>CM062293.1:384358265-384857137 GCA_031216915.1 Pictodentalium vernedei
GGGGGGGCACAGGGGCACGTCCCCCCCCCCCCACTTTTTCACCAATTATGGGTACCCTAACAGTACAAATTCTGACATAACGTACACAACCCCGATGGCCATAATGATTGTGGGAGATAGTAATATAGTTCTATCAAAATTAGCAACATGATATTAAATTAGCAACATAATACTATCGGTGTCACTGTTCTTTTTATTTATTGAGATATTGCACATCGCAAGTTCGCAACTAGCCATAATAAGCACAGACTACATGTATAGTAATAGTAAAACTAGTCCAAACTTGGACCCAAAGTCCGTAATGTAATTTTTTGGTTTGGTACGTCCTTTGATGTACCAGACCAAAAAATTACATTACGGACTTTGGGTCCAAGTTTGGACTATGGTAAAACGTGCGCATGTGTACACCCCTGCAGTTGCCCAGAAAAAAAATTGTGTCCCCCCCCCCCCCCCCCCCCCACACACACTTTATTGAGCTTCCGCCGCCCCTGAGTGGTATAGACTAGATTGCTGATATATCGAAATGCCCTTTATGTGGTGGTCTGTCATAGACCGACAGTCTATTCAATCAAATCCATTTCGCCTTTTGGTCTTTTTCAAGAAATTTCATGCGCCGATAGGACTGGTGTTGGGCTGTGTAAATTTTGGGGGCCCTTGGAGGCTCCAAATAGGGGAGAGGGTGGCCACCGGGAAGTTTGTCAATGGATCCTACGGTCAGTCCGCCTCTGGAAGCCAAGACTTTTTTATGGGAAGGAGTGTTACAACCGGTAGTGTATAAATTTACCAGTATTGTCGAAATCGACCAGCAATGTCGAAAAAATTAACCAGTAATGTCGAAATCAACCAGTAATGTCGAAAAAATCGACCAGTAATGTGAAAATCCGTAATGTCGAAAAATTAACCAGTAGTGTCAAAAAGTGACGACCAAAATGAGGAGCACTAACACTTGCCGACGGGGGAGGGGGGTATAGCCACCCCCCCCCCCACCCCCCGATGACACCCCTGGTGGTGTGCTTTAATGACTGACAATTATAATGTCAGTCACTACCCGATATTTGCTACATGTCTATCATCTAGTTCTACCAATTTGTTATCTGTCATTTTACCTACATCCATCAATCAGTCAGTCTGCGTCACCCGCATGTACGTGGGGAGCACTATTAGCTCAATCGAGAAATTGCCTCGCATTTCAATTTGATGAATATCCGGGTTCTATACCTGACGAGGTCAGTTAAGTTGTGTCCTTGGGAATGACACTTTATCCCAGGTGCACGTTGACTTCGTGTGCCAAGCTACATGCCGAAATGACACGTGTATGGTGCGCGTGCTTTAAACTAAGTGTCGTAAACGAAATCAATCAATCAATCAATCAACCAACCAATCAATCTTTCCTTGTAGGTCTGCCTGTCTTTCCGTCATTCAGTTGTCTATCCACGTCTAGGGGTTATTTTTCACACGCCACATTGCTATCTGTCTGTCTGGATTTCTGTCCGTCTGCCTGGATGCTGCTAACCTGCCTGCCAACACACTTGCCAGCCCACATGTGTGACTGTATGTCTGTCTGTGCGAGCGCTAAATACTAGACTAAATATTTCAGCGTCGTATCAATTCATTATCTATCCAGAGAGAGAGAGAGGGGGAAGGAGGGAGGGAGAGAGAGAGAGAGGGGGGGAGACAGATAGAGAGTTGGACAAAGACAGCGGGAAAAGGGGATAGGGAGAGAGCGATAGAGAGAGAAAGAAGGGGAGAGAGAGAAGGAGAGATTGAGGTAGGGGCAAAGACAAGAGGGACAGGGGAGATAGATAGATAGATAGATAGATAGATAGATAGATAGATAGATAGATAGATAGATAGATAGATAGATAGATAGATAGATAGATAGATAGATGGATGGATGGATGGATGGATGGATGGATGGACGGACGGACGGACGGACGGACGGACGGACGGACGGACGGACGGACGGACGGACGGACAAGACAAGACAAGACAGAGAGGGATGGGGAAAGAGAGCTGGGCAAAGACAGAGTGAGAGGGGGATAGAGAGAGAGAATGATGGAGAGAGAGAGAGGGGGGCAAAGGCAGAGGGACATGGGATAGAAAGAGAGGAGAGATAGATAGAGAGAAAGAGGAGAGAGAGAGAGAGAGAGAGAGAGAGAGAGAGAGAGAGAGAGCAAATAGGATGGGATATGTCGTGCATATGAAAGAGGGAAATAATTGTTGAACATAAAATTCCATATTTACTGGGGTAAATGTGTTCAAACTTGCGCGAAAATGGTTAAAAGTCGATAAATATAGGCAAAAGTACAATTTGAGCAACCCGAAAAAATATTGAAATTTTTGCGAAAAATCGTCATTTTGGTCGTCACTTTTTGACACTACTGGTTAATTTTTCGACATTACGGATTTTTACATTACTGGTCGATTTTTTCGACATTACTGGTTGATTTCGACATTACTGGTTAATTTTTTCGACATTACTGGTCGATTTCGCCATAACTGGTAAATTTATACACTACTGGTTGTAACAAGGAGCATGTTGAGTGACGACTGTCGATCATCCGCTGGTTGGCCCTGGGGAGAAAATTAAAAATGAGTATTGAATGGAGCTCTGTGGTAACATAATATTGTGTGGAATTTAGAGACTAAAATATAAGAACTTTTGTACTACTACATGTGAAAAATTATATATACAAAATAGACTAATACAGTGGATAGGCTTATTTTATTTTCCAGATGTATGTTATTATAGTTGTACCAAAAATGTAATTCTGTTAAGGATTCCAGATGACAGAAATTAAACAGCGATAAGCTCTGTGTAACATATGTATAGAGCCGGTATTAGACACACACACCCCGTCCGGGACTACCCGCGTTGTGTCCTTGGGCAATATTAGTTATCCTTGTGTTTTCCAAAGTGTATGGGAATTTACACCGGTTTGGGAACTCATACACCCTGAGACGAAGCCGAGGGTGTATGAGTTCCCAAACTGGTGTAAATTCCCATACACCCTGGAAAACACAAGGATAACGGATTTATTTCCAAGAATTTTGGTGTACTTATGTATATATATTATACTTTAACCTACACTGTGGGCAAAAACTGACAGAAAATTTGTACTTTGCAAGTTTCTTAAATAAAACCAGACAAATATGCATGGATGTCATTGGAACTGGCTCAATGAGCCAGTTCCAATGACATCCATATCTGTAATGTTTTATTGCACAAAAATATTAAATTTCCTGTATTTTTATTTTTGTTCTAACGTAACCGAGCGGGGTCGCGGTGGCGTCGCGGTATCCGGTTCTCGTCAGATCACCGAAGTTAAGCAACGTCGAGCGCGGTTAGTAGTTGGATGGGTGACCATTTTAGCAACTGATTCGTGCTCCCGCGTTGTGTCCTTGGGCAAGGCACTTAACCCCGACTGCCTACATGGGGGCACGATAACGCTGTGTATAAAGGCGTGCTGCACGTCGATGATGCGCATGTCTTCAACCAATCTAACCCTGCCTGTGCCGCGTTGCTCGGTGGTTCTCTCCGAGTACTCCGGCTTCCTCTACCTGTACAACTGTCACCGACATGATATGACCCTGGCTGTCGTTAAACCCTAATAAAAAAAAACAAAAAAAACAAAAAACATAACCGAGCAGAAGGTATGAATTAATAATTAAAAATGGGCACTTTTTTAGCCATATAGCCTGCTCTTGTATATTCTTGTTTTTACACTGTGGTTAAACACGGTGTAAAAAGGCCACTGTGGATTGCAAGATACACCGTACCTCTCAGCTAATCAAAATGCAGTATTTTGTTTCATTTGGAAATAAGGCACATTCTCCCGGTTGCCTACATGGGGGGCACAATGACGCCGTGTACTAAGGCGTACTGCACGTCGATGGTGCACAACCGCTGTAACCCTGCTTGAACAGAGCTTGAATAGAGTTAGAATGTTGAGGAGCTGACAGTTCCTCGTCGATGCTCGGTGGTTCTCTCCAGGTTCTCCGGCTTCTTCCACCCGTAAAACTGTTACGGTCATGATGCGCCATTGTGCATAAGTATGTGACCTTTAACACAAATAAATAAATAAATAATAAATATATTAGACACACTCGACTATGCAACTAGTTTCTGAGGCTATAAACAAAATATTAAAGAAACCGAGGCGTTTCACAGAAACTACATGGAAACAAGAACACTTACAACTATACCCCCGATGTATCGTACTCTCTGTGGCTACACCAAAGAGTGCAGAGGCGGCGCAGCTAAGGGGGCACTTGGGGCACGTGCCCCTCAACTTTTTCCCAGGTGATATGTTTGGCAGTTACACAATGATTTAAATGGACGCATGCAAACGTGTCAATATACAGGCATTCCTGCAACATTATTTGCAAATCCAAAAAATATTTAGCCAAAGAATCCCACTTTCGGTCGCTTCGGTCCGTTCTTCTACTTCAGCTATCTTCCAACCCAAAGGCTGGCCTTCGGGTTGGAAGATGGTTGAAGTAGAAGAAACGGACAGGACAGTGAACACACAGCGCCATATTCATCTAAACGAGAGACTATAGCGGTATACGACTGCAACCTTTCTAACGCTGGGTTGAACCATGGTAGCATTGTAAATTTGTGCCCCTCCACTTTTATCGAGCTTCCGCCGCCCCTGAAAGAGAATACGTTGTATCGAGGTATAAGTGAGGTCGACCCATTTTATCGACATTCTTAAATACAAAATGGGAGATAACCCCTCAAGTAGAACTCCAATTCTGTTGGGATGTGCAGTCGCACCTCCACAGGCTACATGCCTGATAAACGCACGTTTCCAACCTATTTCGTTTATTATTGTTTTAAATAACTGTGCAAGGCACTCCAATTGTACAAGCTACCGGTTCTCACTTCTGTATAAGCCAGTCTCCTCGCTTTGTCATTCCATTGTAATTATTTCCTGTTTTTAATCAATCCCTTTACTTCATAATTGATTCTGACATGTTTTACGCTCCTACCTTTTTCTCGACACAATATGGCCTTAAATGGGGATGCGGATTTAAATTAAATAAATAAGGCTAAAGAAAATTAATCTGTTGATTCTCAGGCAGCGGCGCATTCGTTTTTTCGGCCCGCGTCTGTCACATTTATTTCGCAGCCAACAGGCACTCTCCAATAATTTGTAATAGAATACATTTGTATAAACAAACTATTATTTACTTTTGACTGAATACGAAACATGGGTAAGGAAAATGTTGGCTTTTGCACTGGTATCCTCATTTTTAGAAGGCCTAATTGTGGCATCTAGCACTCAACCAGTTCAAAAACTCATTATTTTTAATCTCCATTTTGTTTGTTCTATATTGATTTTGGGTTGTATGATCACTGTTACAAAAAAAAAAAAACAAAAGAAAAAAACTCACAGTGAAATGAACATGGAAGCTCTGGTATTTGATTTTAGGCTCTCACAACTGGATTTTAAGAATAAAAAATAAAGATAAAAACTGCTCCCCCCCCCCCCCCCCATTCGTTTAAAAAAATGCATGAGAATAAATTATTTAATTTTGCTTGGCCTAAAACACTTTCTTGAGTTATGAATCGAGTTTATATATCTGCTGCCCCAATATTTCAATTCCATCGGAATATTTCAATTCTCGCTCCGCTATGTCGATTTTTGTGTCGCCGCCCCACGAAGTGGGGAGCGACATATAGGGATTACTTTTGTCGTCTTGCGTCGTCCGCGTCGTCGTCCGCGTCACACTTTCTCTTATCCGCCACTCCTCTTTAACCTATGAATGGATTTTGATGAAACTTTCAGTGATTCTTTATCACATAATGGCATTGTGCACCTCCTATTTTATTTTTTGATCCGCTGTATTTTTTCCAGAGTTATGCCCCTTTTCCACTTAGAATTCCGTCTGAAACGCCAGGCGACACACGTCTTCCATGGAAGACTCACATCTAAGTTTTAGATCTAGTTTCGCGCCTTGGGGTGGGGGGGGGGGGGCATGTTTACACAATAATGGCAGGAATTTACTCGACGGTTCTTACATACACATCACATCTCTCTGTGAGATTTTAAATTTCTGACAAGGCGTTCACAATCATCGATTTTAACCATGACACGATTTACTAGAAGGTTCCTATGTACACATACCTGTTTGGTCCCATGCGCTTTCCAGTATCAGACAAAGCCGAGGGCGTGGGAAGTAGGAGGGGGAGGAGAGAGCAGCTGCCCCTTACCCTAACACATGGGGCAAGGTGGGCAGCACTTGCCCTTTTTCGCCAGAAGTGCACATGTGGAAAAGGCTTTACTTTCCGAGAACTGTAACCTAGAAACTCTCGGTTATTCGTATTCGATGCCAATTGTGTGTGTGTGTAAGTGTGTGTGTGTGGGGGGGGGGGGGGGGGGGGTATTATCCGAAATAAAGATGGAGGCTGAACGACAATGACCAAAACAAAGAAGCTACACAATCGGTGGGGTGATTTCTAAAGCTTTATTTCATCCCTTAAGTGGAACAAGGTGCCACCTACAATACTTTAGCATTGCAGATTAGGACCCCCGCGAAGATTCGAATGCGATCGAATTGAATACCGAATCGAATACTGCTCACCATTCGCGAGTCGAATCGAATAACGAATCGAATTTATTTGAATGGTTACCGGTAGCGCTACCGGAAAAAACGTCGTTTTTTAGTCCGGAACATAACCATGTTGGCCCGTACTTCCTATTCCATATCCGACATGTCGCCGGCACATGATATATAAAGTGGCTGCGACGGACAAATCCTTCGCCGACACTGAATGTGGAGTTGCGTGAGATGGAATCCGTTTTTAAGCTGTGCCTAATTTTAAAACACGTTTTCCTCCCGCCGACACCCTGTGCATTCCGACAGAAAGTTTGCAAGTATAATCGGTGATATTCGATTGATATTCGGAATCGATTGCCGAATCGAATTGTGCCGCCGAATCGAATATTTCGAATACCGGCACTTTTGCAGATGGCACCTTGTTCCTCTCAAGAGGCGATATACGTATATAATGTCATTACTATTGTGTGTCGCATTACAATTTATGATATGCTGTAAACTTTCGGACTAAACTCAAAAACAGAGTAGAGTAGAGTGCCCTTTTTGATACCCCTGCCCCTTTCATCGAGTGCTTCCAGCGCCCTTCGTAAAAGCCTTGATAGACCGCCACGTTATCGTTGCTCATTGTGACTAATTTCTAGAGCTGGTCAGACTCATATATCGCCCATCTATAACCACATGTCTGACCTGTGGTAGCCTAATTGGTTACGACAGCCTAGATGTTTTATACAAAGGCTTATAGTAAGTTATATATACTACTCAAAGTTTGCTAAGCACCACATATTTGCTTGTGACATATTTGCGACATTTTCGGTGGATATGATTGAGGAATCTATTGAGATAGCCCCCAGTGTTTACATTAGCTCTCTTGACAGGCAGACTTTTCGTGACAGTCATGGAAAACATATACCCCTTGATTTCCATGAAGTTTTCGTGTACTGTCTACATGTTCATGAGATGTGTAGTGTATTCAGTCTTCATTTCAACACAAACCCTTGTCATTTAATGATTGAATATGGCAAATGCAAATGTAAGAAGACATTTGTCTGAAGCAGAAATGTGGTGGGCTGATGGTGGAGCATGGGGCTACCCATCGTCAGGTTGGTGAAGCCCTTGCTGTGTACCATACGGTGATCACCAGAGTCTGGGCAAGATTTCAGCAGTATGGCACACCAGTCAGACGACATGGTGGTGGCAGAGACAGGGCAACATTTGCAGCTGAAGACCGGTTTTGATCATTCCGGCCCGTAGGTCCCGCTTTGGCACAGCAGCTCAGCTTCGCAATGACCTTCAGAATGCATCCGGGGTAAATGTTTCGACGCAGGCTATCCGGGCAAGGTTGCACGAAGGTGGTCTCCGATCGAGAAGACCATGTATTCGCATTCAGCTGTCCCATGACCACCACCAGACACGATATGAATGGGCCATGGTCACGTTGGATGGACCAGACAAGATTGACGACCTGTCCTTTTTACAGATGAGTCAGGGTACTGCCTAGACAACACAGATAGGCATTCTAGGGAATGGAGAAGACCAGGAGAGCGATTTCATGCAGCCAAGATTGCTGAGCATGACCGCTATGGTGGACGGTCAATAATGGTCTGTGGCGCATCAGCTGGTATGGACGTACAGATCTCTGTGTCCTTGACCGTGGTATATTGACAGCACAGCGGTATATTGATGAGATCCTGGATGCCCGCGTCAGATTGTATGCAGGTGCAGTGGGTGATAGATTCTTTCTGATGGACGATAATGCCCGTCCTCATGTTGCCCATGCTGTCCGGGAGTAACGACAGAGGAAGGGGATTTAGCGTATGGACTGGCCAGCAAGATCCCCTGACCTCAATCAAATTGAACATGTCTGGGATGAGTTGCAGCTTGCAATTTCAGTCCGTCCAGTCCGTGCAGTCCAACCAAGAAGTGTTCAGGAGCTTGGTGCATGTTGGTCTAAGAATGGAACAACATCCCACAAAGGACCATCTGGAACCTGATTGTGAGCATGAGAAGGCGTTGTCAAGCTATTAACAACAAAGGGTCTCATACACGATATTGAACCCCTATCAGTTCGCTCCGTCAACTTTTGGAAAAATTTGAAAAATTTCCTCTTTTACCAATAATATCCATTTTCCATGGTTATCGTACTCAAAAGCTAAAAAAATAATGTCAAACACAAACAAAATCTCAATTTCTGTGCTTAAATCATTAAAGATATAATTAAATAAAAAATATATAAACTTTTGATAACAATAATTCAACTAAAACGTAAAACAGGTAGTTGGATATACTTGGTGCTTAGCAAACTTTGAGTAGTATATTAACTTTTTTCTCTTCTGGCCACCTCCCTCATGAGACAAGCCCGGGCCCTCAAAGTTCCGTGTCCTGCCCCCTCCCTCTCGGGAAGGGGGTGTGGGGGGGGGGGGGGACACGGCGAAGTTGGCCGTAAGTTTGCACGATATGCCTGTATATACTATTAACGCATCGTAAAAATTAGTCACTATTGCCGTGTATAGTTAAGAGACTGTCACTCTCTAAGGTTTGTTTCTTAACATGTGACCATAATTTGTAAGATATAACCATCACTCTCACCTCATAAAACTGGACAAAAATATGTAGGTGCCATATTCATACGTGATTACCTGGATTTTAACTGAAACCACTTTTTCGCATTTAGACCGACTGCCATGCCACGGGTTTGGGTATCATAATGAAATGGTCCACTATTTCTACGTGCATTTTCCAACTTGACCTGCATCCGATCACTTGCGCCCACCTACCAAGCGCCTAGTCCGACAGGGCACTCGCAGTCTAACACCCCTTGTATGGGCCAAATACTTAACACGTGTCGTTTGATTAGGAATTATGGATGCAGTCATGCTTGGAAGCGCGCAGAATTTGTCGCAATAACCGGAAAACTATTGCCCGAAACAGGGGCGTCGCGCAGATGACCGATTGGGACGAGCAAAGCTGTTTGTCCACTTCATCCCGATTGCCCACATGAGGGGGGTGGCGCTGTGTACTACGTCGTACTGCACGTCGATGGTGCACTTTCCTTCAACCAATGCTTGCGCGGAGGTAGTACGTTGGGGTGTCTGACAGTTGCTCGCCATAGCTCGGTGGTTTTCTCCGGCTTTCTCCACCCGCAAAACTGGCCGACACGAGGTGACCATGGCTGTCAAATGTGCTGTTAAACCCCATTAAATAAATAAATAAATAAATAAATAAATAAATAAATAAATAAATAAATCTGTTTGTCCCGACTGTGATGGCTGAAGTCCCGACTGATCAAATGTTAGACATTTTGGATGTATAAAATATAGGTCTAGTTGTTGTCAGGGGCGTCATGCTAGGGAAACATCTGGGGTCCGGATCGGTAACACTATCTAAGCGGAGCGCAACCATCGGTTGGCGCGTAGCGTGCCCCAAAATTTTGGCCAAAAATGCCTCTCAGATTGCGGGAAATGGCATTTCCCAGGCCGTCACCGAAAATATTTGCCCCCCCCCCCCCCCCCCACACGTGCGTCTTTGACATGACGCCACTGGTTATTGTGAAGCAATATATTTAATTAGCATGCAGGCCTAACGTGTCGTATCTGCACTCCAAATTGATCGATGAGCATTCTAGGACCCCTAACAGCCCGAATCAGGCGAGTACTATACAGACCTCCATTTGTACAGCGGCGTGGCCGGGCGTGGTGAGCAAGGTACATGCCGCCCCAAAGTTTAATTATGCCCCCTAATTATTGATGCTTTTCACAACTTGTAAATTATGAATACAAACGGACTCAGAATTAAAGAAATTGCGTTTTTTGTCTCGAATTTCAAAATTTTCCCCGGGCGAGCCTCCCCCACTTCAGCGAAAGGGGAGTGTGCCCCTCTTGAGCTCGCCCCATCTCGCCGATACGTGGCTCGGATGATGTTGCGCATCTTATTCTGTATGCCCTATAGTAGTTCAGTGGTCTGAACGTAGTGGCTACCCCCCCCCCCCTCCGCCTAATAGTAGGGGGGTAGCCGCTACGTTCAGATCTCTGAACTAGCCCCCTATATATTACTCTTGTCCCCCTAACTTTGATATCCTGGCTACAAGCCTGCATTTGTATGACCGACTGTGTGTGTGACACAAGTCCAAGTATCAAATCTGGTTTCGTAAGAAGGTACATGACAAATACAGCAAGAGCGTATCGACATCGATTCCAATCCAGATGAAAATGTTCCGACTGCTTGGGAAAATTACTGGGGATATCACATCTCAGGTGTGTAGACAAGGGAGGTGCTAAACATTTGGATAAAATGGTCGACCTCACTTCATTTTTGGATCTCTTGACATCATTGTTCAGAGGGTTAATAATTCATTAAAGAAGTCCGCCCTCAATTTGTTCTTCAGTCGTCCCAATTTCGACGATGGTCGGATATCTTCAAGGTCAAATTTTATTTTGCTATGCCTATCATTTATCTGGACACCCGAGTTTTGTATGAACTTCGCACGAATTTCTTAGCTTCAATTAAAGTTGGGGAAAGGATTGCGCTGCAGTCTCCATAAAATCTATGAATTGAGAAGTAGATTGAATAAACATAGTCCCTATTTGTTACCAACTGTTAAATAAATACGAATGTGTGTTAAAAATCTCAGGACCTTGCTTGAGTTGGAATTTTATTAATTCAGTTGGAAGGGCCATGAAATTTAGATTTAAAAATCGGTGAATTTCTGTTCGGAATTGTCACAGATATGTAAATGCCACAAGATCTACTACCCCAGAGTATAAAGTTTCCAACTGTTGACGGTTTGAGGCTTGAAACTTCTATCGAAAATTTTGGCTGGGATGGTGGGGGGGGGGGCATCATCCTCCCCTGTCGTCACGTCTCTGGGTTATTCATATTGTAAAGTCGTACTGTAAGGTGGGTTTCAACTATGTGACCATATGTATTTCATTTTCACATCTGTTCCAGCACTTAGAATTGGAAAATGTTGGTACTTTGGTTCTAAGGAATTTACTTTAACTCTTTACCTAACATGAAAAGCAGACGACACTTGCAAAAAACATTCTTGAATAACTATTTTTTTTTTCATTTTTAGGACGAGCTCGTTCCAACGAGGGGTCATAACCTATGTTTTGGAGACAAAAAATGAAAAAATCATGAACATTAATTCCTAATCTGTAATCTGTCGAGAGGTTTTTTGTTTCATCGGAAACGTTTGCCACACAACCCCAACCGACCGTCCAAAGGCCGTCCACACGACATGGGAATCTGAAGTAAATTAAATAAACTTGTGGGTTAAGAAATATTCCAGTGTTATAAAAAAACACCCATTTAATATATGTTATTTTTTACGTATCAGTCTGGAAAATCCGAATAATCCGAATGACTTGCAAACTTTAAAAAATACATCCTGTTTGAATGGATGCGTCAGCCGGTTTGTACTATTTCGTTTCAAGGAAGCTCTTGTCAGAGGCGCATGAATATGTTATTTGGGAAATCTTTTACCAACAGAACTAAAATATAGATTAATTTCAGTTGACGCCTTTATGATTTTCTCCCGTAAATGCCTATCATGTGCTACATTATTTAATAACTGCAAATTGTCAATTTTATATATGAATCTGTATTGCTCATACATTCAAAATATATGTGGAACTATTTTGTTTATGACATGAATATCAAGTAAATAAGGTGAAATAATCTATAAAACCGGCTACTTTGAACGATCAGCTGAGTTCTGTCAGCACTTCACATATCATCATGACAACCAGGACTCTACTGTTACTTGGATTTCTGATTACATTGACGACAAATCATGTTGCTCACTCGTGAGTATAAAACCAGGCCTACTTGTTTTTTCTATAAAATATTGTGACAGTTCTATTACTATGCATGTATTTAAATTCTTCATTAACCCTTGAAAAAAGTTAAGTAAACTTTATACGCAGTTTCGAAAGAGAAAGAACGCCTTTCGCAGCCCGAATTTTTCTTCTGGTTACCTGACTTCTCATTTTCACTGACTGGCCTACTCTATACAAGCCAGAGCTATGGGCCTAGTAGACTGGAACATAAGTTACGTTCACGGTTCAACACAAGCGGCTACTCCCAGGCGCTTAACCAGGATTCTTTAATAGGGGATGCCTCCGTCCATTTTTTCAGGGAGGGGGGTGGGGTGAAGATGATATTGAAAAGGCCGTTGTGTGGGGTTTTCGGCCTCTCCTTGTTCTAACTAGGACCCCCGGTCGTTGCCGCCCTCCAGCTTTCATGGGGGGGGGGTGTTTGGGCCCGCCCCACCCCGAAAGAATTTTGCGACATTCATTGCTCTAAGAGCGAATCTGAGATATTTGTAGCGCGTGTAGCCCCTAAATTGGAGATCATTTGGGGGGTTTATGTTGTGTGAAAGTTGCATTGGGCCAGTGGAAATTTTAGGGGTGGCCAAGATCCCCCTCCCCGCACAATAGCTACGCCACAAGTGCGGTAACCCGCAACGTTCAGATCGCTAAACTACATCCACCATCAGTGGTGAAACCAGGATTTTAGATTTGTGGGGGAGGGGCGACTTTCAATCATGGATAGCGGCGATTTGGTGCCAGTATACCCTATCTCGTCGCCGGAAACCAATTTATAACCTCCCATACATGTACACTAGTGATTAAGCTATCTGGAGTGGACGTTGTAGCTGCCATTCAGACAGCTGATTTCAAAAGATGAACTTGACTAATACAACAATAGTGCAGCGATCAAAACGTAGCGGCCACCCTACAGTTAAAACTAGAAGTCTTGTCACGAACTGTGCGCTTATCTAGGGCTTAATTGCGCGTAGGAATTGCGCGCAATTGCCATATCGAATGACACCCAAAGCATGGCAGGTTCTCCTTGTTACCCATAGCAAACACAAGCAACGTTTCAGCCAATGGACCTCCGGGTTACCTGGAGGTCCTTTGGCTGAAACATTGCTTGTGTACAGGCCGTATGTGCAGAATTTGATAGCCTTACCATCGTCATAACGCGTAGACTAACGCGCAAATCGACGTGCTATTTGTGCGCATTTTATGACAGGACTTCTAGTTCTAACTGTAGCTCCAATTTGGAGCCCCGGTGCTCTGATTTTTATAATCGGATATTTATTTGTCGCACACTGAGAACGAGCACATAAAATATCAAAATCATAAAATAAGCTCGTTCGAGGTTAGAAATCTAGCTACATCCACCCTAGTAGTAGTTCCGCGATCTTAACGTAGCGGCTACCACACTACCAGTGGGTAGCTGCAACGGTAAGAGTTCTGAACTGCCCAAGTAGTGGGGCGGTCGCTACGTTCAGATCGCTGAACTAATACTCAACTGGAGACCCGCACAATCCGCGATAACACATGAACGACCACGACCTCAGGTGTCTCATGTTCTCGGCGCCTATAAAAAAAAATGTGACAAACAGCAGTGAGAATGGGTGCGGCCCACGCCCAGGATCCGAACATTATACTAGCCTCAGGCGCTTGTCGTAATTAGCAGGATTTAATATAATAAGTTCAATATATTAATACCATCAATACTAAAAAAGACTTTTTTTAGTATTGATGGTATAATATATAATATACATAGGCCAAAGATATTATATTCTGCTTAAACGATAGGCGCCGGTGATACTAGCTTTTAAACGTGTAATGTGAGTTACGTTCCACTTGTCCAGCAAAGCATGGACACTCATGGCGTTATCATCAACGACAATATGTTGGCCTAACTGTTCCACCAGCTTGTTGAAGAACTGATGGAGCTTTCAAGAATGATTGTCAGGAATAGATAGACAGATAATTTATTTAACGATATAAGCATTTACAGTACAATACATTTCAAGATGGTAAATATCCTTAACAAGTATGCTTTAACGTTTGGAGGTGCCATAGCCAGATTGGCTATCAACCTGTAAACTCTCCACAAAATGAAAATAAGAAATATAATTGTGTTTCCAGACCATAAGTTTAATTTATAAGGGAAGAAAAATAACGGAAATTTCCTCGTGTTCTACAGCGTTCTTCCCATTGGTACTGTACATGTAGAACATCATTCTCTTATTGTGTCACTGCTACAGTACCACCTAAACCAGGTTACAGGATAATGGCAAGAAGAATTATATATTCTCTTTTTTTCTCTGTCAATTACTCCAGAACTTATCATTCCTTGAGAAGCTCTAAAGAGCTAATTCACTGAGTGTAAAAGTATCCCTCTGGAAACTTTAACATCAATTTTGAAAAAGTTTTAACCCTTTACCCAATGTAACAGCCAAAACTGGCCAGCACTATTCACAAAAATCGCCAATTAATTTTCATTATTTTTTCATTTTTTGCCTCAAACACATAGGTTATGACCCCTCTTTGAAATGAGCTCATTGAGCTCATTCCAATGAGGGGTCATAACCTATGTTTTTGAGACAAAAAATGAAAAAAATTAGTTATTCAAGAATTTTGTTTGCAAGTGTCGTCTGCTTTTCGTGTTAGGTAAATGGTTAAAGGGATGAATTACATTGCAAATTAAAGTATTAACCCTTTACCCAACGTAACGGCCAAAACCGGCCAGCGCTATTATCAAAAATCGCCAATTAATTTTCAAAATATTTTCATTTTTTGTCTCCAAAACATAGAAAAAATGGGGATACATGTACCAGTGCAAAAGCTAACATTTTCCTTACCCATGTTTTACATTCAGTCATACGTAAATAATAGTTTGTTTATACAAATTTGTTCTATTACAAATTATTTGAGAGTGTCTGTTGAGACTCTCCAATAATTTGCAATAAAACAATTTTTAATGAACAAATTGAGATTGCCCCAAAAATCTAGGTCTCAACCAGTTGAATAAATATTATTTGAGAGTGTCTGTTGGGACACTCCAATAATTTGTAATAAAACAACTTTTTAATGAACAAATTGAGATTGCCCAAAAAATCTAGGTCTCAACCAGTTGAATAAATATTTATTTTGTTCATACATATGAGAATCGTGTCGCTTTTCACGAGAATAACAATACTGTATCAACGTTCACGACATATTACATTGCAAATCACGATGTGATATCGCTAAAATCACAAACTATGATAGTTTTATACATTTTGAATTTTTTTTGCCTCTGAAATGAATATGACGAACGCGGGTAAAAAAAAATGAATTAATTTTCTTTAGCTTGACTGTCTTGAAAGAAATTGGACACCGTCAAGATTTGTGAAAATTACATTTTTGAATTGCCTTCAGTTGTGTTCTTTGCAATTATTTGTCATTGACTATTAAACAGTGGTGTTGGGTGTGTGTGTGTGTGGGGGGGGGGAGTGATAGCTGCATGTCCCCCCCAAACATTAGCATAATGTACATTGTACATGTAAGTCTTACATAAAATAGAGCCCCAAAATGATCTCCAACAGAGAGTTACAAACACTGTATGTACAAAGGTTTCAGAGTTGCTTTTAGATCCCTGAATCTTGCCAACCCCCCACAATTGCTTTCTGCATTCTGCATATCACTGTTTGTGGTGTCAGAGAATACCTGGAAAATTGTCCAGAGGCAAGAGTTAATGTTTATTTTAAGTTTGTGAATTGGGAATCAATGTTTGGTAATTTTGAAAAAGTTTTGACGAAACAGCATTGGAAATAATGTGACAGTGTGCCACAACCAGACACTGTGAATTACGGAGAATTCCTGTAGTAGTTACCGTTCAATTAGTATTGATAAAATCTCTGTGTTAATTTTTTACTGTACTTTCTTGGGTAATATTAACTGTAATAATATGTGTTATGTTATTATGTCATAGGGGAAATCCCTTAAAAATCAAGTTTTTTTCTGGAAAATTTCGAGAAGATATGTAACTGTTCATGCTTTAACCCTTTACCTAACATGAAAAGCAGACTACGATAGCAAACAAAATTCTTGAATAAATAATTTTTTTATTTTTTGTCTCAAAAACATAGGTTATGACCCCACATTGGAATGAGCTTGTTGAGCTCGTTCCAAAGAGGGGTCATAACCTATGTTTTTGAGACAAAAAATGAAAAAAAGAATGAAAATTAGTTGGCGATTTTTATGAATAGTGCTGACTGGTTTTTGCTGTTAGGTTGGGTAAAGGGTTAAATGTTTATATTGGATCTATTGATACCTAGGGTTGTCATGATTCTTTGATTAGTCGACTAAATGTCGACTATTGTGGTAGTCAACAATTTTTAGTTGATTGGTATTCATTTTCAAAGTGGAACAAGTCAGATTTAAATTGCACTGCATAATGAGGTGAATGAACAGTTACCTGAATAACCTTTGAAGTGTCTAACCACAGTTTCTTGTAATATCCAATGGCCTTTGTTTTCACCATGATTGTGCAACAATGTAATTTTTAAAACACTGGTCCTTTCCATTTGATCAGTCTCTGTAATTTGTACTGCAGTAGAATCTTCAGTCTTGTATACTCGAACAACACTATTGGAATAATCCGAAAGGCAAAAGTGCAAACACAAGACTCACAATGGTCAACACACTTGTAGCCCTACTTTGTAATTTGTGTAGGAATGGAGGGAGGTTTATGTAGAAAATTTCTGGCGTTTGGACACAGAAATATCAGTATTTTCTAGAATATTCTCTTGTTTAAATTCTTCAGATCAATCAGAAGTATTTAGGCATTTCCATCATAACTCAACACAGAAGAGTACTTATTCATACATTAAATTTGTAAGTACCGGTACATTAGAGTTGTGTTTATGGGAAACAATTATTAATTGACTAGCCGTCGATTAATGGTGGCAGTTAGTTGGCTCCAAAAATGTATAGTCACAATATCCCTATTGACACCGAAATGTCCATAAATGTGGGGAATTTAGTGGATGTTGGAGTAATTGTCTGCAGATTACAAGAATTTTTATACAATTAACACGAGTTTATTCTGACCTATATGCAATTAACAGGTCAAACTTGTACTGAAGGTATGGAAATAGTTTGGTGTTTGTAAATTAGGTAACAGGGTTATTCATTTAAAAGATATACAATTAAGTGGGCTCTATTGTAATTATATGTACTGATAGGATTCTTTGTTTGTTTGGAGTTACTGCCCTTGATTACATACATGTAGAAAAGATTTGCATTTTCGTGAGGTATGATGCCTTTATGGTGAATTCAACTTTAGAGATGGACAATATATCAAAACACCGAACTGAAGGGGAAATAAAAAAAAGAACCGAACCCATCGTTAAATATCGAACCTGCTTGAATTTTCAAGTTTCTCTACATTTGCTACTTATAAGGCCTTGTTGAGGCTTCATAACAGTTGAAGGGTTCATTTTCATGAAAGAAGTGACAGATAGATTTTCAGTTTTTCTTTAAGGGCCTGGACAGTTTTCCCAAATTAACACAAGACGACAACCTTTTGCTTAGCAATGACTTCTTGTCAAGTCTTGGCTGTCTTAACCCTTTACCCAACGTAACGGCAAAAACCGGCCAGCGCTATTCTAAAAAATCGGCAATTAATTTTCATTATTTTTTCATTTTTTGTCTCTAAAACATAGGTTATGACCCCTCATTGGAACGAGCTCGTCGAGCTTGTTCCAATGAGGGGTCATAATCTATGTTTTTGAGACAAAAAATGAAAATAATAGTTATTCAAGAATTTATTTTGCAAGTGTCGTATGCTTTTCATGTTAGGTAAAGGGTTAAGAAATCACGGTTCATGTGATTTGTCGATTGTCATGAGCAATCTGCATGATGATATGTTAATGGCACATAATCTGAGATCGCAAAAGCCTGAAATAGGCTCTTGAAGGTTAAGGTGTGCTTGGAACAAGTAACAAAATTACTGCAGATGTGATTTATGTTTGTAAAAGAAAACTAATGTTGAGTTCATTGGTAGGTGTGGCATTTGTGGTACTGTAGTAGAAAGATACAAGAACATGTACAGGACGGCTGCCGTGGACTGGTCACTTTCAACGGGTGGGCAATATTTCCATGGATGCAATATAGATTTCAAACACTAATTATAGGAATAATCATCAAAAATTTAATTAATGATGCACCAGGTACAACCCTGTGATATATTAATTAATAATTTACTATAAAGATGATGGAATTTATTAATCTGAAAGAATTGGCAGGTTGCTCCAGTTTAAAATTTTTTCTAACTTTTTACTGTGCCAAGGAACCAGTCACCATATGATCTTTTCTTGTTTCATGTCCAGTTTTGTCAACATTTAATTGGTGAGAACTCATCTGTACATCCGAACCATGATCTGGTCATCAGTTTGTCTTACTAAATGTCTATTTATCCATCTGTTTGCATATTTGTTCTTGGCAGTTCCAAATGATACATTGTGTAATTATTGGTGAGCTAAAAAATATGCAATTTGTAAAAAAATATGCAATTTGTGTGTGTTTTGTGTCCAGAAAAGACACAAAAATTCTCAGAATTTTTCAGACCTGTAGAAGGCAGTGATTTTCAATACATGTACATTGAATGAGCATTTTCCAACAGAGTATCACAAAAGAGCATACATACATATAATGGAACCCTGTTAACCTTTTACCTAACCTGAAAAGCAGACGACACTTGCAAAAATAATTCTTGAGTAACTAATTTTTTTCATTTTTTGTCTCAAAAACATAGGTTATGACCCCTCGTTGGAACGCGCTCGTTCCAACGAGGGGTCATAACCTATGTTTTTGAGACAAAAAATGAAAAAAATAATGAAAATTAATTGGCGATTTTTGAGAATAGCGCTGGCCGGTTTTAGCCGTTACGTTAGGTAAAGGGTTAATTGAACAACCACTTTGCTATTCAAAAATATTCAATTATCAGGAGTATTCAAATAACAGGAATCTGGTCATTTTTCAATATTCTAGTAATAAACTGGGCATGCACTCTAAAGTCTGGCACCTATTAGCCAATTTTGGATAGAACCTAGAAATTTTGGGTTGACAATATTTTTTGATGTTTCTAACAGTTTCCAAGTGGACCTTTTGAGCTGAACCCAAATCCATTTCATGCCACTCTGTAAACCTTGGACAGCGAGATATTGAAGATGGAGTCAAAGATGGTCACCAAAAAAACATTTTCATTAATATGTTTATTTATTTGTTGGGTTTAATGACACTTTTGACAGCCAGGGTCACCTTGTGTCAGACAGTTTTACAGCCTCACCATGGAGGCAGCTGGAGTACCCGGAGAGAACCACCGAGCAAGGCGAGCAACTGTGAGACTCCCCAGCGTACTAACTCCACACAAGTAGGGTTAACATTGGTTGAAGACAAGTGCATCATCGACGTGCAGTATGCCTCAGTACACAATGCCACCATGCCCCCCATGTGGGCATTTGGGATTAAGTGTCTTGCCCAGGGACACAAAGAGTGGATTTTGGACCAAAGACCTCTTTGCTTGCAGCCTGCATCTCTGCCTACTGAGCCACCATGCTCCCATAAATTTGTTTCTATATCACAACAAAAGTTCAACATTGTATCACTACTAGATGGTCTTTATCATATACGAAATTCATGACCGCCCCACCAAGGTCAAGGTAACATTGACCTTGGAGGGTTGATGTTGAGTTTTGTAACCAGGGCCTGGGATGGAAGTCCTCTAAAATGGGAAACATGGGTGCACTATGAAGAATTTTCTGGACTTTACTTTATATCCATGTTGTGTTGACATTTGGCCATTGTGCAGAAATATGTGATCTTAAACACCAATAAATAAATATAAATAAATAACAATCTTCTAAATCTATATTAAAACCTTGGGTACCATGTGGAAACCACACGTATTTCGAACATGGTGGATCATGTAAATCCTATTTTTATGCAACAAAGAGAGCATCTTGAATTTAGGCTGTCCTTCTCTCTTTCCTTCCTTCCTTTCCATCCGACTAGGCACATTCTCAGTATGGCCACCGTAGACTGGTCACTTTCCACAGATGGACAATATTTCCATGGATGCAATAATATTAGATTCCAAACACTAATAATAGAAATAATCATCAAAAATTTAATTAATGAAGCAGCGGGTACAACCCTGGTGCTTCATTAATTAAATTTTTTTATTTTTATTACCTGGTAAATGCAAGCATGGACCTCTCTGACCATGCATGGATTACGACCAGTCCACGGCTACTATACTGCAGGAGGTATGGCACAACACAAAAAGATTTTCATTGTTTAAGAATAGAGTATTGTTTTCTTGAGCTATACTTTTGTTGTCCTTAAGTAGTTAGGGTTTAGATTTGCAACAAAAGAAAAAAAACACTGATAACTCTGTAAAGGCTGGTTGGATTTTCACAAATCTCCACCTTAGAGTCTTTAAAGGACATACAGAAGGTGAGGTTGTGCAGCGCCAAAAGATTCTGAATAGCAAAGGTCAAGGTCACATGGTTATAAAAACTCAAATCTTTGAAAATATTGACTCAGTCATCACTCTATGGGTTTAGGAGCATTGGTGGCTGGCTGGTCACAGTTTGTCAAAAGTCCTCTTCATATTTATTTATTTATTTATTTATTTATTTATTTATTTATTTATTTATTTATTGGTGTTTTAGGTCGCATATTTCTGCACAGTGGCTAACCATGACCGTGACAGTTTTACGGGTAGAGGAAGCCAGAGTACCTGGAGAGAACCACCGCGCAACGGCGAGCAACTGTCAGCTCCCCAACATACCAACTCCACACAAGCAGTGTTAGCATTGGTTCAAGACAGGTGCACCATCAACGTGCAGTACGCCTTAGTACACAGCATCACCGTTGCCGCAGGTGGGATTCGAACCGAGGACCTCTCAGCTTGCAGCCTGCACCTCTACCAACACAGCCACAGCGCCCCCCCCCCCCCTTCATATTGTTTTGTCCCTTTAACAGGAGTGCCAAGTTATTTTTAGTAATCAAAATTTGTTCTCATGTCCTTGTCTTGTTACAATTTATGGGTGATTGCCAGGCAATCACCCATAAATTGTAACAAGGCAAATCCTTACAGATTAAATCATCTAACTTCAAAGACAATATGAAGTACATCCTTCGGCAATGAAGCCTTTAAGTTGCAATACCCATACTTCAGAATAAAGCCCAAATATAGGCTTCCACCACTCTACCAGTTAAGAGAGATATTATATTTTGTCATTTCATGGAGCTGCAACATATTTTAATTGTAACTGTATCTAACTGCAGCTATTACATAGACATTCTAATGCATATATTCCACAGAGAATTGATATGTTTGCAATTATACAATGACCTTGTCTTATTGGCTGAGTTTATCTGGACCATAGACTGTCTTTGGAGAAGAACCAGACATGATAGTGAAAGTTTAACCTGATGGGTTATGCATGAAATGCTATTAGCTAAGAGGGAATTTCTGCTCCCTTTGGTAATAACATGAAATATTCATTGAGTGCTGGAGGTTACTATTCCTTCATGGTGGTCTTTTGGTTTACATGCACTAATGTATTAAAAATGTTAGTCATCATTTTTGCAATTCCTAAACACTCACCAACACAGTCCTCAAATTTAGAAAAAAATTGTTTCAGCAAAACAAATCCAGGGCTGGGCGGTATTCTGATGTACCAGCAACCATCAACATCAAGTTCAATATCATTGTTAATACAGTACCACAGTATTTTGAAAGGGTGGTATATTGCCAATGTGATTCTTTTGCCGCTGAATGATATTTTAGAGGTTGAACCCTTTATATAACGTACATTGGAAATGAGTGGTTTCATGATTTTGACATTAGCATCGGTTTCAGTATTTTTAGGGGGTCTGCTGCGATATCGGTTCGGTATGCAGTATTTGACTTGACCATGATTTGCTGATTTTACCCAAGGTGAATTCAAACTAGGAAAAACAGAATAAGTTCTTGTATCATTCTACCACACACAGCACAAATGCAACTTCCAATAGCCTCAACAGTGGTGTTGTTTTTACAAACATAAATCATATCTGTAGTAATTTTGTGACTTGTTCAAACACACCTCAACCATTGAAGGTACATTTCAGACTTTTCTGATCTCAGAGCATGTGCTCTTAACATGTCCATCTTAAGGACATAACAGCCAAAACTGGTCAGCGCTATTCTAAAAAATCACTAATTAATTTTCATTATATTTTAATTTTTTGTCTCTAAAACATAGGTTATTACCCCTCATTGGAACAAGCTCATTTAGCTCATTCCAATGAGGGGTCATAACCGATGTTTTTGAGACAAAAAATGAAAATAATAGTTATTCAAGAATTTTTTTGCAAGTGTCATCTGCCTTTCATGTTAGGTAAAGGGTTAACTGGAAGCAGGCCTTTAGATTACCCCAAATTCACACCTTCTACTGGTGTACCCAAATTAGAGAAAGTGTGAAGACATCAAGAGAAATATATAAATTCTCTTTGCCACTTCTACATTTGAGAATAACATCCATCATGAGATGACCATAGAAACACAAAGAAAGGCATGGCAATAACACATAACAGGATAAGACTTATTTATGGCTTTAATGTGCCCAAATTAGGGAAAAAGGGTGTGCCCAAAATGAATAAATTTAATGGCCCCCATGGAAGCCAAGACTTGACTATAAATTACTGTAAAGCAACTGCGCATGTACAGGGTTTAGCCTAGTGTGAATTTGGGACAATTGCCCAGGCCCATTAGTACATGTATTAACCCTTTGAGACTTTAATTATCCGGACATTCAAACGTCACTGGGAATTCAGTTTCTTCATTGTTTTTCAAAATGCGACGTCAAACGTCGGAAAATACAAATAACAAGATATTTTTCACATTTGTGATTATCTGGTTGAGGGCCAGATTATTTTTTGTGGTCTGAATTTGTTATTCAAAACTTGTTTTATTACAAATTATTGGAGAGTGCCTTCAGGCTTCTAGCACTCAACCAGTTAAGAAACCTTGACAGCATGATTATTATCTCACCTGACTTTCAGTCAGGGGAGCTATAGTGATCACTCACTGTCTGTCGTCCATCGTCCGTGAACATGGTGTTTGCGTCTTCTCCTCCAGAACAGCTGAACCAATTTAATTGAAATTTGAGATGATAGTTTGTTATGACATCGCATTTTGATTTTGTTCAAATCAAGTTGCCTCACCCCTTGGTGGGGCCATGCTCAAAAAGTGTGTTTAAATCTTAAAAACTCTTCTCATGAACCAGCAGTAAAGGTGCAGACTCAGCTTTGTTCAAGAGAAGTTCGAGGAACTATATTTGCCTTCGTTATGGGAGTGGCAAGAATTTTTGCCACGCCCAAAGTTTCTTCTTTTCAAACCGAGTGGCTGATTTGAACCAAATTTGACATGAGGGCTTATTGGGTCATAAGTATTTAAGTTATGCAAAAAATGTTTTTCCCATCGCCCTGTGGGAACCGCTGGAACTAGAAATCGAAAAAATTTAAAACCCCCATATCTTCAAAACTACAAGGCACTGAGAATTCTTATTTGGTGTGAAGCTTCCTTAGGTCCAACAGAATGGAATGGCCCAAAAAAATTGCTATCGGTTTTATCATAAGGTACTTTTTCGGGACTTTGAAAAACAGCTGAGTCACCATTTTTTAGCACTGTGGGTTAACATTACTGTGAGTAATGGGAAAAACATTTAAGACTCTTCTTCTCCCAAACCACTGCTCAGAAGCTTTCAAATTTCACATATAACATCTTTAGAAGATTGTTTTACATGTTTATTGAAATCAAATCCCTGGGTCCATATTTGGGCTCTCTTTGGGAGCCCAAATGTTTAAATTAGTGCAGTATGAGAAATATTCTTTAAAAATCTTCGTCAGATCCACCAGTCAGAATATTTTGATATTTGGTATGCAGTATGCTCAGGGGGGTGAGATTCAAGTTTGTTCAAGCCAAGTCCCTGGGTTCATATTTGGGCTCACTGTGGGAACCCAAATTATAACTTAGTTCAAAATGAGGAATTTTCTTTAAAAATCTTCTTCTTCAGATACAACAGTCGGAATGTTTTGATATTTGGTATACAGCATCCTTACGGAGTGTGATTCAAGTTTGTGCAAGCCAAGTGCCAGGGTTCATATTTGGGCTCCCTGTGGGAGCCCAAATTATTACTTAGTTCAATATTAAAAATATTCTGGTCAGAATTTTTGGATATTTGGTAAAAGCTTTTCTTAGAAGGGGCAGATGCAACTTGTTCAAATCAATTCCCTGGATTGATATTGAGGCTGCCATGTCAGGTGAGAGCCCTCAGGCCCCCGGGGCTTCTTGTATTAGTATTTTAAGCTGCGATAACATTTGGCTCAACTAGTGTCACTGAGCACTATTTGGGAGAAAATAGGAATTGAGGTTAACACTTTAAAAAATCAAAAAATTATAACAAAACAAAACAAATGACCACAAAGTATCAATGCACTATTTGATTTCATACGTAATAAGACGTACAAAAGTATCAAAGGGTTAACAAAACTGAAAAGAAAATCAGTTACTTCTTTCATGAAAATGAACACTTCATCTGTTGTCAAGCCTCAACAAGGCCTTATACACACACGTAAATAGCAAATGTAGGAAAATGTGAAAAAAAAAAACGGTTTTGATATTCAATGTTTGGTACAGTTTGTTTTTTTGGTAAAATTAACAGGGTTCATTCCAATAGCTCCCATGGCTATTTCGGGCTACTTTGCAGTATCTCTGCCCATTGTTATCAAGTTTGTTCAAATCAAGTCCATGGGTTCTTATTCAGGCCCCCTATGTGAGTCCATTTTAAGTTTAGCTTTGTGCAGTATGAGGAATAATTTTTTAATAATATTCTTCTTCTGATTCCCCAATCAGAATCATTTGCTATTTGGTGTTCAGTAGGGTTTAATATATTCCCAGTTTTCTATAGTAACGGGAATGGGAATGAAATTACACTCAGAACCGGGAACCGGGAAATTTCCTGGATATTATGAAGTAAATTTATGAGAGTAAAAAGATGCATTTATTTTTGTGAAAATGAACATATTTTATTGGAAATCTGCCATCTCCATACAGAAAAGTGTTTTAAAAGGAGGAGGATGAAAACTCAAACACGTTTCCAACTCGTCTTCATTTTCAGAATTGCTACCGGTAGTTTTATCACCACTATAACTCCCTCTTTACTGCCATCACCAGTCTCCTTTGCTTAAAGAAGGAGTTGATGCTGAAGGAGGTAGTAAATAGTGAGTGATACTAGTGATTCTGAAAATGAAGATGAGTATGAAGATCTTGTGGTTGAAGAGAGGAGTCCTCTGGAACTGATGGAAAGCTAAAGTTATGTGGTGAAAAAGGTTCTTCAGGATGCAGCATTGTAAAAACTTTCAGATGTGGAAGGCTACCGAAATCTTACAAAGTTACATTGGGGCAGTTTTTCAATTTAGAAAAAAGCTCAACACACAAACAGTGCCATGCGTGATTCCCGGTTCCTTGCTAAAGATTTCCTGGGTATCATGACAGGCTTTCAGAACTGGGAACCAGAGAATTCCCAGTCCTGGGATTAAACCCTAGTTTTAAGCATATTTATGGGACCTAGATTCAAATTTGTTCAAATCAAGTCCCCGAGTTTATATTTGGCCTACTTAAGGAGAGGCTGAATTTTAACTTAGTGCAGTATGAATAGAATTCTTTCAAATTTTCTTTTTCAAATCCACCGGTAAGAATCTGTTGGTATTTTTGGTACATGAAATCTTTGGAGAGGTCAGATTCAAGTTTGTTCAAATCAAGTGCTTCCGAATCAGGCCCTCAGTCATTTTAACCTTTTCAATTTTATAACTGTATTCTGTGAAAATTGGTAATTTTCTGTTTCTATGAATTATTTGTAATGATGCAATTTCATCTTAGGAACTCTTGAGATGTTTGGCAGTGCTTGTTCTCTCAAACCACTGTCCCAGTCAGTGGAAAAAAATAATAAGTGACAAATTATTTTTATAAAAAAACCCTTAAATCACTTTGTGAAGAATCAATGGGCCTTTGTCAGGCGAGTGCTTCTGGCCTCTTGAGGCCTCTTCTTTGATATATCTCACCAAAACTGTGGATCCAGTTCAGTTAGACAAGTATGTTTTCATGGCAATTAATTGATAACCAACACCCACAGTAAACAATAGTCGCACTAAACTCCCTTAAGGGCCTGGACAAGGGTCTTGAATTCCCACCATTCCACAGTCTTTATTATCTAATGCCTTTGCAGTGATTTCTAATTAAGTCTTGGCTGCCTGTTAAGGCAGCCAAGACTTGACTAGAAACAACTGCCTTGGTAATTTGTCTATTGTCAGCAGGTCTTCCTCATGATGACATTTAAGGGCACCAGTTTCCGACATGAGGTGACCCTGCCTGTCGAAAGTGTCGTTAAACTCAAATAAATAAATAATAAGGGCACCAGTTCTGAGGTTGGAAAAGTCGAAAATAGTCCTTAAAGTGTTAAATTTTTAAAAAAAGAATTGAGATACTGACCTCTAAAAATCCCTGTCACTTTTCTTGTTTGGTGTTTTTTTTTCATCAGTTTCACCTGATGAAACAAAAAACTGTCAAGCTTTTATTGGGCTCTGGTTAAACTCACTGTTTATAAAAATTAATAATTAATAGAAATTGATTAATAAGAATTAAACTGTTTTGTCAACTGATGTACATGTATAACAACAAAACCTAATTTCAAGCTTCAAGAAAGTCATAAAAAGTCAAATTTCACATCTGAATCCTTTATAATGATATATAACTGGGGAGCGCGGTGGCTCAGTTGGTAGAGGTGCAGGCTGCAAGCCGAGAGGTCCTCGGTTCGAATCCCACCTGCGGCAACCGCGTTGTGTCCTTGGGCAAGACACTTCATCTCCATTGCCCGCATTGAGCACGATGACGCTGTGTACTAAGGCGTACTGCACATCGATGGTACGCATGTCGTCAACCAATCTAACCTTGCCTGTGCTGCAGTGCAGAGTTACGATGTTGGGGAGCTGGCAGCTGCTCGTCGTTGCTCGGTGGTTCTCTCCAGGTATTCCGGCTTCCTCCACCCGTAAAACTGTCATGGTCATGATTAGCCATTGTGCATAAATATGTGACCTTAAACATCAATAAATAAATAAATGAATAAATAAATAAATAAATAATGATATATTACTGCCTGTGCACATGTTGGGGCATAGCTAGGGGAGGGGGTGCAGAAGTATGATACCCTCCATCAATAATGTTTCCATTTGGGACATTTTCATCTGGATTGGAGTCTTAGATACCAAGTCACTGTTGCTAGTACTGGAGATGGGCAATATACCAAAAAAATGAACCGATACCAATATCATGGGGATACTGAAAAACTGAACTGAACCAAACATTGATTATTGGTACCTTCTGTATTTTGAAATTTTTCTACATTCTCTCTTTATGAAGCCTTGTTTAGGCTTGATAGCAGATGAAGTGTTCATTGTCTTGAAAGAAGTGAATGATTTTCTTTTCAGTTTTGTTTATACTTAAAGCCCTGGTTAATTGTCCTGAGGAGCATGGTGGCTCAGTAGGTAGAGGTACAGACTGCAAGCCGAGAAGTCCTCAGTTCGAATCCCACCTGCGGCAACCATGTTGTGTCCTTGGGCAAGACACTTCACCCCCCATTGCCCACATGGGGGTACGGTGACCTTAAACACCAGTAAATGAATAAATAAATAAATAAATAAATAAATAAATAAATAAATAAATAAATAAATTGTCCTGAATTCCCACTAGACTACAATCTGTACATATTCAGTTTATTAATCTGTGATTTCTAGTCAAGTCTTGGCTGCCTTAACAGGCAGCCAATACTGGACTAGAAATCACTGCCCAGAAGATTTGTCTATTTTCAACAGGACCTGCTAATGATGGAATGTTTATGCTTTTGTTTTTATGCTTCAACCAGTAAGGGTAATAACAGAATAAAACAGAAGATGAAATTCCGGAACGGGCAACATAAGTTACCATGTTATTAAAATTGATATTATTTAATATATGGTTATTATTAGCTAGTAATTAATAAATGTAATATAACTATATTTGGACAAAACAGAAACTAGATAAATTATATACATAACGTTTAATACTTGTTAAAAACAATTTCCACTTCGCAAAGTGGGTGTAAAACGCCTTCCACTTCGCAAAGTGGGTAGAAATCGACATTCCTGCAGTAAAAACCAGAGGTAAAACCACTTGGGTGGAGAAAAAACTCTGGAAAAGCATGGAATCAGACCAGCAGATGAATAAAAGCTGAACTCAAACTGACATGATAACCGGAGCAGTTTGCTCGGAGATGTATATAAACTGGGTGGGAGGGTGGGTGTGAAAAATGACGGATGGATAAAATTATGGTATACTTATCTTTGCAATTGCGAACAAAGGAATGCTGGTTCTCCCTGAAAGACGCTATCTTCGGAATTCTTCTGACTGACCAGTTGTCTGATTGGTCAAAAATATTCATGGATCTCATTTCGTCCTGACTCACTCTGCTGCAGGCTTACAAGATGTGAAATTTAATCACTTTACCAGGAAACACCAGATATGAATTTTTATTACTTTACCATGAACTAATTTATCAAAAATCCACTGGAAGAAGCATAAACCTCTTTACTCTGTAAATTGTATTTATGCTTCAACCAGTGAGGGTAATAACAGAATAAAACAGAAGATGAAATTCCGGAACGGGCAACATAAGTTACCGTTTTATTAAAATTGATATTATTTAATATATGGTTATTATTAGCTGGTAATTAATAGATGTAATATAACTATATTTGGACAAAACAGAAACTAGATAAATTATATACATAACGTTTAATACTTGTTAAAAACAATTTCCACTTCGCAAAGTGGGTGTAAACCGCCACAATGCTAATGGGGCAGTTTGAGTTTGATATGGACAAAAAGTGCACTTACTCAGCATGCTATTACTTCAAAATAGTGTTCAGTACTGTCACAGGACTTCTCGTTTCAATTGCAGCATATTCTTTTTGTTAAGTTTGAGGCCACTGCAATTTTTAAATAAGGATTTGTTTTATTATAACTTATGGGAGAGTGCCTATATATGAAAACATTAAGCCAACCAAAAATAAGTTAACACTCTCTACCAGTTCATAACAGAATGCCTATAAAGGCTTTGAAATAAACACAAATCCAATATCACCACATTCACACTTCCAATATTAGAGTGTAAAGATGGTGAATTAGCACTCCCGTGGTTTCTTGGCTTAACCACAACACATTTTTTTTTATTTAGAGTACTAAATTACTTTTCAGTGGTAATTTGTAACGCGAATATTTTTTTCAAAGATATCACACTACCAGCAAAAGGAGCCTTTGTTTATCAACATACTGCTCATAAATAATTGTTTTGTTGCAATTTATTGGTGAGTGCTAGTTGGCACTCTCCAATAAATTGTAACAAAATAATTTTATATTACTATTTTTCTTCTACTATTGAGCCAACAACAAATTAGTGCAAACAGTGTTAAGCCACTATAGTGGCTTTCAACACTTTTCAGTGGAGCCCTGATAGTGGCTTCTAGCACTCAACTAGTTAAACCCCAAATAAGGATAAAAAATTCTAAATGATTTACCTATAAAAACTGAAAATTGATTCTCACAGCAGGAGTTTACGAGAAATCAAACCCAATTCTGGCTTATCAGGACAAATTTTAAGGCCTGCCTTTGGCTTGCAAAAATCAATTATTCTCTTAAATCCTATATATCAATATTTTTCTTCAATCACAACAACAGAATTTAAACAACTAAAAAGTTGTAATGCTAATGACTACTTTTAGCAGCTACAGGTTTGACTTGATGCAGAATATCTGAATTTTAAGCTTAGTTTTCAACAGCATTACCTGTGGCCAAAGATCTCCTTCAGGAAACACTTTTAAGACTGGTACAGTTAGTGGTTTTCAGTAGAGTGATGATGGTGGGTTGTAGCACTTGAATGTAGGACAAAAGTTCCTCTGAACAGAAGATCTCCAGACAATAGCTCCCCAAACAGAAGATCTCTCAAAATAACGAGGGTGGACAAAAGATTCCTGTTTTTTTTTTCTTTCCAACTTTGTTTTTCTTTTAAAATGTTTTTTAAAGACTTATAATTGCTGAAGATACGTGTATCCACTTTATTTATGTTATAATAATAGTATTTGCTTTGTTTCTCATGTATGAAAACTTCATTGACTGTATCTCATTAATTACAGTATGGCCGCTGTGGACTGATCACTTTCCACAGGTTGGCAATATTTCCACAGAGGCAATAATATTAGATTTCAAAACGCTAATTATAGGAAAAATCATCAAATATTTAACCCTTTACCCAACCAATCGCCCGCATCTGCCCACGTAATATGCAAATTCAGCAGCTGAAAAATATTATATTTCGAAAAATTTCAACAAAACCATGTCATGTGACCCCTCTTTGGAATGAGCTTGTCGAGCTCGTTCCAAAGAGGGGTCACATGATATGGTTTTGTTGAAATTTTTTGAAAAAATTTAAAAAATGACATTTAAAATAATAAATTTTGAAATCGTCTGCATTGGGTAAAGGGTAAAATAATGAAGCACTGGGTTCAACCCGGTGCTTCATTAATTAAAATTTTGCTGATGATGATTTTTATTACCTGGTGAATGCATTCGTGGACATCACTGCTCACTCATGGATTATGACCAGTCCATGATGACTGTATTATACAACTACAAATATCTTTATTTCTCGGCCATGAAAACATGTTTGATCATTATTTTCTCATTGATCACAAGTGACCTTCACAATCTGTGAGGAGTGTCAATGAAATTTTTTTTACAGGGAACGATTACGTCAAGTGCTGTCTTAAGAAGACATTTTGATTTCTGTCACAGCTTGTTTCCCTCTGCTTTTTATTTCATCTTCAAAGAATGTCTCCACAAGAAAACCATTCATGTGAAGGGATATATATGGAGGACAAATTCAATGAGAATCACAGCACTGTGAGCTGCAACCTGGAATTGATTAAGAATAATAAAAGATGAGAAAAACTAATAAATCGTCCTTTAAGTGAAACAAGGTGCTATTTGCAATGCTTTTAACATTACACCAAAGATGGTGCCTTGTTGCACTTAACCCTTTACGTAACGAATCGCCCGCATCTGCCCACGTAATATGCAAATTGAGCAGTTGAAAAAATTAAATATTTCAAAATATTTCAGCAAAACCATATCATGTGACCCCTCATTGGAACGAGCTTGTTCCAATGAGGGGTCACATGATATGGTTTTGTTGAAATTTTTTGAAAAATTAAAAAAAATGATATTTAAAATAATAAATTTTAATATCGTCTGCATTGGGTAAAGGGTTAAGGAACAAAATTTGTATAATATTTATCTCTGGATTTTTCTTATTTTTTTGTTGTCCTTACCTAGGGGACCTTCATTTTGGGAGCTTTTGTCTGGAAATATTTTTCTCGCTCCCCCATCATTTTTAGAGGATCTTCTGTCTGGGGAAGTTTTAGTCCAGGGATCTCCTAACCAAGAAGCAATGATATCTTAACACTCAACCAGTTAAGTATGTGTAGCATGCTTCCTGCTTTAGCAATCATTTATCTAGCAATTGAGAAAGAAAAATGTGGTGGTCACAATAAAATTTCTATTCACAAAATGATAATCTATATATCTTCTTCTGTAGCATTTTTCTGCCTTGGCAGCACTGGTGTGCCATTGCTTAATGGCATAGCTAGTGGAGAACTAGCCGATTGGAACATTAGTCACGAACAAAGCACACTGTTATTACTGTTACTTCTTTCTTGTATTTTAACTTTTTTCTTTGTTCAGATGAAATGAACAATGTTTCAAAATTAGAACCTGTGTCAATAATCAGTATAAATTCCAGCAAACTCAACATGTGTGCCATGATATATTCTCCCTTACACCCCCTCCCCCCCAGTAGGGGGGGGGATATATCCTAGGATATCTCCCCCCCCCAGGGGGAAAGTTATCCTAGGAAATCTTCTACCCTGGATATCTCCCCCCCCCCCCCCCAAAAAAAAAAAAAATTAATTAAAATAACAATAAAACTACTTGTAATAACATGACATTTATTTACTGAATTTTCATCACATTAACATTGAAAAAGTTGTTCAAACTCTTGAATACATACATTTATGCATTTCCTTTTAAGTTCATGTCAAAATATGATTATCTTACCTTTCACCCATTCCCACAGCAACCATTTGAAAAAATAAATAAATAGGTTTTATTTACACTATTGCCCAACCATAACAAAGTACAAACAGTGGTTGTAAAGGACTTATGAATGTGTACAGGACATTGACAAGGTGACAAGAGGGGGAGATGTCCAAGCCTGGTTATCCCCCCCCCCCCCCCCCCCCTGTTCAACCTACAGTTGAAACTGGAAGTCCTGTCACTCTATTGTGCACTATTTTGAAGTAATGGCACACTGAGTAAGTACTCTTTTAGTCCCTATCAATCTCAAACTGCCCCATTAGTGTAACTCAATTCCTTTAGAAAACAGTGTGCCAAACAATTCTAGTAGTAAACAGAGATCATTAACATCATTCCTAACCTCTACTGGGATACATATATATGTAATGAAGTAAACAGTTATTAAAATTCAACTAAATATACAGAATGAAGAGAGTGGATTACTACTTAATTGCAGCGCCATATATTCTCCAATCGAAAAGTATTTATAATTGTTCATAACAGCACAAGAAATACTTGCAAACTTTCATCACATGGATCACCGAGTGCAATCCAGTGGTCCATGTGATGAAAGTTTGCAAGGGCTTCTTGTGTCATGTTCCCAGAAATTGTAAATAATTACTGAATGAAAAATCTCTCCAATGGCAAATCTGTTTGATTTGTTCAGTTCGTAATTTTAATACCGACCTCGCTAATTGTGCATTCTATTTTGTTTTGCACATCGCAAACGTTCTTGTATATTTCAGAATACTTCATTCTTCTGCAGTAATTTAATGAGCACATTAACTAACAAGCATTTTCTGCACTAATTGCAACAGGACTTCTAGTTTCAACTTCAGAAGTTGATTACACTGTTATCTGACATAATAGCAGCAGCCGGAATGTTTTCAAAAGTGTGTGTGTGGGGGGTGGGGAGGGGGGGGTGGGGGGGGATTTGGAGAGCAAACATAAATTAGAGCACTACACTATACCGAAATGTACACACGTACCGTGCATATGTAAATTTTAGTATAGTATAGTGCCCTATTTTATCTGTGCACACAATGTGATTTGTGAGGGTGTTAATAGATCATCAAAATCCTAGAATTTTACATGTATTCAAACATGTGGAAACACATTCAAAGGGGAGTAACTCAATGCATTGTACAGTGTGGAAAATGGACACTAATTTCAGATTAAATTTGGATCACTGCAGAATGGTTAGTGCCAGTTAGTGTGCAATCTTTGATGTGTATATATGAATACTCAGGATATTCCTATCTGTCTGTGGTGGCACGTTTGTTTTCTGAAGACAGGAGCACTGTTTGATAAAAAATGTGGGGGATATAATATCGCCCCAAGAGTCCCCCCTCCAGTTCCACTGCCTCTGCATAACTGCCAAATCCAACCATCGCCATTCACGGAAATCACCATTCAATTTTATTTCTTCAATTATTGCCCAAAAACATAACTTGATCCCTCATTGAAACAAGCTCATTGAACTCATTCTAGTGAAGGGTCATAAGCTATGTAAATGTTTAGGTTTTGAAGACATTTTTAGCTCAACTTTGACGAAGTCAAATTTGAGCTATTGTCATGGCCTGTCGTCCGTCATCCGTCTGTCCGTCCATCCGTCTGTCCATCTGTCCATCTGTCCGTCCATCTGTCCGTCCATCTGTCCATCTGTCCATCTGTCCGTACGTCAACAATTGGCTATGGCTCGGGCTAGAGGTCGTATTTATGAACCGATCTTTACGAAACTTCTTGTGTACCTTTGTTATGACCCTAGGACGGGAACGAGTGTTTTTAGGTGTGGTCCGAAATTCAAGATGGCTGCCAGTGGCCATTTTGTACCGATGATGCAAAAATCAGTTTTTTGTACAGAACTTCTGTATGAAAGTTCTGATTTGAATAAAGTTTTGTATAAATGTTTAGTACCATGGGATACATCACATATAATACGGGTTTTTTCTTGTGCGTAAATTATGCAAATTAGACTGACTTTGATTTATTTAGTGTTACTTTCAGAGCTGTAAGTGCCAAGCTGCTATGGCTCGGGCTAGAGGCCGTATTTATGAACCAATCTTTACGAAACTTCTTGGGTACCTTTGTTATGACAGTGGGACGAGAACGAGTGTTTTGGGGTTTGGTCCGAAATTCAAGATGGCTGCCAGCCGCCATTTTGTACCCTCGACTATTTCAAACACCTATTTCAGATGCATCACTGACGGAGATTCGTCACAGTTGGACGGAGATTCGTCGGTGATGCATCTTACTCGCATCTAATTGAAATCATCAACAAATTTAATTCATTTTTTGCTCTGGTATTAGATTCAATGCGTCAAAAATCTGTCGACTATTTCAGGCCTCACTAATTGACAAATCGTTTCAAAACTAGTCACAAAAAATATTAGTAATACAAAAGATCAATTTAATTGGGAATTCATAACAGCAGTTGCCTTTCCTGACCTATAATTTATCCCAGAAAATATCCTAAATTTCTCTTACTTGTGTTTTAGATACGCCAACTTTTGAGGCAAAAAAATGACTTATAAATTGTTTGGTATTGTAATTATAGTAAGTTAACCTGGTGTTTTAGTCACGCCAACTCTTGGGCCAAAACAATTACTTATAAACCATTCGGTATGGTAATTATAGTAAGTCAACCTGACTTTGTTGGATGATATAGCTCTTTTCATACACCCGTTGGAAAACAGACCATTTTACAGTTTAACAATTTGTCCATTAGGCCTGTCTGTACATCCGTTCATTATTTTTTTTTGTTCCAATCCATATCTTTTGACTCTGTGAAGGGATTTGGATTAAACTTGGCAAATATATTACTCATGGCCAGACTATGTGCAGAAGTACTTCCAAAAGTCTTACCTTGAAAGTGACCTTTAATCCAGTATTTTTAGCTCAACTTTGACGAAGTCAAATTTGAGCTATTGTCATGGCCCGTCATCCGTCTGTCCATCTGTCCGTCTATCCGTCTGTCCGTCCGTCTGTCCATCTGTCCATCTTTGTTATGACCCTGGGACGGGAACGAGTGTTTTTAGGTGTGGTCCAAAATTCAAGATGGCTGCCAGCGGCCATTTTGTACCGATGATGCAAAAATCAGTTTTTTGTACAGAACTTCTGTATGAAAGTTCTGATTTGAATAAAGTTTTGTATAAATGTTTAGTACCATGGGATACATCACATATAATACGGGTTTTTTTCTCGTGAGTAAATTATGCAAATTAGACTGACTTTGATTTATTTAGTGTTACTTTCAGAGCTGTAAGTGCCAAGCTACTATGGCTCGGGCTAGAGGCCGTATTTATGAACCGATCTTTACGAAACTTCTTGGGTACCTTTGTTATGACTGTGGGACGAGAACGAGTGTTTTTGGGTGCGGTCCGAAATTCAGGATGGCTGCCACCTGCCATTTTGTACCGACGATGCAGAAATCTGTTTTTTGTACAGAACTTCCATATGAAAGCTCTGATTTGAATAATTTTTTGTATGAATGTTTAGTACCATGGGATACATCACATATAATACAGGTTTTTTTCTCGTGCGTAAATTATGCAAATTAGACTAACTTTGATGTTTTTTGGTGTTACTTTCAGCACTGTAAGTGCAAATGCCAATACGGCTCGGGCTAGAGGCCGTATTTATGAACCGATCTTTACGAAACTTCTTGGGTACCTTTGTTATCACCGTAGGACGAGAACGAGTGTTTTGGGGTCCGGTCCGAAATTCAAGATGGCCGATGGCAGCCATTTTGTACGAAATTTGGTGCAATCAGATTTTTGCACAGAACTTCCATATGAAAGCGCTGATTTGAATAATTTTGTGTGTGAATGTTTAGTACCATGGGATACATCACATATAATACGGGTTTTTTTCTCGTGCAGAAATTATGCAAATTAGATGAACTTTGGTTTTTTCAGTGCTGCTTACACACAGTAAGTACACATGTCAATACGGCTCGGGCAAGAGTCTGTATTTATGAACCGATCTTCACGAAACGTCTTGGGTACCTTTGTTATCACCTTGGGACGAGAACGAATGTTTCTGGGTGCGGTCCAAAATTCAAGATGGCTGCCAGTGGCCATTTTGTATCGAAATTAGGTCTAATCAGTTTTTTGTACACAACTTCTATATGGCTCAGGCTAGATGCCGTATTTATGAACCGATCTTTACGAAACTTCATGGGTACCTTTGTTATTACCGTGGGATGAGAACGAGTGTTTTTGGGTGTGGTCCGAATTTCAAGATGGCCACCAGCAGCCATTTTGTACCAAAATTAGTGCAATCAGTCTTTTGTACAGAACTTCTGTATGAAAGTTCTGATTTGAATAAATTTTTGTATGAATGTTTAGTAACATGGAATACATCACATATAGTACGGGTTTTTTTCTCGTGCAGAAATTATGCAAATTAGATGAACTTTGATTTATTCAGTGCTACTTATACTCTGTAAGTGCACATGTCAATACGGCTCGGGCTAGAGGCTGTATTTATGAACCGATCTTCACAAAACTTCTTGGGTACCTTTGTTATCACCTTGGGACGAGAACGAGTGTTTCTGGGCGTGGCCCAAAATTCAAGATGGCTGCCAGTGGCCATTTTGTACTGAAATCAGGTCCAATCAGTTTTTTGTCACAACTTCTACACAGCTCATATTTGTGAACTGATCTTCACGAAACTTCTTGGGTACCTTTGTTTTCACCTTGGGACAGGAATGAGTGTGTTTTGGGGTGCCTTTGTTATCACTGTGCTATCAGAACAAATATTTTGGGGTTCAGTCAGACCCACTGTGGGACTCAAAGATTTCTTTTCTAGTTTAGCATCTGACTGTCACCCACCTTTACAATACTTTACCTATACATTTGTTACAGGCAACGCTCAGTATTTATGTACAGACCGTTACAATACTTTATATGTACCTTTGTTATCAGGTCATTACCTAGATGTTTGTCATTGCTGTGTCACATACTATACATGTACATGTCTTTGTCTTGACAAGTTGAGCTACAGTGTCATTGACACTTTCATTTCTTTCTTTTTAAGCATAGTTATTTTTAAGGATTGGCAAGCAAGTTATACAACTTATATTAATTGTCTTTTCTTGGCCCAATGGCTTGGTATGAGGGATGACAACTGTATTGGCAACTTTGTTGCCTCACTCTTCTCGAATGTTATGAAAGGATCTACAGCCTGCACAGAATTTGACTCTCTTCACACAGGGGACAGCCATTTAGCATCCTTAACAGATAGGATGGTACATGTATGCTGTGACTGCATCATCTCCACAATTGATGCTGCCAGAGATTGTTCGGACACCTCGAGAACATTCCCAACCGAGGATCGATCGTTGAACCTCTGGCATGAGAGACCAGTTCACTTATCCCGTCGGTCACCATTTTTAGCTCACCAACTTCAACGAAGTGGTGAGATATTATGATGGGTAAGGCATCATTGGCGTCAATTGTAAGAGTTTGTGTTTAGGTCATTTCTCAAAGTCCTGTGACTTTGATATATGCTGTGTAGCAGGGGACCATCCCAACAGCATTCTACCCCCAAAGAAGGATTTTTTTTTTCAATTTTAATCCAATTTTTTGGTAAAACTTTTTTCAAGTTGTAAGAGTTTGCATGTCGGTTAGATTGCATGTATGTTACATTGCTTTAACCCTTTACCTAACCTGAAAAACAGATGACAGCTACAAACAAAATTCTCAAATAACTAATTTTTTTTATTTTTTGTCTCAAAAACATAGGTTATGAACCCTAATTGGAACGAGCTCATTGAGCTCGTTCCAATGAGGGTTATAACCTATGTTTTTGAGACCAAAAATGATGAAAATTAATTGGCGAGTTTTGTGAATAGCGCTGTCTGGTTATGGCTGTTACATTGGGTAAAGGGTTAACAAAGCTATTTAGAGTTTGTCTTCTTATGACCTTCAGATGCAACTAACATCTCATTACTACAAAATGTAAGAATATTCTTACAATTTTTTTTCACAAATTTTAATATTTTTTGGACTGAAAATTTCACATTCACGTCAGGTAAAGTATTAACTAAAACAAATTTTCATACTTCATAATACATTTTACTTCTTGTGGGAACCCTATGAAGTGAAGCAGTGCTTATTTGCTGTTAGAGTCAAATATTGCTGCACTGGTATTAACCCTTTTAAATTTGTTATTTTAATATTTTTTTGTTAATTTCCAAAATATTTTCAAGAAAACCATATCATGTAACTCCTCATTGGAATGAACTAATTAAGCTTTTTCCAATGAGGGGGTCAAATGATGTGGTTTTGTAATTTTTTTTTCACCTGCTGAGTTTGAAACTTCCTTGGGTGGGTGCAGGTGATTCGTTGGGTAAAGGGTAGAAGTATGCTGCACTATGATCATAAAAGTGTTATTTTTCTCAATTAAGTTACATTTGGGTCATTATACACTAATGAGTTGAGATTTCACAAATGAAATGGTGCAATATGATGACCAAATAAAAAAAAACAAATAAAAATTGCTTCTCATATTTCATGTTCACAAATTTCTTTTCCAATGGATGAGATTCTAGGGGGGCACGGTGGCGTTGCGGTAACCAGTTCTCATCAGATCACCGAAGTTAAGCAACATTGAGCCCGGTTAGTCCTTAGATGGGTGACTGTCTGAATGATTGATTTGGACTCCCGCGTTGTGTCCTTGGGCAAGGCTCTTAACCCTGATTGTCCACATGGGGGCACGATGATGCTGTGTACTGCACATTGATGAGGTGCATGTCTTCAACCAATCTAACCCTGCCTGTGTTGCAGTGCAGAGTTACGATGTTGGAGAGCTGACAGCTGCTCGTCGTTGCTCGGTGGTTCTCTCCGGGTACTCCGGCTTCCTCCACCTGTAAAACTGTAACCGACATGATATGACCTTGGCTGTTAAAGAGTCGTTAAACCCTAATAAATAAATAAATAATAAGATGAGATTCTACAGTCATATGCTTAGAAAAGCAGAAAGATAATTTTGAACAGATTTGCATTCCGATCTGTCTGCTTTAGTGATCACAGCACTCTATCAAGTAACCAACATTCTTTGGGCGAGAGTCCGCTAAATTTAATAAAGCAAATAAAACCAGCTGGCCACACTTGTCACAATTCTTTTCCATCAGGATATAGCCATAGATGCTGAAAGTTACTTGGAACCCTTTACATGGTTGAGAGCTAAAAGCCACTATCATGGCTCTATTGCCTCTTTAGTGGCCTTGCACCATATGCTTTATGGCATATTGTTTTCTCAGCAGTAGGAAAAAGCTTTACATAAAATTGATTAACAAAGCAATTATTTATAAACAAAAGGGGTGCGGTGGCTCAGTAGGTAGAGGTGCAGGCTGCAAACCGAGAGGTCCTCGGTTCGAATCCCACCTGCGGCAACCGCGTTGTGTCCTTGGGCAAGACACTTCACCCCCATTGCCCATGCGGGGGCACGATGACGCCGTGTACTAAGGCGTACTGCACGTCGATGGTACGCATGTCTTCAACCAATCTAACCCTGCCTGTGCTGCAGTGCGGAGTTACGATGTTGGGGAGCTGGCAGCTGCCCGTCGTTGCTCGGTGGTTCTCTCCGGGTACTCCGGCTTCCTCCACCCGTAAAACTGTCACGGTCATGATTAGCCATTGTGCATAAATATGTGACCTTAAACATCAATAAATAAATAAATAAATTATAAACAAAATCTTGCAGAAGTAAGATTTTCCTTGGTATAGCTTTGTCAAAAAAATATACTACTCAAAGTTTGCTAAGCACCAAATATTTAACACATCATTGTGAAATTTGTTGGTGACATATTTGCAATATTTTTGGTGGATATGATTGAGGAATGTATTGAGATGGTCCCCAGTGTTTACATTAGCTCTCTTGACAGGCAGACTTTTTGTGACAGTCATGGAAAGCATGTACCCCATGATTTTCATGATGTTTTTGTGTACTGTCTACATGTACATGACATGTGTAGAGTATTCAATCTTCATTTCAACACAAACCCTTGTGATTTAATGATTGAATATGGCAAATGCAACTGTAAGAAGACATTTGTCCGAAGCAGAAATGTGGTGGGCTGTAGGGATGGTGGAGCAAGGGGCTACCCATTGCGAGGTTGGTGAAGCCCTTGGTGTGCACCCTATGGTGATCACCAGAGCCTGGGCAAGATTTCAGCAGTATAGCACACCAGTAAGATGGCATGGTGGTGGCAGACACAGGGCAACATCTGCAGCTGAAGACCGGTTTTTGGTCTTTCAGGCCTGTAAGAACTGCTTTGCCACAGCAACCCAGCTTCGCAGTGACCTTCAGAATGCATCCGTGGTAAATGTTTCGACGCAGACTATCTGGGCAAGGTTGTACGAAGGTGGTCTCTGATCGAAAAGACCATGTATTCACATTCTGCTGTCCCAGAACCACCGCCAGGCATGATATGAATGGACCACGTTGGATGGACCAGGGAAGATTGGCGACCTGCCCTTTTTACAGATAAGTCAAGGTACTGCCTAGACCACACAGATAGTCGTTCTAGGGTATGGAGAAGACCAGGAGAGCGATTCCATGCAGCCAACATTGCTGAGCATGGCCGCTATGGTAGAGGGTCAAACATGGTCTGGGGTGGCATCAGCTGGGATGGACGTGCAGAGCACTGTGTCCTTGAACGTGGTACATTGACTGCACAACGGTATATTGATGAGATCCTGGATGTCCACGTCAGATTGTATGCAGGTGCAGTGGGTGATAGATTCATTCTGATGGACGATAATGCCTGTCCTCATGTTGCCCATGCTGTCAGGGAGTACCGACAGAGGGAGGGGATTGAGCGTATGGACTGGCCAGCAAGATCCCCTGACCTCAATCCAATCGAACATGTCTGGAATGAGTTGCAGCTTGCAATTTCAGCCCATCCAGTCCAGCCAAGATGTGTCCAGGAGCTTGGTGCCATGCTGGTCCAAGAATGGAACAACATCCCACAAAGGACCATCAGGAACCTGACTGGGAGCATGAGAAGGCATTGTCAAGCTGTAATTAACAGTAATGGGTCTCATACTCGATATTGAACCCATACCAGTTCACTTGGTCAACTTTTTGGCAAATTTGAAAAATTTCCTTTTTTACCAATAATATCCATTTTTCATGGTTATCGTATTCAAAAGCTAAAAAATAATGTCAAACACAAATAAAATCTCAATTTCTGTACTTAAATCATTAAAAATATAATTAAATAAAAAATATATACACTTTTCATAACAATATTTCACTAAAACGTAAAACAGGTGGTTGGATGTACATGTGTACTTGGTGCTTAGCAAACTTTGAGTAGTATACTTGTGTTACAAATAAAAATAAAAAATAATTTAGCACACTACCAGTTAATAATGCAAATTACATGTACTTTTTCAATAAAAATAGAAGTTGTTGTATGAATGGACTCCCCTTGCTCCCCGCTCCCTCCACACCCCCCACACACATCCCTAGCACACTACCAGTTAACTGGTAGAGTGCTGGAAGCCCATATTTGGGTTCTATTCTTGAGTGCAGGTACTGCAACTTGACGGCTTCAAATTCAGTGGCTATGCTTTGTATTACCTTTGAAGTAATATTATTTAGTCTGTTAGGATTTGCCTTGTTACAATTTATGGGAGAGTGCCCACAGGCACTCTCCCATGAATTGTAACAAGCCAAAGACAACTGAACAAATTTTGATGGTCAAAAATAATTCAGCACTCTACCAGTTAATAAAGCAAATTACATTGACTTTTTCAATGAAAATAGAAGTTGTTGTATGAATGGACTCCCCTTGCTCCCTGCTCCCTCCCCCCCCCCCCCCCCCCCATTCATTCCCTCCCCCTCCCCCCATTCATCAACATTTAAACTTTTAACATCGAATCAATTCACAAAGCTACATACAAAGGCATGGAGTTTACTTGCTGGAAAGTGGTGGGTCATTTGAGAGTTTGATCAGAACATGATTTCTTCCATCCACACTTGAGAGGCATCCACAAGAAAATTGCATTCTTTAATTAATTATTCCCTAAGAACATTCGCTGGCTCCAAACATAACCAGACTTAATTTCTATGAATTTGCTTGCAGACTCACAGTTTCAATCAACCATAAAAAACTTGGTGTGACTGTTTGTCTGTGATGTGTCATAAAATTCACAGTAATTCACTTTTTTGTAATGATATTCTACAAGTAATCATTTGGGGAAAATGTATGGCTTTTTGTCAAAGAAATTTTCCTGTCAAAATTACATGAAATTTGTCCTTTACTGCCTTATTGTTATGAGTTTCTGGAGGACTTCACCACTTTTTTATGTAGAGTTTTATTGAATGCTTTGACTGTCTGGTCTGCCTGGTAATCTTTAACCAATGAGACCGGGGGATAATCAGATGCGTAAATCCTGAGTGTGTGTCTGGGTGGGGGGGGGGGGGGGGAGGGGGGGGGGAGGGGGGGGGGGGCACCTCTAATATTCTTGTCTCACCTGTCAATCTTACTATAGTGGAACCCACTTAATTGGGTATCCTGTAAATAAATAAATTGTTGATTGAATATCTTTCAAACACAAAATCATTTACCATACCATCAACACAAAGTTAACCTGTAAATTGTATACACTTTATAGTGTAAATTCCTGTTCACTGAATTAAAAATCTTGTAATATATCAAGAAATTGACCTGACAATCCCCAAATACCCCTGTTTTTGACCTGCTTGGCCTCAATCTTTCAAGTATTGGCATTTAATCTATTATATCTTGTTTGCCAGAGCTCCATGACTTCTGTCAAACATGATATAGTAGAATAAATGCTCAGTTTGTGCATAGAATACAGGAATGTGACCAAAACCCTGTTAATTGAATACCCTTGTAAAATAATAATTGGCATACTCAAGGACCTCCACATAAACATAAACCTGTCAAAAGTACTGGCTCGTTTGCTGATCCATCAATCTGGTTAGCCTTAAAATCAGATTTATGGTTATCAGCAATGGCATGGTAAAAGCTGTGACAGTTTGCCACACTCATCTCTGTACAACTGGATTACTGGAACGCCAGCGAAAAATGTTGCAACTCAATCTGCCTCCTCCTGCCCCCTTCCCCCTTCCCCCCCAAGATGACATCAGGTAAATGACTGCAATATCTCCTCCGTCAATGGCCTTTATTGATGTGAAAGCTGTTACTCTGTGACTGCCCTGCACAAACTGTACATCATCAAGATATTCAATTTTCACAGACTTAACCCTTTACCTAACATGAACAGCAGACAACACTTGCAAAAAAAATTCTTGAATAACTATTATTTTCATTTTTTGTCTCAAAAACATAGGTTATGATCCCCTCATTGGAACGAGCTCGACGAGGGTCATAATCTATGTTTTAGAGACAAAAAATGAAAAAATAATTAAAATTAATTGGCGATTTTTGAGAATAGCGCTGGCCAGTTTTGGCCATTATGTTAGGTAAAGGGTTAAGAATATATTCTAAAATGGGGACATGGTGATGTGCACTAAGGTGTACTGCACATCGATGGTGCACTTGCCTTCAACCAATGCTAACCCTGCTTGTGCTGAGTTAGTACAGGTAAAACTAGAAGTCCTGTCACAAACTGTGCGCTTATCTAGGCTTAATTGCGCGTATGAATTGCACGCAATTGCCATATCGAATGGCATCCAAAGCACGGCAGGTTCTCCTGGTTACTTATAGCAAACATGGGCAATGTTTCTGCCAATGGACCTCCGGGTTACCCGGAGGTCCATTGGCTCAAACATTGCTTGTGCACAGGCCATATTTACAGAATTTGATAGCCTTACTATGGTCGTATCGCGTAGATTAACGCGCATATCGACGTGCTATTTGTGCGCATTTCAGGACAGGACTTTTAGTTTTAACTGTATGTTGGGGAGTCTAACAGTTACTCATTGCTGCTTCATGGTTCTCTCTAGGTACTCTGGCTTCCTTCACCTATAAAACTGTCTGACTTGTGATCCTGGCTGTCGAAAGTGTCATTAAACCCCATCACAGGGATTCTTCTGTCCTCTTTGGGAAAGGGTCCGGGGCCCATGCAAATGGGAAAATTTGGAAGAAGAAACACACAAAGAATAAGAAATGTTACCTTCATGTTGAACTGAGAACATTTAATACAGAAGCTACTACATGTATAGAGCATGTAGTACATTTTATAACAAACAGTCACATGAAATAATGATCAGTCTCTGTAATCTCTATTAAATAAATTGTTCTTATATATGTACAATTAAATGATCAAGATATTTACGCGATAGTCTACATTTTGTGGCTTTGCAGTTGTATTTAGGCAAGTCTTGGCTGCCTATGTTGGTAGCCAAGATTTGCCTAGAAACAACAGACAAGGTTACTTGGATTTAATTTGCAAACACATCTAAAAACTGTTTTTTGGGCACCTATTTTTGTTGCAGTAAAAAGTGATGAAAACTCAAAATTAAACCGTCAAGAATTAAAGAAGAATTAAATTTTTATTTGAATGAGGACTGAGATTGGGAAATTTTTGGTGTGAATTGGGAAAAATCATGCTGGAATACCATTGGGAAAGGATCCCATATACGGCCCCTGTAGACATCCAAAAGAACCCCTGCATGAAGAATAAGAATTTTCTTTAAAAGGCAATTGGCTATTGCTAGGCATTGGGAATTGGAAGCCTTTGAGAGAAATTTTGCTGTTGTTGAGCATTGTTTAATTATATCAACATCCTCTCCGCAACACGGCTGCCTGTGAAACACTTTTCTATATGTGGCCATTGAGCGTTTCAGCAGTCCAGTTGTTTTGAGATCGGAGGTTTGCCAGAGTTTTTTCACAACATTGCTGATTGTCATTTATGGTGACTGTAGACTCCTTATTTTAACCATTAAATCTCCATACAAACTGCCACTTTATGCTAATTTGAAACAATTGCTTCCAGGTGTTATGTATTCTTCCTTGAGAACTCTGCTGGTAGGTAGCATTTATTTTGACAATGAGTGTTCATCATAGTTGGCTGCTTGTACTGTAGGCTGAACAAGGAGCCAACAATTATGTAGAAACTCTGTTAAGCAATGTGCAGCTGTGTACCGGGTACATGTATGTGAGGGAGCATGATGGCTCAGTGATTATAGCATTGGACTTCAAAGTGAAAGGTCCATTGTTTGATCCCCACCAGGGGTAACTGCATTGTGTCCTTGGGCAAGGCACGTAATCCCAATTGCCCTTGTGGAAGCATGGTGGCTCTGTGTATTATGGTGTACTGCACATTGATGGAGCACTTGTCTTCAAGTAGTGCTAACCCTGCTTATGTGGAGTTAGGGAGTCTGACAGTTGCTTGTTGTTGCTCAGGGGTTCTCTGTGAGTCCTCTGGCTTTCTCCACCCATAAAGCTGCCCAACACAGAGAACCTGGCTGTCAAAAGTGTAATGAAACCCCAATAAATAAATAAATAAATAAATAAATAAATAAATAAATAAATAAATACATGTATGTAAGGTAGTACAGAGTTACCTTGATAATTGCTTAGCCGATTTGCTAGTGGGAATTATTCACTTAAGAGGAATATTCAATTAACAGGCCACTTTCCTGTAATCTAGAGACAAGTGGTGCATTGATTCTATTATATCTTGTTTGACAGAGCTCATGGAGGTGCATCAAACAAGATATAATAGATTAAATGCCTCTATTCAATGTACTGTGACCAAATGCATGTAGCTCTATAAACAGGGGGACTGTCAGGGTGACCTCTCTACGTATTACAAGATCTTTTTAGTCCCCTACTGGCATCACCGGAGGGGACTATAGGTTTGCACTCTGTCCATCCGTCAGTCTGTCAGTCTGTCAGTCCATCAGTCTGTCAGTCACACTTTAGTTTTCCGGACTTTTTGGGGGAAATGCTTCAAGCGAATGATTTCATTTTTGGTAACCTACTATAGAACGATGACATACAGATCAAGTTTGAGTTTCATGCTGATTGCATTATTCTTGTGTGAGTTATGGCCCTTGGAAATATGGAAAAGCGCCAAAATATCAGTTTTCCAGACTTTTTTTGAAACGCTTCAACGGAATGATTTCATTTTTGGTAACCTACTATAGAACGATGACTTACAGATCAAGTTTCATTTGCACTCTGTCCATCTGTCAGTCAGTCAGTCTGCCAGTCACACTTTAGTTTTCCGGACTTTTTTTTGGAAATGCTTCAACCGAATGATTTCATTCTTGGTAACCTGCTATAGAACGATAACTTACAGATCAGTTTTGAGTTTCATGCTGATTGCATTATTCTTGTGTGAGTTATGGCCCTTGGAAACATGGAAAAGCGCCAAAATATCAGTTTTCCAGACTTTTTTTGGAAACACTTCAACGGAATTCATGCTGATCACATCTAGGTTATAACATTTGTATAATTATTAATGCTCACTAGTCCGGTAGGGGACATTGTATTGCTTCAGCGATATGTGAGCTCTTGTTTCAAATAACAGGAGTTTTTTCCATAACCTACATGTCATTAACATGTCAAATTTGTACTGAAGATATGGAAAAATGGTTTTGTGGTTGGAAGTTATATTCAGTTAACAGGGTTATTTTAATAAAAGATGTCCAATTAAGTAGCCAATTATCAGGGGCTTTAAGTGTTAATTAATAGCCCTCTGAGAAATTAAAAAATCATAAGAATTAAGCACATACAAAGTTTTAGCCATTTTTTATGGATTTCCTTGTTCAACTTTGATGTCCATCAGCTGAAGTGCAGTCTGGTTTTCTCACTCTTCATCTGAGATTTTAAAACTTTTTCTCTGGGTGAAATTCCACTACACAGATTTTTTTGTGGATCACAGTACCATAAACTTAAAAACCACTAAACATAAACAATACATTCATGTGTCTCAGGTTGGCATAAACTATACATTCATGTATCACAGGTTGGAGCTCAGCTTCTACCCTTCATCGTGTGCAATAGATGGGCAATTGAGTCAAACTCTCCCAAAATGACTGTCAAAATCTTGTAAATTGAGTGTAGTTCCCAGCCTCCCAGAAGGGAATCGGTTTTGGATAAAAATTCTGGAAAATAGTACCAGTCAAATATTTATTCATTTCTAGATGTTCAGTGTCAACATACAAATCATAGGCCTTCAAGTCGAAGCTCCAATCATAACCAATGAAACAAAAAATATGTATCCATGTGAATTATATTTAATAAAAGAGTCTCTTATTATAAATATTTCATTTTTATCTACATGATTTTTCTGTTTTATTCAATTCAATTTATCTGTGGAGTCAATTCATGAGTGCCAAAGCGAAAATATGTGACTTAAGCACATCACCTCTCGACATCCACCTTTACTAAAATAATGATTCCTGATGAATTAAATGTACGAAAAGGAAATAACCCTTTACCCAATTTAAAGGCCAAAACCGGCCAGCACTATTCACAAAAATCGCCAAGTAATTTTCATTATTTTTTCATTTTTTGTCTCAAAAACATAGGTCATGACATCTCTTTGGAACAAGCTCATCAAGCTCATTACAATGAGGGGTCACAACCTATATTTTTAGCTCAACTTTGACGAAGTCAAATTTGAGCTATTGTCATGGCCCGTCGTCTGTCTGTCCGTCTGTCCGTACGTCAACAATTGGCTATGGCTCGGGCTAGAGGTCGTATTTATGAACCGATCTTTACAAAACTTCTTGTGTACCTTTGTTATGACCCTGGGACGGGAACGAGTGTTTTTAGGTGTGGTCCGAAATTCAAGATGGCTGCCAGCGGCCATTTTGTACCGATGATGCAAAAATCAGTTTTTTGTACAGAACTTCTGTATGAAAGTTCTGATTTGAATAAAGTTTTGTATAAATGTTTAGTACCATGGGATACATCACATATAATACGGGTTTTTTTCTCGTGCGTAAATTATGCAAATTAGACTGACTTCTTTGATTTATTTAGTGTTACTTTCAGAGCTGTAAGTGCCAAGCTGCTATGGCTCGGGCTAGAGGCCGTATTTATCAACCAATCTTTACGAAACTTCTTGGGTACCTTTGTTATGACTGTGGGACGAGAACGAGTGTTTTTGGGTGCGGTCCAAAATTCAAGATGGCTGCCAGCTGCCATTTTGTACCGACGATGCAGAAATCTGTTTTTTGTACAGAACTTCCATATGAAAGCTCTGATTTGAATAATTTTTTGTATGAATGTTTAGTACCATGGGATACATCACATATAATACAGGTTTTTTTCTCGTGCGTAAATTATGCAAATTACTCTAACTTTGATGTTCTTTGGTGTTACTTTCAGCACTGTAAGTGCAAATGCCAATACGGCTCGGGCTAGAGGCCGTATTTATGAACCGATCTTTACGAAACTTCATGGGTTCCTTTGTTATCACCGTGGGACGAGAACGAGTGTTTTGGGGTCCAGTCCGAAATTCAAGATGGCTGATGGCAGCCATTTTGTACGAAATTTGGTGCAATCAGATTTTTGCACAGAACTTCCATATGAAAGCGCTGATTTGAATAATTTTTTGTGTGAATGTTTAGTACCATGGGATACATCACATATAATACGGTTTTTTTTCTCGTGCAGAAATTATGCAAATTAGATGAACTTTGATTTTTTCAGTGCTGCTTACACACAGTAAGTACACATGTCAATACGGCTCGGGCTAGAGTCTGTATTTATGAACCGATCTTCACGAAACGTCTTGGGTACCTTTGTTATCACCTTGGGACGAGAACGAGTGTTTCTGGGTGCAGTCCAAAATTCAAGATGGCTGCCAGTGGCCATTTTGTATCGAAATTAGGTCTAATCAGTTTTTTGTACACAACTTCTATACGGCTCAGGCTAGATGCCGTATTTATGAACCGATCTTTACGAAACTTCTTGGGTACCTTTGTTATTACCGTGGGATGAGAACGAGTGTTTTTGGGTGTGGTCCGAATTTCAAGATGGCCACCAGCAGCCATTTTGTACCAAAATTAGTGCAATCAGTCTTTTGTACAGAACTTCTGTATGAATGTTCTGATTTGAATAAATTTTTGTATGAATGTTTAGTAACATGGAATACATCACATATAGTACAGGTTTTTTTCTCGTGCAGAAATTATGCAAATTAGATGAACTTTGATTTATTCAGTGCTACTTACACTCTGTAAGTGCACATGTCAATACGGCTCGGGCTAGAGGCTGTATTTATGAACCGATCTTCACAAAACTTCTTGGGTACCTTTGTTATCACCTTGGGACGAGAACGAGTGTTTCTGGACGCGGTCCAAAATTCAAGATGGCTGCCAGTGGCCATTTTGTACCAAAATTAGGTCCAATCAGTTTTTTGTCACAACTTCTACACAGCTCATATTTGTGAACTGATCTTCATGAAACTTCTTGGGTACCTTTGTTTTCACCTTGGAACAGGAATGAGTGTGTTTTGGGGGTGCCTTTGTTATCACTGTGCTATGAGAACAAATATTTTGGGGTTCAGTCAGACCCATTCTGTGACTCAAAGATTTCTTTTCTAGTTTAGCATCTGACTGTCACCCACCTTTACAATACTTTACCTATACATTTGTTACAGGCAACGCTCAGTATTTATGTACAGACCGTTACAATACTTTATATGTACCTTTGTTATCAGGTCATTACCTAGATGTTTGTCATTGCTGTGTCACATACTATACATGTACATGTCTTTGTCTTGACAAGTTGAGCTACAGTGTCATTGACACTTTCATTTAGACAAAAAATGGAAAAAATTAGTTATTCAAGAATTTTGTTTGCAAGTGTTGTATACTTTTCATGTTAGGTAAAGGGTTAAAGAAAAAATATTTCTCTATTTGATTCAGATATCCATTCCTTTCTATTTAATTATCAACTAGCTCTGTGAGTGTGATCCACTATTGCAAAGTAGAAGAATACAGTTTAAAAAAGGGTCACAATTTAATCACAGAAATTCACCTTGATTCTGTAATATGCCAAAAAGTTACGGCTGAAAATCGATAAACAATGGACGTATTTTTGAATAGACAGTAACACTGATTTCTGTTCTGTTGTCAGAGTCATAGTTCAGGCACTGATTCCCGGAAAGTTCTGAATGGTATTTGCACAGGTGAAAACCAAATTATGAATTACTGATGATGAGAAAAAATCTTGTCCCCCTAAAGGCCAAAATAAAACGCCCTTTCACAAATATTGGTGCATGTGAAGGCATGACAAAATGGAATTACACTTTATTGCCCATTCTATAAGGGAATTATATGCTTAGTGCACTTTGGTCAAATTGTTACCACAGGTGGTGATGATGGTGGGGGAAGGCAACATGGGTTGGGCAGAGGCTTGAAAAAAAGTGGGAGGTGAGGATATTCAAATGATTGATTTTTTAACATGGCATAAAGACAACAACAAATGCAACCAGGTACCAGTGGTGGTCCAAGAGCTGAAAGTTTTTAGTTCTTGAGCATATTGTTCGCATGCATACTTTTCCCTGAAATTTAACCATTTCCCTGAAAATCACCCTCAATTGAGTTACCTGAAAAATTTTTCTTGAGGTTAAGTTGTCTGAAATGAGTGTTTATACATGTAATATTTTTCACTCTTGTAATATCTTTCCAGGAAGTTTATATTTACAATGCCACGCTATCTGAGAGCAGGTACACGGGAGAAATTTTGTGTGGAATTGATGGATCATGAAGATGATGTAGCTTTCTCAATCCAAATGCGTGAAGAAAAGTCTTACAGGACTTCAGCTTCAAATAAGACCATTGTTGAGAAATATCTGTTTGTATCTGGTATGTAAATAGTATGGTAATAGTATTTTTTAACAACTATTCTTTTACTACTAGTCTGTTATTTTTTGCCTACTGAACAAAAATTACTTTGGTTCAACAGTCACAGTAGAGCTGGAGTGTCTGTGGTTTTTAGCCCTATCCATGTTTAGCTCACCTGTCTGAAAGTCAGTGTACCACATGTACTTTGGGCTATTCCCATCACTTGGTGTCATCATTTGCCACCCTGTGTCATTGTCAGTCATGTGTCATCCAATAGCCTTTTCATTTCAGTCTTTTTTTTCAGAACCAGTGGACCAAGTTTGAGGATATTTTTCAAGTAATTTTATCTTCATACTTAAAGATAACTAGGAGAATTTCAGCTAATGGAAGTCCTGGAAAAATGAGATATCAGTTGACCAGAGGAAAATCATTTCTGAAATATCCAGCCCACTTCACTGTGAGCTAAGTGTTGCAGAAATGGAACTTCTCTACCTAATTCTAAGAATGTCTGATTAACTAAGAGAGTGCTAACTTATTTTTCATCTGATCTGTAGTATGAGTAATTTTTTTCAAAGATACCATGCTACCAGCAATGGGAGTCTTAATTTAGCTGGATTTATAAATAATTGTTTTGTTGTAATTTATTGGAGAGTGCCTACATTATTTTTTCAAAGGGTATTTTGTAACATGAGTATTTTTGTCAACGATACCATGCCGCCAGCATGTGGAGGCTTAAATTTAGCAAGAGTTTGTTCATAATAATTGTTTTGTTTCAATTTATTGGAGAGTGCCTGCTGGCACTCTCCAATAAATTGTAACAAAACAATATTATATAACCATTTTTTTATACTGCAAAGCAAACAACAAGCTAATACATATTGTGTTGAGCCACAAACGTGGCTTTCAGCACTTTCAATAGAGCTATAATACAGTACGTGGAGAGTTGATTGTAACTAAATCACCTGTGGAGTGGAGTTGTCACTCAAAGTATCATTTTCAAATTCTGTACATGTGGACAAAAACACAAGCAATGTTTATCTGAACTTTATGGAACAGAACACAAGCAATATTTAAGCCAATGGAACTCAGGGTTTAACCTGGAGATCCATTGGCTGAAACTTTGCTTGTGCTTGCTATGGTTTGCAACAAATTTTCAGTTATTGCTTGGGTGTAATCTCCACTCTGTGGGTGATTTAGTGACAATACACTTTCCACATACTGTAGTTGGGAAAATCATTGTTCAAAGTGAGATCCAAGACAATGGAGGTGGGGGGGGGAGGATTAGGAAAGATGAGGAAAGAGCATGACAAATGTGTAACTTAGGAGTTACGGAGACCCTGAAACATTTCATTTTAGAATGCCCCAAATATTTCCTTAACCCTTTACCTAATGTAATGGCCAAAACCGGCCAGTGCTATTCTAAAAAATCGCCAATTAATTTTCATTATTTTTTGTCTCAAAAACATAGGTTATGACCCCTTGTTGGAACGAGCTCATCGAGCTCGTTCCAACGGGGGTTCATAACCTATGTTTTTGAGACAAAAAATGAAAAAAATTAGTTATTCAAGAATTATTTTTGCAAGTGTCGTCTGGTTTTCAGGTTAGGTAAAGGGTTAATAGAACAAAATTTGGTGGGAAACGTAATAGAAAAATGGGATGAAAGCACGAAAGATAAATGGATGAGGGATGACGTGAGTTGGGGAGATCAAAGAAGCAGCAATGGAGGAATTATGAAACAGTTTTTGACTGAATGCTGGGAGATTAGGAGGGAGATTGGGAAAGGAATAACCTTGTGGTGGACTGGGTTGATGTAAGCCACCTCAAAGAGGACTGCAATATGCTGTAGCGGTCAAGGTATAAAGGCCATTTACCCACCAGCCTGGCTGGTCCGGATCTCTTAGTCTTGTGGTAAATCGGTCGCTTTGTGTGCTAGAGGTCGACGGTCCGAACCCCGGCTCCCGCACTTCTTTCTCCTCCTGTTACATTTGGGGCCTTGTCCGATCCTCAGCGGTTAGTGGCACTGCAGGCATTTCGACCGCTCTGAGGGAGGAACCTGGGTGAGATTCACATGTGGTGAATCTCCAAAGGGAGAGTAGTGTTGCAGTCAAGGTATAAAGGCCATTTACTAACTAGCCTGGTTGGTCCGTTTGTGGTAAATCGGTTGCTTTGTGTGCCAGACGTCAAGGGTTCGAACCCCGGTTCTCACACTTACCCCTCCTGTTACAATGCAATAAATCGGGGGACAGCCAAAAAAGTATTATTTGCAGCTTCTAGCACTCAACCAGTTCATAGAATAAGATCCATGCATAAGATTGCTGGTGTTATTGTGATATGACATTGAAATAAGAAAAATTGAGCACAAACTCATTCAGTTAGTATGTTCAAGAAACTATGTGTAGCTCTCAATGGGGAGCTCCTTTGTTTGTGCCACAGAAAATCTTTGAAAATCCTTGAAGTGGTCATCTTTTCTTCTTGAAAATCTTTGAAAACATACCAGCAATGTCCAGGAAAGTCCTTGAGTTTACTGCTCATTCAAGTTTACAAACAGTGATTACAAAAAGCAGTTCATTCTGCGATCAGATTGCAATCTGAATGTGACACACTTACAGCAGTGCAGTACGGTCATCGTGAATCGGTCGTAATCCTCATGTGTGCAGTGAGGTCCACGTATGCATTTACCAGGTAATAAAAATTATCATCAGCAACATTTTAATTAATGAAGCACTGGGTTGTACCCAGTGCTTCATTAATTAAATTTTTGATGATTATTCCTATAATTAGTGTTTGGAATCAAATAATATTGCATCCATGGAAATATTGGCCACCTGTGGAAAGTGACCAGTCCATGCGACCGTGCTATAGATTGAGATTTCCTAAATAAAATACTGTGAAATGAAGACAGCATAAAAAAAAAAACCCAAACAAATATAGTATCTCAAATTCAGTGTTACCATATTTCTTTTTCACCAGGTGAGATTCCTTATTTTAAAGGAAGGTAAGTGATCAGAGAATTACAATCAGATTGTGATCCTGTCGTGATCTGATCAAAATTGTCTGTCCACTTTTGAAATTACAGTACACTGTATTCAGCCTGAACAAGGAATTGAAAATAGACTATGTTTTCATTTTTGGAATTCACATTAAAACAATTTCCACAATACACTATAATTATTTCCTTTCAGTCTGTGAATCCTGCACCCAATGTAACATGCAACCAAATAACCCTGTACATTTTTACAGCCTTAGTGTATATTTTCATGTGATGTGTGATATCGCTGTCTATCAACTAATCATGTACAATGCCTATCTTCGGCCAGTGTAGGTTAGCTTACCAACTAACTCCGTGCAGTGCACAGGGTTAGTCACACTGTACAGAGTTTTCACCAGGCCTGGCATTCTTAAAAATGCAGGAGGGCTAAAAATCGCTCTCCTCACATGCATGGCCTAGGAGAGCGATTAGCTCTCCTCAAGCTTACAAAAGCTAAAAGTGGCAAAATGAAGTTGTACTATTAATGAATTTTGCCTAGTGGACTTTGTACAGACATTTTATTTGGTGCTGCTAACCAGGTAGTCTCTGTGAGATGGCTATATTGCCCCTCCCACACCTCCGGGCCTTGGTAAGGCCCGGAGGTGTGGGAGGAACAGTGTGGCCATATTGCAGAGGCCACTAACATAGCAGAGATCTGAAAACCTGTGGGTTTTAGAAATAGGCTGTTGTGGTAATCATATTTTCTAAGGCTAGGAGGGCTATTTTTCGCCCTCCTCAATTTTTTTAAGGCGAGCATTAAGCGAGCAAATAAATCGCTCTCCTGAAAACGCCAGGCCTGTTTCACTATTTTTCTTTCTGGTCATAAATAATAAGATCATCTCTACTATGTGACTAACCCTGTGTATTTTACAGCCTTTGTAAGTGTACAGATTCATGTAGTATGTGATATGGCAGTTACCAATTTTTTATAGCCAGAAAGTGTGATTAACCCTGTGCAATACACAGGGTTAATCACACTTTCTGGGTATAAAATATTTTCATTTCTACTGAGTAAGTAACACTGTGCACTGTGCAGCCTTAGTGTAAATCTCATCTATATCAACTCTTTACCTAATGTAATGGCTCAAATCAGCCAGTAATATTCCCGAGAAGCATTTAAGCTCAGCATATGGCACCTCATTGGAATGGATTGTGGAAAAGTTTCTTTAGTGAATTCCAAAACTGAAAACATATTCTAATTTCAATTAATAGCTTGTAAACAGGTGAAATTATGTTCAGGGGAGGAAAAGTGATTAGAGAATTTCAATTGGAAATCTTGGCAATATATCTTGGAACTTCTTTTTCTTGCAGTCCAGTTGCGATCCGTTCAAAATTCTCTCTCCACGTTTGTGATTACAGCAGTAGGTACAGATGTAGTTACCCTGATGGATCTCCAGGTTACAAAAAAGCAATTCATCAACAAAGTCAAAGGAACACCATTTATATCCCATCATGGTGAAACTGATTATGGCATTGAAACAGAAGAGCACACTTTAGAACTGAAACTGTTAGCTGGATAATGGTTCACAGCTTTACCGACCTAATGGGACGAATGGTGGCTCAGTGGTTACAGCATTGGACTTCAAACTGAAAGGTCCCCAGTCCAATCCTCACGAGAGGCAACAGCGTTATGTCCTTGGACAAGTCACTTAATCCCGATTGCCAACCTGGCCAAGCCAGAAAATAAGCAGACTGTCATCACCTCAGAGGATGAATTTAATGATGCTATCCTGCTATGCAGGGTAGCATCACTAAATTTACCTTCTGTGAACCTCAGTCTGAATCAGGGTCTCAAAACTAAACAGAAAGAGGTAACCAGAGGATAAATTGGCCCATTGTATGGGATAGCATCATCAAATTAACCCTCTGGGGACCTCATTCTGCAAATGTCAGACTGCTTATTTTCAGTCCTGAACCTGGGGGCATACTGGCACTATGTACTAAGGTGTACTGCACATCGATGGTACACTTGTCTTCAACCAATGCTAACCCTACTTGTACATAGTTACTCAGCAGAAATTAAATTTCTATTTGCATTACGGGAAATATTTGCAGCTTGACATTTTCACATCAGTGTTCAGTGGTAAACAAATTATATTATTTCATTATACGCTTAATGATAGATTATCGAAAAAATTGTGGAAAGATAGAAATTGTAGCCCCCCACTGCGAAGATATAGAAATTTTCACTTTCACGGCATCAATCAAAATGGTGGCTTTCAAAGCATTACTTCAAGGTGAATACAAGTCAAATTATCACTGGAAATGATCAATTTGTTTTAAAAACGTATAATGAAAAGAAAATCTAGTGTTTTTGAGTGGATACCTATCATTTCCAGCAGTATTCATCTTGAATTGATGCATGAATCAAATTGCAAGATGCTACCTGTTCGAAGTATCAATCAAATCACTTCATGTATCAATGCGCATCAGCTGTTTACTTTCATGCATCAATTCAAGGTTGAAACAAGTGGAATTATCAATAGGAATGATCAGATTCTTATAAAAAGCGTCTAATAAAAAGAAAAGCTAATATTTTTTAGTGGATACTGATAATTATCTCACTTGTGACTGAGACACATGGTTATTTTCACTTGCGCAAGTTCTCACGAAAAATAAACATCTGTCTCAGTCACTCATGAGATAATTTTCGGTATCCACTCAGAAACACTAGATATCCTTTATATATTTTTCCCAAAGAATGCCGATCCTTACTGATGTTGTGGTTAACCGGTCAACAGCCTTCCCATCAGTTAGGTAGGCAATTATTTATTTGATTTTTTATTGGTGTTAACGACACTTTCGACAGCCAGAGTCACCTTATGTCAGATAGTTTTACACATGGAGAAAGCAATGGCGAGCAACTGTCAGACTACCCAACATACTAACTTCATACATTAAGAATGAAACGAGCCTGCTCAAAAATTTATAGGCCTGCACTTAATACTGGTAGTATTGTTTGAAAACTTTCCCCGATGCTTTAATGTTTAAGCCTTTCACTAAACACCATTAGCAGACAAAACTTGCAGAACAGTTTCTTGAATAAATAAAATTTTCATTTTTTGCCCCAAAAACATAGCTTATGATGCCTCGTTAGAATGAGCTCACCCATTCCAATGAAGGTCATAAGTTATTTTTTGAAGGCAAAACTTGAATAAATAACAAAAATTTAAATGTCAGTTTTTGTCAATAGCTCTGGTCATATTTGGCTGTTACATTGAGTAAAAAGTTAACAACGGTCTGTTTACGACTCATTGGATATGTAAATGCGTAAAATATTATTTCAGGAGAAGGGAAGTGTGACCACTTTCAGGTACCATCTAAACCTGGAAGATACAAAGTAGAGGTCACCCACAAGAGCAGTGAAAAGGATGGCATACATGGTAATGCTTCACACAGTCAGGAGGTGACAGTGACTGGAGGGGCATTTCTTACCTTCATACAGACAGATAAACCTATGTATAAACCAGGACAGACGGTCAGATTCAGAGTAATGACGGTCATGAGAGATCTTAGACCTAGAATTGGCTCAGTAAGTTTCTCAATTAATTTTTATTCTTGTCAGCTCTTCTCATCACAACAGTGGTCATCTTTGCATCTGTGTCATTTTGTGAACACTAATTCTTAACTCTTCAACCAGTCTTTCGATTTTAAGGCAAGCTATTGCCCTTGACATTGCACATGCAATTTTTACTGTTTGCTCATTCCAATGAGGGGGTCACATGATATGGTTTTGTTGGATTTTTTTTTTAAATACAGTGGAGCCTACTTAATTGGATATCTCGTAATTGTATATCCCTGTTAATTGAATATAATTTCCCAACACAAAACCATTTACCATGCCTCCAGTACAAATTTGACCTGTTAATTGAATATAGGTTTAGAGTAAACTCCTGTTAATTGAATAAAAAATCTTGTAACATGTCGAGAAATTACCCTGACTCTTTCCAGTTTTCCTTTGGTTATAGACCAATTTGGCCTCAGTACATCCAATACAGGCATTTAATCTATTATATCTTGTTTGACAGAGCTCATGGAGCTCTGTCAAACAAAATATAATAGAATATATGCCAAGTTTATCTCTAGAATACAGGAATAGGACACAATCCCTGTTAATTGAATACTCCTGTTAATTGAATAATTTTCATGGGCAAAGTGGGCTATTCAATTAACAGGGTTCCACTGTGTTTAGGGAAAAAATTAAAATAACAAATTTTGATATCATGTGTTTCTGTAAAGGGTTCAAATCTGTACATGGGAAATAGGCGAAATAATACATTGCATGCACAAAAAAGTGAACAATACACCATGAATTATTAGCTGTTCCATTCCAAGACTGCAAACTAATCAAACTTTACTTTCTGAGAATTGGTACGTGAACAACATAATTGGACAGACGTCAAAGGCCAGTGTTGTAACTCACTGTCTTGTTGCTTGTGCATTACAGGGAAAATCATCTGATTGACTTACGATTGCTCCATTGAAGTTGCATTTCATGTACAGTGGAACTCTGTTAATTGAATAGCCACTTTGCCAGTGAAAATTATTCAATTAACAGGAGTATTCAATTAACAGGGATTGTGTCACTTTACTGTATTCTAGACATAAACTTAGCATTTATTCTATTATATCTTGTTTGACAGAGCTCCATGAGCTCTGTCAAACAAGATATAATAGATTAAAAATGCCTGTATTGGATGTCCTGAGGACAAATAGGTCTATAAACAAAGGAAAACTGGGGAGATTTAGGGAAATTTTTTATTCTATTAACAGGAGTTTACTCTATAACCTATATTCAATTAACAGGTCAAATTTGTACTGGAGATATGGTAAATGGTTTTGGTGAAATTATATTCAATTATCAAGGTTATTCAGTTAAGAGATATTCAATTAAGTGGGTTCCACTGTATTATACTAAACCCAAACAAAATTTGATTATGCTGTAAGAAGCTTATTTCGAAAAAATCGGGTAATATGTTTGGAATCCCTACTTTCTGTGCACTCACTCATCTGGGATATTTCCAGTTGGTTAAAAAAATTGAACCTATCATTCGCTTTTTCACCCAACTGATACATTCCAGATGAATGAATCTGAAATTTTCATGAAGATTCATTTTTTGTGAATCAAAGTTAGAAATTATACTCAATCGAGAATTGATTTGAATGACATTTTGATGACACTACAATTAGAAATAAAGACTCACCACAGCCATAATTTTAACCCCCTGCACACTGATGTCGAAATCTCTAAATTTCAGTCTGCTAATTTTTCCCATGATGCAACTAGGAATTTAACCATTTCGAACTTGTTTGACAGAGCTCATGGAGCTCTGTCAAACAAGATTGAATTGATTAATTTCCTAGTTGCATTATGGGAAATAATTGCATGTTGAAGTTTTAATATTTTGACACCAGAGTGCAGAGAGTTAAGATTATGCTAGATAGTTCCATAAATCGTGTCACTATCTAAGTTCATGTTTTCAAGGGGAATTGAATACTTATTGATTAGGATATTTATATCTGGGGTATCAAAGTATACCTCTATATCTTTGTATGTAAAGGTACATCACATTACACCAGTGATTGCCTGTGCATTAATTTTCACAAAAGTGGGTAATACAATAGCCCACAACAGCATCGAATTCTGATCAGAATTAGATTCATGACCTGAGCTTGACCATGCTGTTGATATTTTAGAAAAGTGAGTTCAAATAGTCCTCAGGTGAGACGTATTATTACCGAGATTGCCAGTGGAATAGACACAGTGCTGTTGTTGCTGCCTTGAACTCAATGCAATGTTTTGTTCTTGTCATTAACTTAAACTCTCTGGCTAAATACAGTTGCCATGGACTGGTATAAAATCCACGTGTGAGCAGTGGTTTCCACGAATGCATTTACCAGGTAATAAAAGTCATCACCAACTAAATTTTAATTACTGAAGCACCAGGTTGTACCTGGTGCTTCATTAATTAAAATTTTTGATGATTATTCCTATAATTAGTGTTTGGAATGTAATATTAATACATCTGTGGAAATATTGCCCACCCATGGAAAGTGACTGGTCCACAGCGGCCGTACTGTACATGTACATTTATGACTACCAGAATTGAGAATGAATGTAGGCCTGGGGTGACAGGGGTGTGGCATTATGTTTCTTCTGACAATCATTCAAGTTATTTCCATCACTATACATCGTGTTGTTACTGGTACTGACAGAAAAGTTAACAGTAAACTACTGAACCTTTTATCCTATGCACACTTGATCAAAATTAGTTAGTTTAATAAATCTTTCTTCAAATGTTTAAAAAAACTTCAGAAAAAGCATGTGATTTGACACCTCATTGGAATAAGCTCAATTAGCTCATTCAGTGAAGGGTCAAATGAAATGGTTTTGTTGAAATTTTTTTTCAACTGTTCAGTTTGTAAATTATACAGGCAGATGCGACTGATTTGTTAAGTAAAGGGTTAATATTACATGTTTAAAACTTGACTTATAGTTTGATGAAGAGATGCATTTTGGCATTCCAACTTTGTTATCATAATAACTCGGAACAAGTACACACAGATTTTGAAAATTGTTGACATGTGAGCTTGCTGCCATAAATTTTGATCCATTTCAAGACCAGGTTTGTCTGATTTTTCTTATAATAGTTATATGTATGACATTGAGCAAAATTTCTTGATCTATCATCCTTTGTGGTCTGTTGCATGAGTATTAACTTAACTATTCTTTTAACCTTGAGCCCTGTGAATCACACATTTTTCAATTCAATATTGCATAAAAAAGCCAATATGATTCAAGATTTGATTCGACTGAAAAATGTGTGATTCACAAGGCTCAAGGTTAAAAGAATAGATAAGTTAATACTCATGCAACAGACCACAAAGGATGATAGATCAAGAAATTTCGCTAAATGTAATATTTAAACACAATGGACTTTTTTTCTAACACCACATTTATTCTGTTGTGCTGACTACAGAACTGTTAACTGTTGGCCATCTGTAACCAGAAAACTTTGAATGGAATTAAACAAAAGTGCTTCAATGATGAAAAGAAAAGTTTTGTGTAGGACACAAGCGTCCCACATGCATGAAGTTTGATAAAGATACTTTCTGAGTACTAATGTTCTTGAAGTAACTGAACATCAGGACATCTTTTCCTGTTAACATTTCCAGACTTGGGAAATTATTAGCTAAATAGACTTTGATAAGAGCAAACCACGGGTGGATGTGCTCTGTGGGACAGTGTGGGTGGGTGGGGAGAGGGAGGGGGGGGGCTCATGAAGAAGAGGATTGGGGGGGGGGGGGGGGTCAGATCAACAGTTATTTTATGATTTTTAAAATTTTTTAACATAGCATAAATGCATCAGCATAGTTGACAACTAGTTCTGGATATAACCTGGTGTTAATAGTGGTCCGTGAGCTGAAAATTCACAAGTTTTTTCTTTTATTTTGCCCCCGCACGAACTTTTCCCTGAAATCCATCCCATTTCCCTGAAAATCACCCTCAGTTTCCCTGAAAAAGTATTCTGGAGGTTAACATGTCTGATTGAACCTCAAAGCAAATCAGCCTTGTACAGAAAGTCAGAAGTCATAAATTAAAGTAAAGGTAATTTATGTTATGACAATAATTTATTTCCCCCAATGCAAGTAAAAATATCTAGGGAAAATACAAATCTGTATTGAGAGTAGCAACCACATGTGTGATCATTCAGTTCAGAAAGAAAATGTTGTTTACCTTCACTCAGATGGCATCGAGTTATTATTGTCGAGGTCAGCATCTTTGATGATAGTAATTAAATGATAAATAAATCACCAGCTTAAATAAATTATACCAAGATTATTTTTTCCCATGATGATATTTTTATATAGTCCTACCATGCATTAATCCTGAAAAAAAAACAACACACAGCTGAAACACCACTATAAACTTCAGCGGTTATAGTACAAGCAGAACAATAAGTAGGGATTATGTCATGCACCAAATATTTGACACACCATTGTGAAATTTGCTTGTGACATATTTGCGATATTTTTGGTGGATGTGATTGAGGAATGTATTGAGATGGTCCCCAGTGTTTACATTAGCTCTCTTGACAGACAGACTTTTTGTGACAGTCATGGAAAGATGTACCCCTTGATTTTCATGATGTTTTAATGTACTGTCTACATGTACATGACATGTGTAGGGTATTCAATCTTCATTTCAACACAAACCCTTATGATTTAATGATTGAATATGGCAAATGCAAATGTAAGAAGACATTAATTTTGTCTGAAGCAGAAATGTGGTGGGCTGTAGGGAAGGTGGAGCAAGGGGCTTCCCACCATCAGGTTGGGGAAGCCCTTTTGTGTGCACCATATGGTGATCACCAGAGCCTGGGCAAGATTTCAGCAGTATGGCACACCAGTAAGATGGCATGGTGGTGGCAGAGACAGAGCAACGTCTTCAGCTGAAGACCGGTTTTTGATCATTCAGGCCCATAGGAACTGCTTTGCCACAGCAACACAGCTTCGCAGTGACCTTCAGAATGCATCCAGGGTAAATGTTTCGATGCAGACTATCCGTCAAGGTTGCACGAAGGTGGTCTCCAATTGAGAAGACCATGTATTTCCATTCTGCTTTCCCAGAACCACTGCCAGCTCGATATGAATGGGCCATGGACCACGTTGGATGGACCAGAGAAGATTGGCGACCTGTCCTTTTTACAGATGAGTCAAGGTACTGCCTAGACCACACAGATAGGCATTCTAGAGTATGGAGAAGACCAGGAGAGTGATTCTATGCAGCCAATATTGCTGAGCATGACCGCTATGATGGAGGGTCAATCATGGTCTGGGGCAGAATCAGCAGGGATGGACGTACAGAGCTCTGTGTCCTTGAACGTGGTACATTGACTGCACAGCGGAATATTGATGAGATCCTGGATGTCCACGGTAGATTGTATGCCAGTGCAATGGGTGATAGATTCATTCTGATGGACGATAATGCCCGTCGTCATGTTGCCCATGCTGTCGCGGAGTACCACAGATGGAGGGGATTGAGCGTATGGACTGGCCAGCAAGATCCCTGACCTCAATCCAATCGAACATGTCTGGAGTGAGTTGCAGCTTGCAATTTCAGCCCGTTCAGTCCAGCCAAGAAGTGTCCAGGAGCTTGGTGCCATGCTGGTCCAAGAATGGAACAACATCCCACAAAGGACCACCAGGAACCTGATTGGGAGCATGAGAAAGCGTTGTCAAGCTATAATTAACAGTAATAGGTCTCATACTCGTTATTGAACCCATACCAGTTCGCTCCGTCAACTTTTTGGCAAATTGAAAAATTTCCTCTTTTACCAATAATATCTATTTTCCATGGTTATCGTATTCAAAAGCTAAAAAATAATGCCAAATACAAATAAAATCTTAATTTCTGTACTTAAATCATTAAAGATATAATTAAATAAAAAATATACACACTTTTCATTACAATATTTCAACTAAAACGTAAAACATTTAGTTGGATATACTTGGTGCTTAGCAAACTTTGAGTAGTATAGATGCCTTTAAAAATTGTACACAATCCCTTCATTATGCAAACAAGTCAAGAAATGAAGGAATATTGTAAGATAAATTGGTTATTACCACCATGTGCATTCCTGAGATGGTTTATTAAAGTCTTGATCTTGCCTCTGAGTTAAATATCGCTGAGTCCTAATGGACCAGTTCGAGGTATCATACAAGCAAAGTTTGAATGCCCAAATGCATCTCTTCATCAAACCATAAGTCAAGTATTTACAAGTTTTATATATGTGATATTAACTCTTCACCTAACAAATTGACCATATCTGCCTTTTATTTCCAAACTGATTGGTTGGAAAAAGAAAATCCTTCAACAAAACCATCTCATGTGACCCCTCAATGGAACAAGCTTGTTCAGCATGTTCCAATGAGGCAGCAAATTATATGTTTTTGCTGATTTTTTTTTTAAATTTGAAGAACATTTATTTAAAAAACTAATTTGATCAAGTTTGCATTTGATAAAGGGCAAGGAATATATATTTGGGGTGAGCACAGACATCTCTTGAAAAGGTGGATATTCCAGCTGGCATTTGGCAGCTGGCATATAATGACAACTGAAAAGTGTGTATGGGGTATAAAGGGGGTTGGGGGTTGGGAAGGGATGGTCTCTCCCATTAGTGGATGTCTGTGAGCCTCACCCATGGACAATTTTTAAAAATAGGCCCTAAATCACAAAATCTGGGAACTTTTTGAGGCTCAAAAACACCAATTTAAGCTAAATGTGGTATGGTATCTAATTACAGTAGTAGATGCTCTATGCAGATCATATTTTGGAGGGCCCAAAGGGATTAGGAGGTGCCTAAATCCCCCCCCCCCCCCCCGACTATGCCACTGCCCTGAACATTGCAAAATATATGGACTAAATGCTTACATTGGAGGTACAGTTCAACCATATTCATTGAATAGCCACTTTTCTAATGAAAAATATTCAACTATAATTATTATTCAATTAACACGAATGTTGTAATTTTTCTAAATTTTACTCATAAATAGTTTTTACTCTATCTTGTTTGTCAGAACACACAAAGCTCTGTCAAACAAGATATAATAGATTAAGTGCTTACAATATTGTGATCACAAAATTCGTATTTCTGCAACCAGATCTCCATCTGATCATGACTTTTGCATCGGTGGTTCGAGAGTTTGTAAAGTTCTGTGAAATCAAGTCTCATCAAGGAAAACAAACAGAAATAGCATGTGAGATTCAGTGTTCTCACATTTCTTTTTTGACAGATTAGGTTCTATAGTGTCGTGAGGAGGAAAGTAGACTGAGTATTTCCAGTTGCGAGCTGTATACTGGACAATGAACTGATGCCAGAAAGGTCCTTAAATATACAGAATGACACACATGTGTGAATGGGTTAATTGATATGGCATGAGTGCCAGCACGGAAGGATAAAACAAGAGGCCATGAGCCTCGAGTTTTATCTTTCCACGATGGCCCAAGTGCCATATCGATTAACTCATTTACATGCGTGTGTCATTCTGTGTTTATTACATGCCTTCACGTCTAAAAAACAATTATTAGAAGGACACTCAGCAATTTATTTGACAACTTGCAACAAAAACAACACATTTTATTGCCAACCAAATTTGCGAGGGGAACATGTGCTACTATTACATCCCCTGAGTTTCAATGTGTTCTATGTGCCTACATAGAACACATTGGAACTGAGGGGGCGATTTTCAGCTATCGCTAGTGACTCAAATTGTAATTGTATTGCACTATTTGTAGAAAACTCCAGTGAATTTTCGCTTCTATTTAAAAGAATCTGTCAATGATTTCCATTCCGCATATATGTGCGGAACAGCTTTTCTTTTTCCGCATGGTTTAGTGTTGCTGTAGATGGGGATTTCGTAGAACAGGCATGTAATAAACATAAGAAATTGAGTGGTTATCAAAAATGTTTGTAATGGAAATGAATTTTGTTATCATCTGTTGATTTTTTGGGGTTATTTTGCCTCCTGGTAAATGAAGCAGTGCTTGTTTACTGTGTTTTACTGGTAAACTAGAACCTGGTCACCAATGCTTGGGGTCAAAGTCCTCTAATGGGTACGACTGATTGACTAAACTTGAATTTATCTCCATTTTGGGGTCACACTTAACCATTGTCCAGAAATATATGACCTTAAACACCAATAAAAATCTTTTTTTCTTCATCTGATTACAGTATAAACAGATCATTATTAAAGATCCCAATGATGTGACTGTTCAGCAATGGAGAAATGTTTCTTCTGAAGATGGTAAGTACATGAAATTTTTCATTTAACAATATCTTCTTCTGTATTCCTGTGAAAATTGTGTGTTGAACATTGTGTGTCACCTTAAACAGAGCCAGTATGATGGAGTATCCACCTGTCATTAACATGCTTTTGCCCTTCTGGATTCTCTTAACTGATAGAGTGCTGGAAGCCCATATTATTTATTTATTGGTGTTTAAGGTCACATATTTATGTACAATGGCTAATCATGACAGTGACAGTTTTATGGGTGGAGGAACGGGAGAGAACCACCGAGCAATGGCGAGCAACGGCGAGCATCTGTCAGCTCCCCAACATACTAACTCCACACAAGCAGGGTTAGCATTGGTTGAAGACAAGTGCACCATCGACATGCAGTATGCCTTAGTACACAACGTCACCGTGCCCCCACGTGGGCAATGGAGATGAAGTGTCTTGCCCAAGGACACAATGCGGTTGCCGCAGGTGGGATTCGAACTGGGGACCTCTCGGCTTTTAGCCTGCACTTCTACCTACTGAGCCACCACACTCCCCGGAAGCCCATATTTGGGCTTTAATCTGCCGTGCATGTACTGCAACTTGAAGGCTTTGTATTCTGTGGATGTTCTTTGTATTATCCTTGAAGTAAATTTATTTTGTGTACCGTATTTTATCTAAATTTTGTTTTTGGACTAAAAAATAATTTTTTTAAGCCTCAAAATCCACTCAAAAATCATCCCGAACTGTTGGCGAATCCCAGTGAACCTTGATTTACCTCCAACTTTCATTGTAAATAATATCACTTACACCGACATTTGTAAATTTAATTATTTTTTACTGTCCGAAAATATAGATAAAATATGCTATTAGGATTTGCCTTGCCTATAGGCACTCTCCCATAAATTAAATTAAGCCAAAGACACATGAACAAATTTTGATGACTGAAAATAATTTAGCACTCTACCAGTTAAGGGGAGATTTGTGTGTGTAGCCAGCACATCAATAAGTTACATTTTTTGCTTCCCACCCCACCCATTCCCCATCATATATAATTTTATTTGAACAATTTAATTGATGTTTGTCAGTAAATTTCCGTCCAAGCAGTTTCAACCCTGTTAAGTTTACACATATTCTCATCATCCTAAGCAGCCCAGGCTTGACCAGAGGTCACTACCAATTAGAAGAGTTAGTACAGCAGATATATGGCTTCATATTCTCAGGTTTGACCAGGCTTGACCAGAGGTCACTATCAATCAGAAGAGTTAGTACAGCAGTTTATGGCTTCACATACTCTGGTTTGACCAGATGTGACCAGAGTCATTACCAATCAGAAGAGTTAGTACAGCAGTTATATGGCATCATATTCTCTGGTTTGACCAGGCTTGACCAGAGGTCACTACCAACCAAAAAGTTAGTACAGCAGTTAAATGGCTTCATATTCTCTGGTTTGACCAGACTTGACCAGAGGTCACTGCCAATCAGAAGAGTTAGTACAGCAGATATATGGCTTTATATTCTCAGGTTTGACCAGGCTTGACCAGAGGTCATTACCTATCAGAAGAGTTAGTACAGCAGTTATATGGCATCATTTTCTCTGGTTTGACCAGACTTGATCGGAGTCACTGCCAATCAGAAGAGTTAGTACAGCAGATATATGGCTTTATATCCTCTGGTTTGAACAGACTTGAACAGAGGTCACTACCAATCCAAAGAGTTAGTACAGCAGTTAAATTGCTTCATATTCTCTTGTTTGACAAGGCTTGACCAGAGGTCACTGCCAATCAGAAGAGTTAGTACAGCAGGTATATGGCTTCATATTCTCAGGTTTGTCGAGACTTGACCAAAAGTCATTACCAATCAGAATAGTTGATCAGCAGTTAAATTGCTTCCTATTCTCTGGTTTCTGAAACTGTTATCTGCGTTGTGTCCTTGAGAAAGTTAGTAAATTCCAAGTGCACAAGTGGTAACATGATTGTGCAGTGTGCTAAGGCATACAGAATGTTCATGGTGCACATGCCTTCAACAAATACTAACCCTGCTTGTGTGGGGTTAGGAAGTTGCAGAGTACAAAAATTACTTGACACTAGGTGGTTCTCTTTGAGTACTCCAGCTTCCTTCGCTGGTAAAACTGTCCCACCTGCTGTAACTCTGGCTGTTGAAAGTGTTGTTAATCTCCAATAAGGAAATATAAATAAATAAATAAAATTCTGTTTCTCAGGCCATTTTTTGTAAAATTGTATATGAGCAGGGTGGATTTTAAAAAAAAAAAAATTTTGGTAATTATTTCTTTGCCCTCAGAAGTTCGTATTCTTGGTTTGTTTTATGTTTTAGGCCTCAGTATCTACAGAATAGCATGGATGGTGGTGTATTTCGTTCCTTGAGGGCAAAAAGGTTTTGCACTCAAGGGACAAATTTATCAATTTTATAGACTTGGGTAAAATATCAGACATAAACCATTTAATTTTTAGCTCAACTTTGGCAAAGCCAAATTTGAGCTTATGCCATGGCCATTTGTCTGTCTGTCCATCTGTCCATCAACAATTCAATACGGCTCGGGCTAGAGGTCGTATTTATGAACAGATCTTTACAAAACTTCTTGGGTACCTTTGTTATCACCGTGGGATGAGAACGAGTGTTTTGGGGTGTGGTCCAAAATTCAAGATGGCCACCAGCAGCCATTTTGTACCAAAATTAGTGCAATCAGTCTTTTGTACAGAACTTCTCTATGAAAGTTCTGATTTGAATAAATTTTTGTATGAATGTTCAGTAACATGGAATACATCACATATAGTATGTTTTTTTTTCTCGTGCAGAATTTATGCAAATTAGATGAACTTTGATCTATTCAGTGCTACTTAATACACAGTAAGTGCACATGTCAATACATCTCGGGCTAGAGGCTGTATTTATGAACCGATCTTCACGAAACTTCTTGGGTACCTTTGTTATCACCTTTGGATGAGAACGATTGTTTCTGGGTGTGGTCCAAAATTCATGATGGCTGCCAGTGGCCCTTTTGTACCGAAATTAGGTCCAATCAGTTTTTGGTCACAACTTCTATACAGCTCGTATTTATGAACTGATCTTCATGAAACTTCTTGGGTACCTTTGTTTTCACCTTGGGACAGGAACGAATGTGTTTTGGGGTGCCTTTGTTATCATTGTGCTATGAGAACAAATATTTTGGGGTTCAGTCAGACCCACTCTGGGACTCATAGATTTCTTTTCTAGTTCAGCATCTGACTGTCGCCCACCTTTACAATACTTTACCTATACTTTGTTACAGGCTATGGTCAGTATTTATGTACAGACCGTTACAATTCTTTATATGTACCTTTGTTATCAGGTCATTACCTAAATGTTTGTCATTGCGGTGTCACATAATATACATGTACATGTCAAGTTGAGCTACACTTTCATTATTTTTTTAAGCTTGCATTGGTCTAAATAGAGAGCTTGCGGTGGTCAAAATAACCAAAATAAATTTTAATAAATAAATAAATATTTTCAAATTTTACTTCCAAAACAAAGACTGTTCACTCCTCAATGCATCAAGCTTGTCATGCTTGTTCTTATGAAGGACAATAAGCTAAGCTTTCGTAGCAGAAAAACAACTGCCAGTGTACAGCCACATTTTAAGTTATTTGAGAAGAAATAATAAGTGTTGTCATTGAAATGTCTTTGATAAAGGGTTGAAAATTGACCTGTTGGTGTTCTTTCTTAGTGCTTTGATTTATTGTTGTATGTACCATCCATTATATCGTTAGATTGAATTGATCTACTTGAAGAGTCACAATTGTATCTATTAATATAGGATGTGTGCTCTCATCCTCCCAGTTTATTGGAGATATCTTCAAGAAACCACAGAATAACACCAACACTTAAGAGCTGAACAGTTTAATTGTACCCACATAACTGGGAGAGTTGATTAATTAAAAGAAATGGTATGGTGGATTAGGGATTTTTCTAATTGTCTACATGGACCATTTATTGGCTCCATTCCCAGACACATATCCATTTTTCTGATTACCAGCTGGAAATCCACAATCTCATTACCCTAGATTGACTGAGGCAAAAAATAAGATTTGTGGTTCTGGTTGCTTGGTGAGATCATGAAATTCAAACTCTCAGAGGTGTGTGCACAATAGGGTGTGGGGAGGGTTGGGAGTAAAGTCCCCCCTCTTATCCTTAAATATGTCAACCATATATAGTGCTTTTGTCCAAAATCTCTGACACTAGTCTATATATTTTATAGGCCTGTCATGATAAATCAAAAAGTTGACTAATCATTAGAAACACCCACAATGGGCGGCAATTTCAAAGTTGATGATTATGGGTTTTCATCACTCCTTTTTCTGATGAATTATTAGTTATTACTTTCCTCCCCATCGTGCCCATAAGATGTGTCAGAGGCTGTAGAATATCAAAATATATTGTAATTGATAAGGGGAAGAAATATAAAGATACAAGACATGACACCCGGTCTGGCATTCTAGAAAGTATGGGAATACAAATAATTTCCCTCCTCAGTTTGCCAAGGAGTGGAATTGTTGTCTTAAATCTCAATGCAGCTATTGAGTCTAGACTCTGGTTTGGGCCTGAGGTGGTCAGGAGTCTGAATTTTCCTTGGAGAGCAGTGCTGTGCAGGCCTGCATGCCTAAAGAATGTCAGGGCTGGTGAACTAATGATCAGAAATATTGTTTTCTGTTTTGTTTTTTCTAGAGGTCACAGAGTACAATTAAATTCAACTTTAATCGATTTTTCTTCTTCAAAAGTTGATCATGAAATCATGAAATTTCATAATCATGCTAGCCCTAGTATTTCTAGCCCTTGGTATTTCATGGGTGATTTTGTTGTAGTCATGTCTTCACTTTCTGGTATTTGAGCCTTAAAAAAGTACTTGGGGTGCAGTATTTGCCATGAAAAGTAGATTTATATTCTTGGCAAAGACCATTGACCGTCCCCTATGGGAAATACATATTGTTAGGTAATAACCTATCACAGTGCGCAAAATTTAAAAAATGACTCTAACCAACTGACCATTCATGTGGGTTGGATATGGCTAACAGAGTGCTTGGCTATGTAAATATTCTTGGGAAACTGCTTTTATTTATCATTAATAAGTATTCATGTATGCATGGAATTGAAATATATACAGCCTCTCACGGCAAAAGTCTAAAAATCTATCAAGACACAAGAAAGGCCACTTAACTGGTAGAGTGCTAGAAGCCCTATTTGGGCTTTATTCTTAACATTTACAGTCTCTTTACCCAGGGGCGCAGTAGCTCAGTAGGTTGAGGTGCAGACTGCAGGCCAAGAGGTCCTCGGTTCGAATCCCACCTGTGGCAACTGCGTTGTGTCTTTGGGCAAGACACTTTACCCCTATTGCCCACATGGGGACATGGTGGCATTGTGTACTAAGGCTTACTGCATGTCGATGGTGCACTTGTCTTCATCCAGTGCTAACCCTGCTTGTGTGGAGTTAGTACGTGGGGGAGCAGATAGTTGCTTGACATTGTTCGGTGGTTCTCTCCGGGTACTCCGGCTTCCTTCACCCATAAAACTGTCGTGGTCATGATTAGCCATTATGCAGAAATATGTGACCTTAAACACTAATAAATAATTCAGAAAATAAATTAATAAATAAATAACCCTTTACCCAATGCACACGATTTCCAAATTTGTTATTTTAATATTTTTTTTTTTAAATTTTGAAAAACAATTCAACAAAACCATATCATGTGATCCCTCATTTCAATGAGCTTAACAAGCTCATTCAAATGAGGGATCACATGATATGGTTTCGTTGATATTTAAAAAAAAAAAAATTTTCAACTGCTCAATTTAGTATTGAAACGACTGGAATTCTTAGTCAAAACTCAAAAGTTGAGTCAAAGTTAGTAAAAACTTAAAAGTCGAGTCAAAGTTGACTAGTCAGCACCCCCACTTTCTGCCACCAAGATTTGCATAGCAATACCTCTGCAGTTGAATATTTTTCTGCACTGGCACACTTTATTCATGCCGGTTGAATCTCTCTATAAAAGAAATTATACTGTATGGGGACAAGGTCAAATGACTAAGCCGTTAACAATATTAAGGCACATGCAGTGCGACCACTGTCAACAAGTTCAAAGGAGTTCATGCAACATAGTTAACTTTCATATCTATTTTGATCTCAGAGTTTGTGTCAGTCATCTTGTTATAAATGTTGTTGATTTCACTCTCTCAATCAACTGACAATCATTTTAACTCTTCCTCTGTTGACCTTGCATTGAAATTTTATCATGTTGTAATGTTTTTATAGGAAATAGCATGTGTTCCGACAAGTGAACCCAGGGTCGATATTGGGCTATATCAGCATCGACAATGACTAATCTAATAATCGTTTCAACACTAGCTCAATTTGAAAATTACGCAGGCAGATGCAGCTGAATTATTAGGTAAAGGGTTAACCCTTTACCCAACATGAAAAGCAGACAACACTTGCAAACAAAATTCTTCAATAACTATTTTCTGTCTCAAAAACATAGGTTATGACCCCACATTGGAACGAGCTCGATGGACTCGTTCTAAAGAGGGGTCGTAACCTATGTCTTCAACCAATGCTTGTGTCGAGTTATTGCCTTGGAGAGTCTGACATCTGCTCACCATTGTTGGGTGGCACTCACTGGGTATTCCGGCTTCCTCCACCTGTAAAACTGTCTAACATGAGGTGACTTTGGCTGTTGAAAGTGTTGTTAAACTCCAATAAATAAATAAATAATAAATAAATAAATAACCTATTCAATCTTATATTAAACAAGACTGAATGGGCTCAATTCCTAGTTGCATTATAGGAAAATTTGCAAGTTTTAACTCTTTCAATGCGAGAGGCTGCTTTACCGGTCCAGGAACATGATACGTCATAATTTCATTAAGTAGAAAGCCTACTATGTGAACATGTGTGGTAGAATAAGTAATATTTTCAATGTGCAGTCTGAAGGCTGCACATTGAAAATATTAATTGCTCTTCCCCGAAATAATGGATATAGACTCTTCCAATTTCTGCCATTTAACTGGCATGGACGATATCACCAGTGTTCAAAGGGTTAATGTTGATATTTTGACATAAGTGTGCAGAGGGTTAATTTCCTCAAATTAGATCAATCTGAAGGCCTGACTTACACATTTTGCTACACTTTAACAGTATACATCTTCTGTCTGTGCAGTTATTTCTTGGCAAGTCTTGACTGCCTAAATGAGTAGGCAAGGCCAGTTTAGAAACAACTGCCGGTGCACTAAGCATGTTACTTGCAAGTTTACCCGAAGACTTCATGTTGGGGCACCTGTTCTGTTGCAATAAAAAGGCCTCAAGTACAATGCCGCCTTCCATACAATTAAGCAATTATGTAAATACGCTTTGTTTTGTTTTTGTTCTGCTGAGATAATTATACAGTAAACAGAGAAATGTTTCATGTAGGCTTACATTCGATGACAATATTAAGTGTCATTTCAACTAGGTCCTGTACCATAACACCTGCAAATTTTAACTATTCTGGCACTTGAGCAACCTTTGACCTTATATAATGGACTACAATTCAAATTCCCATACACAATTTATATGTCATTTTGTGCATATTTCAATACTTATTAAATTAATGCTGAAAGATTTACCGTAGTGGTGCTCCATTTCCATTTAAAATAGTGAAATGTTTCCCCCCTACGCCATTGTCGAAACAAGCTAACTTTTTCTGATGGGAGCATTGATGGAATGCATATTTTTCATTGAAAGCTGTGAAATCTGACTTTCTATCATGCATTTCCATGTACTAGAGATACTGATCTCATGGAAAGATGCAGTGGCAATTTGTGCGCAAGTTTGATACCGGTGAGCTACTTAGCACCCACCCTGCTGATGGACTATAAGGGTTAAACATAACATTTATGATAATAATCTGTTTGGTTGCTCATGTTATTGATTGTCTCAAGATGAAATAATTGGCTACTTATGGTTGATGTGATGACAAATAAATGGAAGATGATGAGGCTTAGCGGAGTAGAAATTGGTTTAACCAGTACACATACTTTTACATTTCTAAACGACAACCCACATGGTTATATTAAATCAATACAAGTTCTAAGAAATTCTAAATGATCTGGAAAGGGTACAAAAAATTATCCTGGTGAACTAGATATAGGGTCCCAATTGGGAACCTCAGGAAGTGAAGCAGTGTTTGTTTATTGTGTAAACAAGTACTGTTTTACTGTTCACTTCTACCCCTCCCCTCTCACCTCTGCTATGCCCAGGACTGTTCCTTGAGGGCAGTGCCTTTTGCCGAAGTATGTGGATGATTCTCATGCTTCATGTTTCACATGTAATGGGTGTTCTTCTGATCGACTAAGTGGGTCTTGGTCATCCACCTTTTGGACTTTCTGTGAACTGTGTGGTGCATTGTTGTAGCCGTTCCTCCCTGTTGCCTCTGAAAGGATATCTGCAGACCGGGCCAAACAACATGTAACACCCAAGATGTGATCGTGGCCCAACGGTCTGCAAACTCTGATATCCTTCCACCAACCTGGGATGAATCAAGGTGAGGACATTCTGTGGGTCTTGGACGTCCACCTTTTGGACTTCTGAGAACCATGTGGTGCGTTTTTGTGGCTGTTCCTTCTGGGTGGCTCAGAAAAGATATCTGCAGACTACACCGAACAACATCTAACACCCAAGGATCGGATGTGATCGTGGCCCAATGGTCTGCAAAGTCTGATATCCTTCCTTCAACCTGAGATGAATTGAGGTGAGGACCTTCATTTCAAGCCCCAGTGAGGCCCGTGAGAGCAAAAACCACCTCCTCTGCTAGATGAAGGATCCCGAGACATCCCTCTGGTTTTACTGATGCTTACCCTTACCACATTAGTAACAGGAAGAAGTGGTGGCAGGAGGATCAGCCTTGCTTTCACAGAGGAAGCAGAAGGGTGTCTGTTAGGCTTAGAATGACCCTGACCTCCAACAGAAGGCTTATCAAGCTTGTTAAGCAGCAGCTGAGCTTTGGCATGATGCAGGACATCATCATGGACCATCGCCATGGAACCATGGAATAGTCGTGAACCCACCAAAGAAGCAGATCAAAGTGCTGCCCTTCAGGAAGGAAACGACTTGTGTCCAACACAGCGTCCTAGCGAACTAATGCCAACTTAGCCGTGTTACAGGCATGCATGTGTGTAAGATTCATGAGCATCTTCGAGATCACATGCAAAGGAGCTTGTACATTGTCAAACTTATCTGGAGGCAGATAAGCAACCAAGGCAGAGACGACATGATCCTGGAGAGAAAGCATGACTAGCATCTCACTCGATAAGCCCAACAGGGACTCCAAAGTCGTATAGGAATAACAACCAATTTGGGCTTGGAAAGCCCGAGGGAGGTGGCGTCCTGATCCAAGACCGTCAAAGTCTGGCAGACCGATGGATTGGCTCAAACACAAAGTCAAAAGCTGCCCCCAAGTCAGAAGACTGATGGCTCTCGACGTCAGGTGTGTCTGACCCCTCCTCTGAGCATAGCTCATCTCGGGCAAACCGCCAATGCCTCAGATGATTTAGGAACACCACAGGGAACAGAAAGTGGCCTGCTTCCAATCCTGGGAGGTAGCGCCACCGGGGTGCCTGGAAGCCACTAGTAGCCTCACTGGAGACAATGGGAAGCTCTTGGAAAGAAGCTGCGTGGGCAAGAAGAGGGCCTCCCTTAGCTACGTATCAGCCGGTTCGACGTGGGAACGACATGGCAAAGTGGCTTTGCTCCTGTCCCTCTTTACCAGCGAAGGGTCATGATCCTCTAGAACACCCGATGCAGGCAATGTCCAGCAGCGGATTCATCTGAATGCAGATGCTTGTAGGGGCAATGGTGTCATGCCAATGGTGCACGGGGAGGCCCGGGCCCCCAAATATTTTTGGTGAATTTTTAAAAACTAGTGTTGTTATTATCATTAATATATATTATTTTAAATATCGTGTGGGCTGTAGTAACCAAAATGCCATATGTTAAATACAAAATCTTTTCCATTGACTATTGGACTACGACATTTGACTTTTTCTGTGTTCCTCATTAACATTAACAGTTAACACTGTACACATTCACTCTCTGCCAGCCCAGCAGTCAACAACATAACCACACGGTACGCAATTTCTAAGCTCAGATTGAATAACACATGATATCACATGCGCTGCAACCGAAGTACACAGTGACCACAGGTTATATCCTCATTTCGAGTTCGAGAAGAGGATTTTCCAAAGACGATTTTCTTCTGTATCTATCTACTAAGGTGGGTCACTTTGTTTTGAAGTTTAGGACTACATTGTTTCGATTTGCTTTCGTCAGACCTACACAGTAACATTAGTACCTGTTATATGACATTCATTTGCGTTAGGCTATCACATCAACAACAGCTGGCCTAATGGCCTATGCAGTTGCAGTATGTTGGTAGTAGCAGAGGCGTCATGCTAGGGAAAAATCTTTCAAAATTAAAAATGCTTAGATGCAACTTGCAAGGCCTGGGAAGTGCCATTTCCAGCAATCTGGGAGGCATTTTTTGCCCAAATGTTTGGGCACGCTACATGCCAACTGGTGGTGGCGCTCTGCTTAGATGGTGTTACCGATCCCCCCTCCCTGATTTTTCCCTAGCTTGGCGCCCCTGTGTAGGGGTATGACAGGGTATGAATTACCCAGAGATTTGAAGTGTGGGAACTCAGGAGAGTTCCCGCAGGCCTCTGAAGAAATAAGATCCAGGCTGCACAAAATGTGCTGATTCTGCAAAACTGGCCGAAGGACCAGAGTGCATGTATAGAAATGCAACAGAGTCCATGGTGACGCCATCATGTACATTTGAACCCAAGGAAAAACCTGCTGGGGTTGATGACTGAGAGGATTCGACTTTGCTGAGTTGAACCCAGGGAAGGCTGAGGCCGATATCCCACGTCCAAATTACCAGACATTGCTGCAGATTCCTGCTGGGATAAGCCAAGGCCAGCTGAAACGGTGACCATAGATGTTGCAGATGGAACAGCAGTAACAGCAGATATGTTGGAAGCTGTTGATACCGGGGAAAGGCGGAGAGAGCAACCGAGCTCGAATCCAAGGGAGGAGTCACAACCCTAGTGACAGCCTCAGATATCGACTGGAGAGGGACGACCATCCCGGAACCAGGCATCTCTTCATTGGATATTTCAACACCCCCTGCAGTATCCACTGCAAGAATAAACTGCAAATCCCCCATGGAGGGGGTGGAACTCTCATCAGATGTAGTCATGTTGGGAGGCCCTGAATGACAGTGTTCCCCTTTCCCATTGAGGCGGGAGGAACTGCCACGAGAATGCATCACATGGTTCATGGAAGTCCAAAAGGTGGATGACAAAGACCCACAGAGCCCACAGGGTCAATCAGAAGAACACCCATTACATGTGGAACATGAAGCTTGAGAATCATCCATGTGCTTCACAATGGGCACATGCTTCAGCAAAAGACCACTGGGCCACGATCACATCCGATCCTTGGGGTGTTAGATGTTCTTTGGTACAATCTGCAGATATCCTTTCAAAGGCACCCAACGCTGTCGAGAGTATCTCTTTTAACCCAAGTTTCTTCAGATGTTTCACATAGGGAAGTTTTGATCATGGAGATAGGCAATCTCTTGTAAAGGGGGACAATCAAGGTCATCGAGAACATTCATTCAGTGGGATTTTATTCCTGCCTGTTCTTGATGGGAAAGAAGTATGGCCGACTACGACCAGTTATCGATCAGAGTATCCTGAACCAGTCTATCTTTGCTCCCAAGTTCAGCATGGAGACTTTCAGGTCAGTTTGCTGCTCCATTCACCAAGGAGATTTCGCTTCCAGTACTGACCTGTGCTGCATTTACTTTCACATTCCGATTCATTGGACATTGTGAAGGTGTCTCAGGTTTGCTTTTCTGGGGCGAAGTTACCAGTTCAAGGCCATGCCTTTCGCCCTCAACCTGGCTCCTTGGGCCTTCACCAGACTGATGTTGCATGTGATAGCCTTCAATCGCATACAGTCCAGGGTGACTACTTTGGCGTATCTGGATGATATCCTACATAGGCACTCCAATGCTGCTCTTCTGATGTCAACACACTGTTGAGCTTACTCATGTCGCTAGGGTTCCGAGTCAATGAGGAGAAGTTGGACCTGGTCCCTTCTTCGTCGTCTCTGAGGATGGCTTTCCATACTCAGTTGAATACAGTGGCAGTTCCTTGGACAAGGACAGTGATTCTCTCAGCTTTCGCTCAGACTCTGACACAGTCTATGTCTGCAACAGCTCGAAGTATTCTCCAGCTGCTTGGTCTTGGCGGTTCCGTGATTATCTCATTCCTTTAGATCGGCTGCATGTCAAACCTCTTCAACACTTTCTCAGCCATTGTAGGCCGATTGTCGATCCTCTGGATCTGGTGCTTCAGTTACAAGCATCTCTCCATTGTCACCTTCTTCCCTGATGGATGTTCAGTGGATTTTGCAGGAAGTCCTGTTGGATTTGCCCACGTCCGATCCTAGATAGGGCATGACTTTGGATCCTCTAGTTCTTTCCCTTCACGGTGTTTGGGACCAGGATCAAGTAGCTCTTCACATCAACCAGAAGGAGCTTCTTGCTCTTCTTCTGAGTTTCCAGAAGTGGATCCCCCACCTTTTGAATAGTCAGGTCCTTCTGTTGTCTGACAATTTGATGGTGATCACATTCCCAATCATCTGAACATCCTAGCCGACTCCCTGTCCCGATGGGGAATGGTCATTTCTGCTGAAAGGATGTTTCACAGGACAGTGTTCCAGTCACTTTGCGATCTCTGGGGTTGTCCCCACATTGATCTTTTTGTGACCATCAGGTGGACACTTTCGTGTCCCCACATCCAGATCCTCTGGCTTTTGCTGTGGATGCTCTGTCACTCGATTGGAATGGTCTAGTCAGGTACGCCGTCCCGCCTATGCTCCTAATTGGAAGGTCTTCTGTCGATGGCATGCTGATCACTCTGTTGATTATGCTGATCCTTCGATAACACAGATTGCAAAGTTTCTGGTATATCTGTTTGATTCTCGGGGTCTCCAACCTGTTACAATAAAGGGGTAGAGGTCCATGCTTTCGGAGACCTTTTCATTGGAAAGCGTTGTATCGGCACTAATCTGTACCTCTCCAAGCTTCTTTGGCACTTTTCTTTGAAAAAGCCTAGGATTTTGCAGCTTACTCCAAAATGGAATCTTTCTTCAGTGCTGCTTTGCTTGGGAGAGGGGGGAGGGGGTGGGGTGGCATTCGAAGGGTTAATGAGCTTCACACCTCTCGGTTGATCCAGCCTTTTTCAGGAGCTCCACCAACAGTGTTACTTTTACCATTGATTGCCCCTTTCAGGCCAAGAATCAGATTCCAGAAACTACTCCACGTCCTATCTGTATTAGGACTCTTCCTTCTGCTGAGGGTAATTGCCATTTGCTCTGGCCGGTTTGTGCAATTCGCATTTGTCTCAACCGAACGCAGTTCATTAGGAAAATCAGGAAACGATTCTTTCTGTCTCTTGTTCCTGGTCGACAGGAGATCTTTCCTCAATCCATTTCCTGAAGGATTTGCCTTGCTATTCACGTGGCCTACACTTGTCTAGCGACTGACAATTGTATTACCAATCGTATTTCTGCCCATGAGGTGTGTGCCTTGTCTAATTCCAGGGCTTTTGCTAACTCTGTAAAGTTGTCGGATGTTGTGCAGGCAGCCTACTGGAGAAATGCTTCTATTTTCTCCACCTTCTATCTGCGTCAGTTACAGGAGCAGTCTTGAGGACCTCTTTTTTTTGGGGCCCTCAATCTTCTGCTTGGGCTGTTGTCTACCTTAGCCATTAGGCTTCTTCCAAAGTCAGTCCCAGACCTGTGCCTGGTTACTGTCCTTCCTGTCTGTGTGTCACACAGAGCCATACATCTCATCTCTCATTGTCATTTATTAATGGTTGTGATGATATGGTTGTATAGGCCAAGGGAATTATTCTTCTGTCCACGGTTCCAGTGCAGTTGGGTTATGTGGAGGGTGGTTATGTGATTCCCTCCTCTTCTTGTCTATTCAGCCTGTTGTAAACCATACATCTCATCTCTCATTGTCATTTATTAATGGTTGTGATGCTATGGTTTTATAGGCCAAGGGAACTATTCTTCTGTCCATGATTCCTGCCCAGTTGGGTTATGTGAGGGGTGGTTATGTGATTCCCTCCTCTCCTTGTCTATTCAGCCTGTTGTAAACAATTTTATAGTAAATTTCCTTTCTTATTATACCAACCACAATTGTTTACGTGGAGGCCCTCCGTCTTCTTATTTGGGTAAGAATCCTTCCTCCACACTGATCACATAACTCCAATGTTGACTGATTCAAATAAGAATGTCACTTTGGTTATACATATGTGCAGTGGTACCGGAAGCTGTGGATTAGTACTAGGAGAAGAACATCCCCTACTGGGTGTGCACCAGTCACACTCGACCCAGTTTTGGCTTATTTTTTCAAATCGCTTGGGAAAGAACAAAATAGAGAATATACTTCTGAGTAAGGGACTTCCATTGTAATGCAAGCCTGTTGTAAACAATGGTAGGTATAATAAGAAAGGATATTTACTATAAAATTTAAATTTCTTTCCTTGTGTTCCTTGAAAGCTCTCAAAATATATGACATGAAAGTTCGGGAAGCTTGAATTAACTACGTATTTGTTTATATGCAGGAACCTGTGGTTATGCGTAATTTATTTATTTACTGATGTTTAAAGTCACATACTTATGCATGAATGGCTAATCATGACAGGACAGTTTTATGGGTGGAGCAAGCCAGAATACCCGGAGAGAACCACCGAGCAACGACGAGCAGCTGCCAGCTGCCCAACATCGTAACTCCACACTGCAGCACAGGCAGGGGTAGATTGGTTGAAGACATGCGCACCATCGACATGAAGTACACCTTAGTACACAGCATCATCGTGCCCCCATGTGGACAATTGGGGTTAAGTGCCCTGCCCAAGGACACAATGCAGGAGGCCGAATCGATCACTGAGATGGTCACCCATCCGATGATTAGCCAGGCTCGACGTTGCTTAATTCGGTGATCTGACGAGAACCGTGGTTGTGCGTAAGACTCCCACAGAAACCACTGTAAACTGAGCAGTACTTGATTTCAGCAGCAAACAATTTCTATTTGTAACCCATGTAGTAACCTGTACTTGGGGTAGTCAGTTGGTTGTGTTCATGATGTAGCCATAGATACTTAAGTGACATTGAACACCATTAAACAGACAATATTTGTATATCTGTTCCTGATGTATTTTAATTAGTAAGCCACACTTCTGTCATAAGAGTATTTAATCGCATTGATTTTCAAGAACTGTTGCTCAATAATCTATTCCATTATCTCCCATAGTGCTCCTTGGTGCTAATAACTCTTTAGTGTTGTATTTGGCAGTGGTTTTTGGAAAGCTGTCTGAGAGTGGCTTTCATGAACAAGTTAGATTAATTGGATACTCCATCAGTTTTAACCTTTAACTAGTTGAGTTCTAAATTATTTGGGTCATCAGAATTTGTTCATAAATCTTTGTCTTGTAACAAGTCAAATCATTGCAGAGTAAACAATTTTACACCAAAGACAATACACAGCACATCCACAGAATACGGGCACATTGAGTTAAGGTACTGGCACTTCAGATTAAATGTAATAATTAAGGTCACACTAAAAGATGACTGTAGACGAGCATAGAAAAAGTGAAGGTTGGGAATGGGGAAATAAAGGTGTAGGGGGTGTATAGAGGTTCTATATACATCTACTGAAAAAAATATAGTACTAGGACCAGTATATCCCATTTTATAGCTGAAAATAATAAAAATTTGATGGATGTCTTTCAGTCTATGCTAGACAACCATAGATAATAATAACTGGATGTGAGAAGAGAACAGGGATGAAATAAAAATTCGTTGGTTGTCTTTCAGAGCAATACTAAAAGACAACCAGAGATTAGTGAGTTAATTAGGTATATACAATAACTGGAAGAAATTTAACAATGGTACCAGTATCTACCATTTTATAGCAGAAAGTAATACAAATTCTGTCTTCCAGTCTAGACTAAAAGACAGAAAACTTAATTGCCTGAATAAGAGAAGAGAACAGAGACAAAATAAAAATTCTATGGTCGTCTTTCAGTACAATACTAAAAGTCATATTGGCAACCATCAATGAGTTCTGAAACAATACCCCACCCCTAAAACAATATTATGCTATGACAGGTCATTAATTTCCTGTGTTGCATGCTTTTTCTCCTCAATCACATGAGATATTTACGAGTACGAAATATTGTTTTATTCAATTGAAATCAATAATACTCAATTCATCAGAAAATGGTGGAGTAAATACCCAGTGCACTGAAAGCTTATCTGGGGCTCTGGGTGGAGAATATTTTATGAAAGTATATCAGTTTAGCTCATATCCCTTCCTCACTGAAATCTCTGAGTTATGAGTAATCGGTTTTGTCTCAGAGCTGCTGTTTATGTCTGCCATTTTTCTGCACAAGACATGATTGTGCACCTGTTGTCTTCTTGTTTTTGATTCAGACTAGGAAAAACTAAAAAGTATTCTTAAAATAAACCACAAACATTTCAGCAAACAAGTAACCCTTCTTTTCAAGTAAATTACTAATGTAAAGGCATTTTATGAAAAGAATACGGAAACAGTGTATTATTAATAATTTATTATTTTATTGATAATAATTCCAGTTGTTGTAAAAAAGTCACATTTATCTGGTATATATGGATCCACTGAAGTCTTAATAAGAAATTTTTGCTTACTTTGAATATTCACATCATCTTCATTTTTAGCTCAACTTTGGCGAAGCCAAATTTGAGCTTATGCCATGGCCAGTTGTCCATCTGTCCATCAACAATTCAATACGGCTCGGGCTAGAGGCCGTATTTATGAACCGATCTTTACAAAATTTCTTGGGTACCTTTGTTATGACTGTGGGACGAGAACGAGTGTTTTGGGGTCCGATCCGAAATTCAAGTTGGCCTCCAGCCGCCATTTTGTATCGACGATGCAGAAATCTGTTTTTTGTACAGAACTTCCATATGAAAGCTCTGATTTGAATAATTTTTTGTATGAATGTTTAGTACCATGGGATACATCACATATAATACGAGTTTTTTTCTCGTATGTAAATTATGCAAATTAGACTAACTTTGATATATTTAGTGTTACTTTCAGCACTGTAAGTGCAAATGCCAATACGGCTCGGGCTAGAGGCCGTATTTATAAACCGATCTTTACGAAACTTCTTGGGTACCTTTGGTATCACCGTGGGACGAGAACGAGTGTTTTTGGGTGCAGTCTGAAATTCAAGATGGCCGATGGCAGCCATTTTGTACAAAATTAGGTGCATTCAGATTTTTGCACAGAACTTCCATATGAAAGTGCTGACTTGAATAATTTTTTGTATGAATGTTTAGTACCATGGGATACATCACATATAATACGTTTTTTTTTTCTCGTGCAGAAATTATGCAAATTAGATGAACTTTGATGTATTTAGTGTTACTTTCAGCACTGTAAGTGCAAATGCCAATATGGCTCGGGCTAGAGGCCGTATTTATAAACCGATCTTTACGAAACTTCTTGGGTGCCATTGGTATCACCGTGGGACGAGAACGAGTGTTTTTGGGTGCGGTCCGAAATTCAAGATGGCCAATGGCAGCCATTTTGTACAAAATTAGGTGCAATCAGATTTTTGCACAGAACTTCCATATGAAAGTGCTGACTTGAATAATTTTTTGTGTGAATGTTTAGTACCATGGGATACATCACATATAATACAGGTTTTTTTTCTCGTGCAGAAATTATGCAAATTAGATGAACTTTGATTTTTTCAGTGCTGCTTACACACAGTAAGTGCACATGTCAATACCTCTCGGGCTTTTGAGAAGCTACCACAAAAAAGTAGTTTGTCTTAAGTCATTTCAATATGGCAAATTTTGCTGATTGAAATTTTAGTATATCAACATCAGTGTGCAGAGGGTTAACATTCCACAATGTTCCAATAAGACTAAAATCCTCCTCCTCTGATTGGACGAGAGCTTGCTTAGTATATTCTGTGTTTATGGCTCAAGTGGCAAATGTTACTGTCTGACATCACAACATGAAATATTTGAAATGACGTCGCCCGATTCATAATTGCTTCATCAATGGAGTGACTAGCAAGCCGTTTCATTTTTCTTGATTTTTCACACAGGCAGCAAACTGTATTCCAAATGAAGTGTTGTTTAAATTACAAAGCCAAATTACAATATGAACTGAGATGGAATGAGTTGATCTGGTTTATTGATTATTTATCCAGTGGTGGGGTAAACAAGAGATTTATTTACAAAACCTGTGATCATTAAAAGTTGCCTTGAAGAAGGCAACGTTTAACGATCACAAGTTTAGTAAATAAGCATTTCATGTTTCATGATGTAGGTTTTGGGCTGTAGGTAGTGTCTTATTGGAACATATACGTTATTGTGATGCGTTGACGGTAACATGGTTTGTGCCTTGGAGCATATGTTCTACCTCAACGCTGCGCATCCCAGTTGAACATAAGCTCCGAGCCACAAACCTCAGAGCATGTTTCCGTCAACTTATCACATTAAATTATAGTGTTTAAACTTATGTGACTATAAGAGGATTCAGATTTTTTTTAAATGTGGTGCCCCAACCTAAACCCAGGTTCCTGGAACTGCCACTTTTGGGGGAATGTCTCTCACTCGATCCACATCCCTGAATCATGATGAAGTTTACAAGACAATTATCAAGCAGTGGTTTCTTGTCAACTTTTAACTTCAATTCACTGACAAGCATTTAAAGTTCCAGACTGTTCCATTGCAGAAATTCTTGGAAACATCCAAAGCCCAATGGGCTGATCAGCAAGCCTTAAAATAAGCATTCTGTCATTTACAAAATGAGGTCCCCAGAGGGTGAATTTGCTGGTGTTATCCGATACAGTGGGCCAATTTATCCTCAGGGTTCCTCTTTTTGTTTAGGTTTGAGACCCTGATTCAGATTGAGGTTCACAGAGGGTAAATTTAGTGATGCTACCCTGCTGTGCAAGGTAGCATCACCAAATTCACACTCTGGAGACCTAATTTTGCAGATGACAGTCTGCTTATTTTCTGGCTTGCAAATCAGACCTTTTGAAACTATGGAGTGATTTTGAAAGTTTTGCCTGTTTTGGGCATGACTGTATAAGATAGAGGGTAATTGGTGTCTCATGATTGATTCAGCTACTTTATCAATCAGAATTATATGAAATGTCAAGAGTCTATCCCAGAAGCTCTGTCTTGAAATAATTGTCAGCTTCTCTTCTTCAGCATCTATTGAAATGGTAAAAATCAATCTTAGTAAATAACCAATTAATAAGCGATCTTCTAAAACTGATAGAAATGATAAAAAACAAGTATTTGCTGTGAGAAATGGAATATTGTGTTCGAGTTACCCTCCCACTGAACCAAAGTACTTTTCAAAGTCATTCTTCTCTAACTATTTGTCGAGTTTTCCAAAACCCACATTAACCATTTTCTGAATAAAAGCCTGCCTAGTTTGTTATCACTACATGTACTAAAATACTGTGGGGCTTTAACCCTTTACCTAACACAGATGATAGGGTGGCACGGCGGCGTTGCCGTAACCGGTTCTCGTCAAATCACCGAAGTTAAGCAATGTTGAGAGCGGTTAGTACTTGGATGGGTGACCATTTCAGCGACTGATTCACGTTCCCGCATTGTGTTCTTGGGCAAGGCACTTAACCCCCAATTGCCTACATGGGGGCACGATGACACTGTGTACTAATGCATACTGCACGTCGAATGTGCGTATGTCTTCAACCAATCTAACCCTGTCTGAGCCGCAGTGCAAAGTTCAGAGTTACGATGTTGCAGAGCTGACAGCTGCTAGTCATTGCTCGGTGGTTCTCTCTAGGTACTCCAGCTTCCTCCACCCGTAAAACTGTCCCCGACATGATATAATATCCTTTGAACTCGCTGACAGTGGTCGGACTGCATGTGCCTTAATACTGTTAATGGCATAGTTATTTGAACTTGTCCCCATACAGTACAACTTCTATCATAGAGAGATTCCTATGCCATTTAATTTAATTTATTAATTATCAACCGGCATCAGTAAAGTGCGCAAATGCAGAAAAATATTCAACTGTAGAGGTATTGCTGTGTAAATTTTGGTGGAAGAAAGTGGGGGTGCTGACTAGTCAACTTTGACTCGAATTTTGTGTTTTGACTAATCGACTCCAGAATTCCAGAGTCGTTTCAACACTATATTGAGTAGTTGAAAGAAAAATAAGTTTAAAAAAAATGCCAATGAAACCATATCATGTGATCCCTCATTTGAATGATCTCGTTAAGCTCATTCCAATGAGGGGATCATATGATAAATGTTGAAATGTTTTTGAATATATCTTTTTTTAAACTACATAATTTGTAAATTACGTGGGCAGATGCTACTGATTCGTTAGGTAAAGGGTTAATTGCAGAGCCAGGTTAAATAAGTGGCACAAAATATTTTTCTGCTGCCTGTTGCAGCAGAAATATAGAATAAATAAGTATTAGGGCTGGTAATCAGATTTAACTGGTTGAGTGCTAGAAGCCACTGTCATGGCTCTGTTGAAAAGTGCTGGAAGCTAATTTAGTGGCTTTACACTGCAAACATTAGCTTGATATTTGCTCAGCATTAGAACAAAGAATATTTGTATGAAACTGTTTTGTTATAATTTATTGGAGAGTTTTATTTAATCTTATTTGTTTTACAAGGATTGGCAAACAAGTTATGCAATTTGTATTAACGCCTCTCCTTGGCATGCCAAGAGGCACTCTCCAATAAATTATAAGAAATAAATTATCAAGAAAATCTTGCTAAACGAAGGTTTTACTTGCTGGTTGCAAAAGAATCTCTGAAAAAATACACTGGTTACAAAATCACCATTGCAAAATAATTTAGCACCCAAACAGTTAAACCACAAGTAGGATAAGGGTTTTAACTGTGAGGCTCTGCCAAATGATTAAAACCCTTATTCTACGAGTGGTTTAAATCTGATTATGGGCCCTAGTACCTGTTTGTTTTATTTACACCATGCTCTTAATAAATAATTGACTTTGTCAGTTAAAATGGAGAAAAAACAATACTTTCTATTGCAAACACATGGGTTTGTTCTGTTTACATCTGCGGCAGTGGGCAGTACTGCCGACTGCATGTAAATGCTTGATTGTCAGCGAGACACATCGTCAAAGTTGATTGAATTTACCTTGTTTTTTCAGTCAAATTATTAACATTTCATAAATTTTATTTTAAATATTTAATTGTAGGTATTTTATTGCGCATAGTAGATAGTACCGCAAAATGTATGTTTGAATGAATCACTGCGAAGTGTGAATGTATGAAAGTTTGCAAATTGGGTCATGCCAAAGGTCAAGTTGGATGTACTTCCTACTTTTGGTGTACATTTTTTTTTTAACTCCAGTAGAAGCTTTACACCGGTAGTGGGGAGGCTTAGGTTTGCAAGATTTTGTTCATAAATAATTGTTTTGTTACAATTTATTGGAGAGTGCCTGCTGGCACTCTCCAATGAATTGTAACAAACAATTTTATATAAAAAAAATTCTTTCTTGCTACTGCCCAGCAAACAACAAGCTATTACATAAAGCCACTAAAGTGGCTTTTATCACTTTTCAAGAGAGCCTTGATAGTGGCTTCTGGCACTCACCCAGTTAAGCAGTATTTTTTCATGTTTAGCGATGTCCAATATCGGGAAGACTAGCAAAAAAAAATTATACAGATCGATTGATTATTAAATTTTTCAGATTTTATCTGTTTCTTTGAATTGTACTTGAAATGTTTCTATGCTTGAAAGGTACTTGATTTTTTACCAATTCTCTTGACAACTAAATGAATCCAGTTTAACTACAACATCTGAGAGGGGAAGTTTCCCTTCATCGGCTTAAACATTCCACAGAGTTTTTTTGAGGCGTTCAGCTTTTGATCTCAACAATCAATTAGTTTCGAGCAACGTAGATGGTTATATTAACCTCCTCAGTATGGTGGGTGCTGTTACAGCAATGTCACAATGATTTATCTAAGTGATTTTCATCTTTTGGTTGTTGTTCTGTCGTCCCAAATTTTAGTCTGATGCCTCCCTTTTGACTTTTATTGTTGAAACAAGACAACAAACGATTATTAAGAGTCTAACGTCCAAAGTGAAAAAAAAAAAAAAATATAATTTTGATACAATGATTCTCTGCATCAAAATTATAGTTTGTGATTTTAGGTTTCAATTTGGGGCGTCAGCCGAGGCCTCAAGATTCAAAATCCTTTCTCTGGTTTGGTTAGAGTCAAAATCCATCATTTATTCAGAAAGAGAATGAATCTCTGCAAAGTTTTACCCCTTTACCTAATCAATTGGCTGCCTCCGTCCTCGTAATTTACAAATTGGGCCTTTGAAAAAAGATTTTTTTTTTAAATTTCAACAAAACTATATCACATAACCCCCTCATTGGAACAAGCTCGTTGAGCTCGTTCCAATGAGGGCATCACATGATATGTTTTTGTTGAAGTTTTTGAAAAAATAATATTTAAATTAATAAATTTTGATATCCTGTGCATTGGGTAAAGGGCTAAATGCATTGTGAAGGAAGATGTATCTCCCCTGTTTACTAGACGGTTCTTCTTATCAGATATGTGTTATAGGCCAGTGCATACTGTCACACGTCCATAATTAACCAACTCAGTTCATTTCATAATCTGTTTGGTTATTCAGGAAGAATATGAATCCCTGTAAGATTTCAAACTCATCATAGAGGATATTGTACACCGTCCATATATCAGATTGTGTCTGGCATAGGATATGTGAACTTGGCTATTGCGATCCTTATCACACTTCTGTAGGAAGCTGGGTGCGCGGTGGCTCAGTAGGTAGAGGTGCAGGCTGCAAGTCGAGAAGTCCTCGGTTCAAAACCTACCTGCGATAATCGCATTGTGTCCTTGGGCATGATACTTCACCCCCATTGCCCATGTGGGGGCTCAGTGATGTTGTGTACTAAGGTGTACTGCATGTTGATGGTGCACCTGTCTTCAACCAGTGTTAACCCTGCTTGTGTGGAGTTAATATGTTGGGGAGCCTGACAGTTGCTCACCATTGCTTGGTGGTTCTCTCCAGGTGCTCTGGCATCCTCCACCTGTAAAACTGTCCAACATGAGGTGACCCTGCCTGTCAAAAGTGTCATTAAAATCTCAATAAATAAATATCTATAGGAAGCTGACCAGTCGGCCTCCTGTTCTATGGAAGTGTAACAGTATGTAAAGGCCTTACACACATATTCTATCTTAAATACAGTGGAGCCCACTTCAGCCTTCACTTAACGAATCAGCCATAGCCACCTGTGCAATTTACAAATAAAGCAGTTAAAAAAGATATATTATTCAAAAAATTTCAAGAAAACCATATCATGTTACCCTCTTGAATTTTGTTTTAGAAATTTGAAAAAAAAATTAATATAACAAATTTTGATGTTGTGTGCATAGAGTAAAGGGTTAATGGTCTCTGAAAGACTATGCCCCATTTCAGGCCCAGGTAGACCTGGGAATACGGCATAGAAATTGTTAGATATATAGACCCTATTGCTTGTATTTTTGGAGCACAGGAAAAGGTACCTCAGCTAGAAATAAGGTGCACGCACCATAAGTGAATGAGCATGACAATGCACCTCAAAAATGAAGCACTGGTAACCCTTCACCCAACGCAAATATCAAAACCTGTTACTTAAAAAAAAATTCAAATTTTTTATGAAATCTCAGCAAAACTATATCATGTGCCCCCCTCATTGGAGCTCATAGAGATTGTTCCAGTGTGGGGTCACATGATATGGTTTTGTTACTAGTTTTAAAAAAAAATTGTTTCCAATTGATCAGTTTAAGGGTCATATGGGGCCATTTTGTTCAGTAAAGGGTTAATTGTCAAAGCAGTATTTGGTAGAGAATGGAAGAGAAAATGTTTTGGAAAAGCAGCAACATCATGTCTGAAATATTATTGAAGAAATTGTTCAATATACTTGAATATTGTAGAGGTCCAGATGGCAAGGAAATAACTGTAATGTGAGAAAAGGTTTTTATCAATGTTGGACAGAATGTAAAATTAGTAGTCATAGCCTAAGACAATTTGTAAATTTACTGGACACTGGAGGTTAGGAATTACAGGAAATGATAAGCATCAGGTACTTTGCAGTTACTGTCAATAAATGATCTTGTGTAATTGATTAGAAATTACCACCAGAGCCATGATATTTAGTATGGATGCTATCTGAATAAAACATTAACAGAGTATACATGTAGGTGGCAATGACAGTTCAACATTTTTAGGGACAGGGCAGTGCTTTTTTACTGTGGTAGAAAAGGACTGATATAACAGGACCAAGTAATTATACCAGTGATGCTTTCCTAGGAGAAAGCGGGGGAACACCATTCCTAGAGATGGGCAATATACCGAAAAAGCAAACCGAACCGATATTGATATCATGGGGATACCAAAAAACTAAACCAAACCAATCATTGAATACTGATACTGTCTAAATTTTCCTACATTCGCTCTTTATAAGTCCCTGTTGAGGCTTCATAACAGTTGAAAGGTTCATTTTCATGAAAGAAGTGACTGATTTTCTTTTCAGTTTTGTTAACCCTTAATGGACTGGGCAACTGTCAAGAATTCCCACCAGCCTGTAACCTGAACATGTCCAATTTCTTAGCAGTGATTTCTAGTCAAGTCTTGGCTGCCTATTCAGGCAGCCAAGACCTGACTAAAAATCACTGCTCAGATGTTTTGCCTATTGTCAGCAGGACTTTTAAAGATGGCATGGTCAGGACCAGACATGTTAACCTCCCAAAAACAATTTCAGGGAAATTGATGATGATTTTCAGGGAAATGGCATGAATTTCAGGAAAAAGTTTTTCTGTGACAGAAAATGCTGTACAGAAAAAGTCGTCTACCACTAAATCACCCTTATTTTCAATGTTCAAACACATTGTTGCAGCTTGTAAAGCAAAACTTGGGTACCCTTATTCAAATTCAGGAAAAATATAGATGGAACACTATTAAAGGGGAATTCTCTGTTGAATAAAACTTTTTTTTTACAAACCAATCATCTGAAGTTGTTGGTGATAAGGTGTTTGAAACTGGATCACCACAAATTGGCTCAATGTAAAAACAGCTGATCGAGACAAATTTTGTACCCTTTAATTTAAAAAAGGTACAAACATCTTTTTTTTTTTAGTAATGAATTTCTCGATCATTTTAATGATTTTTGAACAGGGTAATGCCAAGACTATAATTTAAATCTTTTGAATCTGATAGCAAATTTACTCTCAAATCATTTCAAAACTGCCAAATGTTTTGATTGATATTTTCCGGGATTTTCAGTCCAAGGAAATCTTTTTCCAGGATGGCAGAAACAACGTTGAATTCCCGGGAATTTCCCGGGCATTCTGGGAGGATTAACATGTCTGGTCAGGGCACATGCTCTGAGATCGCAGTAGTCTGAAATAGGTCATTCAAAAGAATGCCACGGTTGAGCTCATTGGCAGTTTCATTTATAGTGTTATGGTAGAATGATACTTGGCAACAGCTTATTCTGTTTTTCCTGATGTGATTTTCTCTTTGGTGATATCAGCAAATCTCAGTCAAGTCAGATACAGAATACCGAACCGATACCGAGGTATACCCCTAAAACGGATACCAAACTCAAAATTCCAATACTGGCCATCTCTTACTGTTCCCCTACTCTTTTTTGTGAGTTGGGAATACTGTTTCCCCACAATTGCAACATCTTAAATTACTTGATCTTGACTATAATTAAAATAAAATAACAAAATTTGATATTCTACATGTAAGAAACTTTAAAACGACAATTACAGATAAATAAACTGTTACGACCATAATTAATCTGTAAATTCTCTGCCCAAGGCAGTAATTCTTAACTGATTGATTGCTAGAAGCCACTACCAGGGCTTTAAAAAAATGAGTGTATCAGAGCAAAAGCCAATGTTTTCCTTGCTCATGTTTCATATTCAGTCAAACGCAAGTAATATTTTGTTTATACAAATGTGTTTTATTTCAAATTATTGGAGAGTGCCAACTGAGAGTGCCAGTTGGCACTCTCCAATAATTTGTAATAAAACAATCTTTGAATAGAAAATATTCAGACCACCACAAATAATCTAGCCCTCAACCGGTTAATTCTCAGCTGCTATTTCAACCTTTCAAAATTCAGTTTGTGTTGGGTTCCTGATTTCTCTGATTCACGTAATTTATGCATGGCCATGTTCCATTGTGTTTTTCCTTTATTGATAATACCAGTAGTTCCATGATTTTCTGGCAAGCTTGTTAGGTGAGTTTACCAAGTTATCAGTGAAATCAAAATCTGTAATGTTTGGTAAAGTCTGCTAGATTAGTTTGTATCAATTAAACTATTGCCTCTTCCCAAATATTGGAGAGCAGTTGTCATGCCATATTTGTGTTTGTTCGTTTGTTCTTTTTATTTGTTCATGCATCAAGTATTTTCATCTGTTTGATAATTTTTTAATCATTCCTTCAAATTTTGTGATACTAAAGTATTTTGTAACCATAAAAGTTGGGGTGACTAATCATAATTTAAAAAAAGAACTGTGATAAAAAATTTTATCGGACGTTGTTTTTTTTTCTCACTACATTTATTTCAATCTGTCAGTCCCCCCATCACAAATGTTTGTCCACTCAACTCTTCCTACAGTTTTTGTTAGATTTTTTTCTATATTGTGCAGTTGAAGTGCAGATGTGCAAGTGGAAATGATTTTTTTATTCAGCAAATTTTTCCTCAGTTGTGTCCCTTTTTATGGCTGGATTTTCATTTTTAAAGTTTATCTGCTTAACTCCAACAACTTTTTTATCTGAGGGGAGTTTTATGAAGCATGGTGAAAATCATAAATATATAGGGTAGTTATGCATGTAGAAAGAAATTTTTGATGTGACAGATTTTTCCAGGGTTATGGCACTTTTTATGTCAAAATTTCCAGGGCTTATATTTCGCCGAGAATCGATTCACGGAAAAGATTTATGCAACAAAACCAGTGAGAATCCATGTAGATTCTCTCTGCCACTTTGCCAGAATTTTCATGAAAAGAATTGAGTCAATTTAACCCTTTACCTAACATTGCAACAGCAAATTAACCAATTTAAGGATAACATGACCTGAAATATCCTGACACTTTGTCAATAAAACTGTACATATATGGCTGTCATTGGAACCAGCTAAATGAGCTGGTTCCAGTGATATCCATATTTTAGGGTTTTAGTAGTTAAATATTGTTTATTTTTTTTTTAAATGATCAAATTCAGTTTTTGTTTTAAAAATTAAGCTGTGTTGGGTACAGGGTGAAATGTAAGCCCAGGATTTCTATCAAAAAGTTTTTATGCTCAACTCCTCTTATGTAGTTTTGTTGAATTTTTTTTTAAATATTGGTTTCTTTTTTCATCTTTGTAAATTATGAAAATTGTTTGAGTTATAAAAAATGAACTGTCAGTTATTTCAAGAGCAAACAGACAATTGGTCATGGAAAAAATAGGTCAGAACTCGAAATTTCTGACAAACTCATCGGTAGGTGAAAAGGTGGTCATGTAAGTTATATCTGTTTGTCCCTATATCCCAATTTATTCTGTCTTTTGATTGGTCAGAATGCCTTGGACAAATAGCCATGGCAAAGGGTGTACCCAACATCCAAGGTATATGAGAGCATGCAACATCCAGGGTATATGGGCATGCAAAACATCGGGGGTATATGGTTTAAATGAAAATGTTTTGATTCCGCTCTCCTCGATATAAAAATCAAACAAAAAAACCCTGAAAATAGTCAGAAATATTATCAGATTTCTGACAATTCGATGATCTTTTACTTTTATAAATTAAATAGTCGATCATCTTTTACTGTTATAAATTAAATAGTCAAATAATTAAAACAACTTGAGAAAAATAAAATAGGAGCAAATATCGTCCCCCTCAGTTCCAGTGTCCAACACATTGGACTTGGGGGAGGGGGGGGGGGGGGGGGGAGATGGGGATATGTCAACAAAATACTGTTTACTCATTTCCTTAAAGACCCAAGTAACTCTGTCTGTTGTCTTCTGTGTTTGTAAAAACAAAACCATTATTTATGAATTGTATGGTATATGGAGATTTAATACCTGGATGTCTCATTTAAATACCTCGCCTGTGACTCGGTGTTTAAAGGCCCACATCCAGGTATTAAATCACCTTACACACCAATTCCTTTGTCTTCTCTGGGTTGGTAAGAGACGTGAAATACCTGATAGAACAATAGACTAGGTGTTCAAATGACGTTACTTGAACACCTGTACTCACTTACCATACTTGGGTCCGTGCGTTCTGTGAATTGGCGTGTAAGTAAGTTACTAACCTCGATGTCGGTATTCAGGAATTTGAACAACCTGCCAATGTGCTGTAACACCTCGCCGGTTTGCGGCTCGGCATCACATAACGCACATTGGCAGGTTGTTCAAATTCATGAATACCTCCACCTCGGTTAGTAACTATTACATGTACCACACATGTTGACAGAGATAACTTATAATGACACTGATTCAGTTAATGGTCAGGCTGATTGCTGTCGTTCCATATACCTGTTGTTGCTCTTATATGAATATAACAGATTGACTAATTATTGTTCACCCACTGGTCTTGGCAGGGACTTGCGACGGTATGAAGTATTCATCTAATTAAATGCTGCCTTTTGTAAAGTTGATAACCTACAATGTTTTAATTGAAGAAAAATTGCCTCATTTCCACTCACTGACAATTAACATTGAAAGTTTGTCCAAACATTATTTCTATATATAATACAGTGAAACCCTGTTAATTGAATAGCCATTTTGCCAATGAAAATTATTCAATTAACAGAAGTATTCAATTAACAGGGATTGTGTCACTTTCATGTATTCTAGGTCTATAAACAAAGGAAAACTGGGGAGAGTCTGAGTAATTTCTCGACAGGTTGCAAGATTTTTTATTCAATTAACAGGAGTTTACTCTATAACCTATATTCAATTAACAGGTCAAATTTGTACTGGAGGTATTGTAAATGGTTTTGTGTTGGGAAATTATATTCAATTAACAGGTTTATTCAGTTAAGAGATATCCAATTAAGTCGGCTCCACTGTACCTTGTTAACAAACAAAGTAATAAATTTTTTAATTATAAGATAGTTGCATCAAACAGAACCCCACCATGCCAATGTAATAAATTTTTGTTTGTTTGTTTTGTCATCGATCATGCTCTTCACCACCACAATGGTTTTCCTTGAAAAGTGAAAGAAACTTTTTTGATGCCAAAATTTTAGCCAACAAAGATTCTTTGGTGCCAAATGAAAACTTTTATGGCCATTGGTTAAATTGGCACCCAACAGCGTGAACACTGACTGTTTATTTCATGGGTGTAGAAGAATGAAAACACTACGTTCTTCTTTTGGTGGAAGCTGTATTCAGTTGACTCTAGTGTAACTATCTCATTTGTTCAATACATTTTCATTATCAAACCTAGAGAGAATAACAATCCATGGTGTGATTTGCATAATTGTATTTTTATGGTTTGGTGAAATTCAATCCATTAATATCATTAACAACAAGCTAATTTAGATGATTGTCCATTGACTGTTATCGTGGTATAATATTCTAGTTAGCATCAAGTGGTGGTATGAGTTCTCTATACAATTTACAATGACATTTTAAATATGTATTCTTATTACAAGACAAATCCCCATAGACTTTTTTTAAAATGGGCCAGTGTCTGGGTACTGTGACAGACTGCTGTGCTACTTGAAATAATAAAAATGTTTGTATCAGTGCTGGAAATGAACAAAATCGACGGGTGCAGTTTTAAGCTCCCGTGAAATCAGAGACAGGAGTAAATTGCACCTGTAAAATGTTAGTATATGAATTTTTGAGGGAATACTGTCACCAACACAAAAACCTTAACCCTTTGAATGCTTGTGATATCTTCCATGCCAGTTCAATGGCAGCAATTAGAAGAGTCCATATTCATTATTGGGGGTAGAGCAATCAATATTTTAAACGTGCAGCCTCAGGGCTGCACGTTGAAAATATTGATTGGTCTACCCCACACATTAACTGAACAGCCATCCTATTTAATGATGTTATGATGTATCATGTTCCTGACCAGAAAAAGGGCCACTCAGGTTCAAGAGGTTAAATGTATAAGGAATTGCAGAATTATGACACAACTTGCCACTGGCCACAGAGTGCTGGTTTCTCAAAACAACACACATTTATATGCCCTCACAGTATATTAGTGCTTCACAATATTTTTCAACAAGTGCATTTTTTAGCTCCTGGAAAATAGAAAACATGGCTGCTGATTGGAGCAATTGCACTCACACCCATCTCATTCCCAGGACTGTTTGTATCAGATTTTTTGTACACCAAGGGTTTATATGGGTTCTTGTTAGTGCTTTAAATTAATTAAATTTTAATGCTTAGAAACCTGAGGGTACATTTTATTGTTCTCTCCAGAAGATTTCATGGATATCTCCAAGTGGTGAGAGAACTAAATGCGCTGAGAGAGATTTTAGGGTTATCCCACCTGGTGGGAGACCTGATTCAAAGGTATGACTCCCTCTCCTCTCCACCTTCTAACTGCATCTGAAAATGGAGATGCAAGAGAGATCCAGGGGACCCCCACACACTAAACAAATGTAAATGAAGATCTCCTGAATGTTTTCTGGAGGGGACCCCCCCCCCCCCCCCCCACACACACACACACACAAAAAATGCACACCTGGAGTCAATTGCACACCCCTATGATGTAATAGAGCAGGTGCTCTGGAACTGAAGATGCAGATAATGGTGAACATGGAGAGTTGTAAAATCTGAGCTGTTGTTTCCAGTCAAGTATTGTTTGTCTGAACAAGCACCTGCTTTGCTTTTAGTATTGAACAGAATGTGATGTTCAATAAATTAACTTGTATTTCCAAGGTTTGTACAATATGGTGCACATGTACTGAAATTCCAAGCCCTTGAAAGTGTACTAAAATCAGACTTGGAGGGATCACAGTGACTCAGTGGTTACAGCATTGGACTTCAAACTGAAAGTTCCATGATTCGCACCAGGGGTAATTGCATTGTGTCCTGGGAAGGCACTTAATCCTGATTACCTACATGGGGGCACAGTGGCCTAAGGCATACTGCATGTTGATGGTGCACTTGTCTTCAACCAATGCTAACCCTGCTTGTGCGGAGTTAATATGGTGGGAGTCTAACAGTTACTCGGCACAGCTTGAGGAGCTTATTCCAGTGAGAGGTCATATGGAATGGTCTTGTTGAAATGTTTTGAAAAATAATGTATTTTCAACTGCTCAAGCGGATGCGGCAGAATCATTAGGTAAATATTTAAAATTTAAGTGTCAAATTTGTGAAGATCATTGGCTGGATATAATCATGTTGATATGAAGAAGGTTGTAACAACATCATGACTATATGATGCCATGTACAAACCTTTTAAGCTTAGGTTATGAAACCTGCTTATAATTCATTGATATATTCCTTTACTTTCTTTTCCAGGAGAAACTCTGGGACATATAAAACAAATCTGCAGTTTCATGGACCACTGGATACACTACATAGTGATTCATGAATAGCAAATTTGTTTATTGGATTCTAAAGTTTCTACTAACCCAGCAAGAAAGAGTATGAATGGGTATTTTTTAAAAGCATCGATACCAAGGGACACAAAATTATCGACTTTAAAACATAGGTAGCAGATGTGCATGTTTAATCACCAATAATACCATACTCCATACATACAGCTTTTGGCCTAGCTCCTATGCAGGTCTCATGTGAGCCTTTATAAATTGATTTCTTTTCTTCAAAATTTGAATGATGGAATATTTGGATTGGACGTAGTAAACTGAAAAAATAAATTCCAGCCTTACGGACCATGTTTGAGCTGACACCTGCAAACAAGAAAATTTGCTGTGTGGATGGGGTCACAGTCTAAAACACTGACTTGCTGTATGTTCAGTAAATTAATAATTGTTTTTTCCAGGTCAGTGAAGTTGACTTTGGGCATTGGACATTCATTTGACATTCATATTTAGTCAGTTTGACATTTGGCATTGGACATTCATTTGACATTGGCCTGAAGTTAGCTTGATATTCGGCATTTGACATTTGCCTTTAGTCAGTTTTACAATGGGAAACGGACTACAGGCACATGTTAAACCCAAATGTGAGAGTGAGACAGATTACAGATGAATGTCAAATGCCAAGCATGAAAATAGTTTCAGGTGAATCTCAAACGAATGTCAAATACGAAATGTGAAACTGACAAAAGGCGATTGTCAAATGCTGAACATCAAACTAGCTTAAGGCAAATGTCAAATGAATGGCCAATGACTGTGAAGCTAACTTTATGGACTTTTTTTTTCCTGTCTTACATGAGTTATGTTTATATTTGTTTATTTATTGGTGTTTAAGGTCACATACTTATGCACAATGGCTAATCGTGACCGTGACAGTTTTACGGGTGGACAAAACTGGAGTACCCGGTGAGAACCACTGAACATCGACGAGCAACTATCAGTTCCTCAACATTCTAACTCTGTTCAAGCTCCGCTTAAGCAGTGTTATAGCGGTCGAAGACATGTGCACCATTGACGTACAGTACGCCTTGGTACACAGCATCATGTCCCCATGTAGGCAACCAGGATAAAGTGCCTTGCCCAAGGACACAAAGTGGGTAATCCCATATGGGGATCGAACTTGGGACCTCTAGCATAGAAGTCCAACAGTCTACCACTGAGCCACCGCACTCCCCTTACATGAGTTAAGACTCTGAACTGCTTCCAATTAAACTAATTGTATTTTTATATGAAAATGAGGAAAATAAAAGTATTATATTATAAAGAAGACTGACGTGCATCTTGATCAATAAAAGTTTTATTGCACTTATTAACACTGGATTTCAAGGAACAAATATTTAATGAGACAATTTTTAAGAGTACAATAATTGTTCATATACTACCAAGCCTATGATATCCTGTTTTCATAATGTCATTATGTAGAACTGTCATGAGTAGAACCTTACTAATTAGAGGATATAGGCAGTGCCAATGTCAGTGTTCAGGAAGGAATGTATGTTTCTGTAGGAACAACAAGGATGACAGAACAACAGGGTAACCATTACCTGTGCCTTGACAACCAGGGGTGGGGGGTGGGGGTGGGGGTGGGAGGGAGAGGGGGGGGGGGGGGGTATAGGCAGTCCCATCATCAGTTATCAGGAAGGAATGTATGTTTTTGTTGAAACAATAAGGATGACAGAACAATGGGATAACCATTGCCTGTGCCTTGACACCTGGTGAGGCAGGGAGGGGCAATTGCAATTTTCTCTCTTATGCTGCTACAAGAATAACCACTGCTGTCTTCCATTATGGAAACATTTAGTGAAGTTTTCCTGTGTGAATCTCAGGAAGTGGAGCAGTGCTTGTTTACTGTAGTAGAAATAGTTTCCTGTGATAAAACAGAACTTAATTACTAATGTGGAAGTCCTCACAAGTGAGCAGCATAGGTATAAACGTTGTACTTGTGCTCAGTCATGATAGCTGGTTATGCTAAATATAATTTTACTTCTTTACCCAATGTAATGGCCAAAACCGGTCAGCGCTATTCTAAAAAATCGACAGTTTTCATTATTTTTTGTCTCAAAAACATAGGTTATGACCCCTCGTTCGATTGACCTTGTTGAGCTCATTCCAACGAGGGGTCATAACCTATGTTTTTGAAAGAGAAAATTTAAAAAAATGAGTTATTCAAGATTTTTTTTGGCAAGTGTCGTCTGCTTTTCATGTTAGATAAAGGGTTAAACATCAAAAAATAATTATAATAATCTTGTGAAATTCCTCAACACTTCCTGCAGTCATTCACCAGCATGTGGGGTACATACAGTTAAATTAACCTGAATTATCTGAGACAGTCAGCTTGTCTGTCATGATGCTAAGATTTGTATGTTTCATAGTACTGATTGATTTCTGACTTACAGTACCTTACGCTTTGCTCTAGCATCCGACATCAATGAGAAACAGTACTGAACTCTTTACCTAACGAATCGGATACATTTACCCATGTAATATACAAATTGAGCAAGTGAAAAGAAATTTTTTTTTTTAAAATTCAACAAAACCATATCATGTGATGTTGTGATTGGACCAAGCTCCTCAAGCTCATTCCAAGGAGGGGGTCACATTATATGGTTTTGTTGAGGTTTTTTCAAAAATTAAAAGAAATATTTAAATTTTAATTTTGTGTGCATTGGGTATTAAACAGTTAACAGTCAATGTAGGGGATACCATTTGTGTACAGGTTAATGGAATAACCTTGTTATACAGTTGCTGTCCAAATTCCTATGTTGTAGTGGAAAATAAACATGTTGTATGGTAGCACAATAGGGAAGTGGTTTCTTTATACAAAACCTTACAATTAACTTTTTAACATAAGAACATTTATTAACCCTTTACCTAACGAATCGCCTGCAGCCGCCCACGTAATAAGCAAATGCAGTAGTTGAAAAAATATTATTTTTCAAAAAATTTCAACAAAACCATATCATGTGACCCCTCGTTGGAACGAGCTCATCGAGCTCGTTCCAACAAGGGGTCACATGATATGGTTTTGTTGAAATTTTTTGAAAAATTTGAAAAAATGATATTTAAAATTATAAATTTTGATATCGTCTGCATTGGGTAAAGGGTTAACACTTGAAAATATCCTTGAATAACTAATAATTTTTACTTTGTGCCTTCAAAACATTGCTCATGACCCCTCTCTTGAATGAACTCATCCCAGTGAGAGGTCATATGCCATGTTGCTGAGGATTCCCCTATGGGAAACCTGGAAATGGAAGCAGTGCTTGTTTGCAATGGTAAACAAGCTACATTTTACTGGTAATATAGGACCCAGTCAGCAATGGTTCTGTGGAGTCCTCTAAAATGGGCAACATGGGTGTAAATGATTGAATAAACTCGACTTTATCTCCGTGTTGCATTCATGACAATCCATTGCGCAGAAATATGAGAAATATATTAGCTTAAACACTATTAAATAAATAATAAATAAATAAATTCCGAATTGCTCAGGTAGCCTTATTTTCTAGTTTGTCCAGGCATGATATGTAATTCCAGTAATTTCTTTTGGATGTCTACAGGTAACGAATGTGGGATCCTTTCCCAATGGCATTTGTGCATCATTTTTCCCTATGCCAACCCAAAGTTTCCCAATCTGGGGCAAAAAAGGGCAGACAAATCCATGAATTCAGTTTGTTTTATGTCTGACTGTAGGAAGTTTCATGTTCTTGTCATAAAGGAGAAATCCATTTATGCATGCAGACATTTTTCCTCTTTTTTTCGTATCTGCGGATGTTGCAGCGGACATCATTGTGAGAAACCAATTTCCACTTTATACACTTTTCAGGAGCTGTTGACAGATAATGTAATTTCAAGAAAGATTGAATCACCTAGGCGCTCATATTTTCCTAAAGTAATCTCTTCATTGAGGAAACTCAGTGCTCTGTGAGATGTCAAACACTATGGCACAAGAATAATAATTTTTATTGCAGTGTTAGGTGAACATTTCCGAAGATCAATGTTGAGTATAAAATAAAAAAGACAGCTTTAGTTGAAACTACAGTTCAAGTCCAAGCAAATAGGAAACAGTTTCAGTGAAGCCCACTCAGTTGGATATCTATTAATTGGTTAATTGAATATAACATCCAAACACAAAACCATTTACCACACTTTCAGTATAAATTTGACCTGTTAATTACATACAGCCAAGAGAGTAAACTTCTGTTAATCGAATAAAACATCTTATAACATGTCGAGAAATTACTCTGACCGCCACCAGTTTGCCCTTGTTTATAGACTTAATTGGCCTCAGTACATCCAATTATTTATTTATTGGTGTTTAAGGTCACATACTTATGCACAATGGCTAATCGTGACCATGACAGTTTTACGGGTGGAGGAAGCCGGAGTACCCGGAGAGAACCACCGAGCAATGACGAGCAGCTCCCCAGCATCGTAACTCCACACTGCAGCACAGGCAGGGTTAGATTGGTTGAAGACATGCGCACCATCAACGTGCAGTACGCCTTAGTACACGGCGTCATCGTGCTCCCATGTGGACAATCGGGGTTAAGTGCCTTGCCCAAGGACACAATGCGGGAATCCACATCGATCGCTCAGACAGTCACCCATCCGAGGATTAACCGTGCTCGACATTGCTTAACTTTGGTGATCTGACGAGAACCGGTTACCGCAATGCCACCACGTCCCCCAGTACATCCAATATAGGCATTTATTCTATTATGTCTTGTTTGATAGAGCTCCACAAGCTCTGTCAAACAAGATATAATGCAATAAATGTTCAGTTTATCTCTAGAATACAGGAAAGTAACCACATCCCTGATAATTGAATACTCCTATTAACTTAAGTGGAAACCACGGGAAGTGAAGCAGTGCTTGTTTACTGTGTTAAACCAGCTCTGTTTTACTTGTAAAATAGGACCCAGTCACCAATGCTTGGGGTGGAAGTCCTCTAAAATGGTCAACTTGGGTATGAATGATTGACTAAATTTGACTTTATCTCCATGTTGTGGTCATGTTTAGCCATTGTACAGAATCATGTGACCTAAAACACCAATAAATAAATAAATAAGTATGTTTGTTACTTTCCAAAGTGTGATTTACTGGGATTTCTGGGTTTGATTATAAACAATAACTTCACAAGTGAATTATGCAATCAACAACTGGGTCATGTATCCGTGCTCACAAATAAAGACGCTTTGCCATGGGTGTAATGTGGACTTCATTGTTTTTGGGGTTTTTAACCCTTTACCTAACATGAAAAGCAGACGACACTTGCTAAAAAAATTCTTGAATAGCTATTATTTTCATTTTTTGTCTCAAAAACATAGGTTATGACCCCTCATTGGAATGAGCTCATTCCAATGAGGGGTCATAACCTATTTTTTAGAGACAAAAAATGATTAAATAATGAAAATTAATTGGTGATTTTTGAGAATAGCACTGGCCGTTATGTTAGGTAAAGGGTTAAATAATATAATTATCGTTAATAATGAAAAGTAATAAACAGCGTAATCGCTTGACTGGACTGGTTACGAGAAATATTTCATTCGAGGCAAGGGACTATTTTGTAAAACAATCGTGAAATTCGCGCACAAGTGTTTGTACAACATCCCTCACCTCTCAAGAATTATTTCACGTAACCAGTCCAGTCAAGTGATTCCTCTCTATATGTTCAATTAACAGGATTCCACTGTATGTCTTATAATTTATTTCAAAAGAAATAGATGTGTGGCACAACATTGTCCTCATCATTTATTTTTAGACAGCACTCTGTTGGAGATCTTTCCAGTGCTCTGACACATAACAGCATTTTGTAAAGTCTCAAAAAGAAAACCCTTTTTGTACTCCCAAGAAAACGTTTGAGGCCTGAGCTGGAGTGAGCTTTGAGGCCTCCACTGTTACAGTTTTAAAAAAAAACAATAATAGTTACAGAAAGAAATCTGAGAATCAAGGACAATAATTTGAACTTTACTATTCTAAAATTAAATATCAAAAATAATTTGTAACGAAAATGATACAAAATCTTTTACACTATTTGGTTTACAGAAAAATAAAAACAAATACTTATCAATTTGTCCAAAATAAAGTTCAACAGAATACAGAATTCAGCGGTGAAGAAATTTTCCAACTGTATTATAATGTCCAAGAATGTGGCTGTAGAAACAATATTCAATAAATTGTAATGAAATGTTCACTCAAAAATTCAGCAGCCTCCAATAAATTCCAATAAAGTGTTCATCAAAATTCAAATGGAATTAATATCTAATAAGTATTGGCATCACAGGTAGTTTTCAAATAATCCAGTAGAATCCTGGCTTTTCACAAAAGTAAATTCTGGTTCACAGTAAGAATAAATTCTCTTAAAAAATTTGGAAACACTTTTCGAATACACAAATATATTCCATAGAATATATATAAACTCAGCTGCTATTTAATAATAATGCACTGTCCTGTAATCTCCAATGTTCAATGAATGCTGAATAAACAAGTCAATTTTCAGTGCTTTGTGAGATGATTAGAATGTCAGAAGTCTGTTTCCTCAAATATAAAAGTTCCAGAATAAGAAATATCTCCTACGTTTTTTGTTTTCTACCAATTGCTGATTCGTTGATTTAAATCACCTCATTAAGTTTCTAGATTATTATGTCTAATTTCCAGTACACAAGTGTGACCCAAATAAACAATCAGTGAGCTAAAAATAGATCTGTGCAACTGTATCTGTAAACATTTTGAAAGATACATTCAAAGGTCACTCTGTGCAAATAAGTGATCATGCAAGCCAGAGTCTGCATATTCTAATAAAAAAATGAATACTTTTAGAAAATTTTAATTGGATATAATTATTAACCAAGGACATATCAATTCTGATATTATAATGGGGGTGGGGGTGGGGAGGGCATAACATCCAGAGTGATGAGCTTGAAAGGAGTCGTTGGCATAGTATTTGTGACACTTCTCATTCCAAGGCCAATGCCTACCAAAAGATTGAAGACATAGGCCTGGGAATGAGAATAGGCTTAGATAGAGTAGGATTTGAGGAGTAACTCTCTCAGAAATGTTTATGCAGGGAGCACCTAATAAATGTATTGATCACCTAATCACTATCAAATAGCTCTTTATAGAAAATATCATTCACAACACGTTGAGAATGAGAATGAGATCAGAAGTCAACACCGACATGGTAATTTTGTAAGTGAGTTGGTTTCGGAAGAAGAATTGAATTAATCTTCTCTTACTTTTCATTAACTGTTTACCTAATACAAGTCGCAGATGAAATTTGCAGACAATTTTTCCTGAATAGCAAAATATTTTCATTTTTGTCTCAAAAACATAGCTTATGACCTCCTCATTGGAACGATTTTTGAGGGAAAAATTGAAAAAGAATTATAAAATTTAGATGGAAATTTTTGTGAACAGTGCTGGCCAGCTTTAGTCATTAGATCAGGTACAAGGTTAGTTATACAAAGTAATAAACTGAATTTCAGATTCATCATGATTGGTCATGAAATTTCTGAACCTGCTTCACTAAAATTGACGATGGGATCAGTATGCCTTAGTATGCAGTGCCACCAGGCTCCCAGGTGGGCAATCGGGATTAAGTGTCTTGTCCAAGGATGCAATGCAGTTACTAGTGGTCACGATCGAACCATTCACCTTTCAGTATGATCAGTTCAGTACTTTAACCACTGAGTCACCACACCCCATCTAAAGGTTATAAAATTTATCAGAATCATCTTAATTTTCTGATGATCAGACATTTCCAGAAATACAGAACTTTACTGAGTCATAATATTTTTCAAAACTTATGAAACAAGGCATTTATTAATTTTAGCAACTATAACTTGATTTTATGTGAAATTCAAGAAAATACGTCACTGGTTATAAAGAGCTACAGAGCTCCTGCTGAGCATAGGATTTAAGGACTATTCAAGGCCTTGAAATTCTGGTAAATGGGCCAGGAGGCCCGGAAAAGCTTTGAATTTTTATGAAATAACAATGCCAACCATTCGGTTTTTATAAGTATATAATTTTATAGTTTTTTATAGTTTGTGAAGCCAGAGCCTTGAAAATTCTTGAATTTGGCTATTGTTGGGCCTTGAAAAATTTGGCAAAATGTCCAGAAACAGTCTTGAATTAATCAGCCCTCAGTCATTGCCTGCAAGAACCTTGATAAAGTATGAGCTAAATGTCAAGAAATGGCATCTGTTCATGTGATAAAATTCATTTCAATTCAAGGGAGTTCACTGAAGTGTGCCTGCAACTCCTCCACTAAAATTTATACAGCTCCTCCAAGGATGGTTACTTGACTATTTACATAATGATTTGGATGGGGGAGAGGCAATTACTTGCATTGTCATATTTCCATATTGTTATTAAACCTTAATGTGCTTTCACACTCAGTATTATGACTTGCTGCAGTTGCTAGTTCTTGAGAGGTGAATTTGTACAAAAAGCATCTGTTCCATCATTGAGAAATAATGTATCTAATGGAACATTTATTTGAATAATGTCCATTTAATCTCCCATTTATTGATTGTGTTTTAATACAATAATGCTACCTCCATGGAAAATTGTCTCAAAAGTTTTTACAGGCATGAAATATAATAGACGGCTAATTGTTGGTTGTGTCTAGTGCTATGGGCAGTAAATCTCAAGTGTAACCATTGTGAGTTGAGTGCAGAACCAATTTTTCCATAACCCACTGCCAACATTTTATTGGAGTTCTCAGCATTTCCAATATTATTTATCACAGTTGATCAGAGAGTGGATTATGTGTACTGATAAAACTTGGGCTATTAAAAAAAATTCTGGTTTCTCCGGTACCTCTCTCCTCATAGAAAATCAGCCTCGTCAACTTTTTTTTCACCTGAAAATCTCTTCTTTGACACTATTTTGCACTTTTAGGACAAATATTTAACCATCAAAACTTTGTTTGACAGAGCTCACGGAGCTCTGTCAAACAAGATATAGTTGGTTAAATTTTCATCTACATTATGGGAAAATTTCACTGCTGAAAACATTGCTTTGCCACATGATAGTGTAAGCAGTTAAATTTCTAATTCAATCTATTCTCAGAACTGTTTTGTAAATAAACCGAAAAAAACGTCTCCCTTCCTCATCATAAAATTGAGGTAAAATTGCCTGAGAAACAAGATTTTTTTATAGGCCTTACTGGTGTAGTTTTTTAACCCCTACCATGTAGTATATGTGGGGTATAGAATTGGTCTCCATCAATACATCAGCATGGCCATCTTCACTTATTGTCAGACTTTAACCCTTAAGTACCTAATTCAAATTTTTATCATATTTTACAGTGAAAAAGGATTTTTAGTTTTCTGATGCCTTGCAATTGTCATTCACTTTTTAAAGAATAATACTTTAATGTCTGTGAAAAGTGAATATGTTGATGATATGCTCCTTTTTGTGGCAATACAAATCGAATATTCACAATATATTTCAGTTATAACTGACAAAAAACAAGTGCTGAGCTTGGAAAATTGATGCAGTGTTATTAGTTATTGGTAAATGCTATAATGTTGATGAAGTGAGAGCTGTTATGCTGGGACTACAGTCAAAGCGTAACAGCTTTCTCTTATCAAATGCCATGGATTATGAGCTGGGATTGGGGAATGGGGGGGGGGGGGGGGGGGAGGGGCATGCAGTTTGAGTGGCAATGTTTCTTTGCTTACATTTCAGCAATCCAGTTGTTTTGAGATGAGGGCTGCAGACACAATCAACTCACAGGGTTTTTAATTAACCCTAAGCAATATGCATTGCCGAGGTAATTGCCGTCCTAAAATCCATTTTCCTAGGCAATAAATTTGCCGAGGCATTTTCTGGAATTTTGCAGTTTTTCAGAACCTTCAAATTTTTTCCTGTTGAGAACACCAAACTCGAAGGATTATTACATTAAAAATTTGCATTGAGGTCAATTTCCATGTCTATATATCGATATTTATTCGAAAAATAATCCTCAGCATCATTGAGATTTGAGGTAAATCAACTGAATGTGCGGAAAACAAATGTTATCTGCATTTGGTGCCACAAAGTGACAGTACTAATTAAATCTTAAAAACTTTTTTTGTCCTTTATATTTATTCAGTTACGTTATAAGGCTATTGTATTCAGTAATATAGATGACGGAGAAACTCAATCGAAAGTGCCGAGAGTGAAAATATCTCTCGCCTAGTGTCACAACATGGGGCTGTTGCTGATGTGTTGGACAAGTGGGTTACCAGTTCAACAAACATAATTTTTATTTTCTTGCCATCTCATCTGTTCAGTTGACAGGTTACTGTGGTGTAATAAACAAAAGACTATCCATTTTTCACCCAATTTTGTTGATTTAATGTTTCTTGAAGTAATAAAAAATAAACATAATTTACTTCATTTAAAATTGCCTAGAAAACGGTGTACTTTGCCGAAGAAACACCATTTTCCTAGGCAGTTTTTTTTGCAAAGGCACAGTTTCCTAATTAAATGCCCTGAACTCGTTTACGGACACCAATTGAATATTCATGACATATTCTAATTATTATTGGAAAAAAAAGTGCCGAGCTTGGAAAGCTGATGCCTTGTTTTCATGCTACATGAACACCATGATGTTTGATGAAGTGAAAGCAGTTAAGCCTATGATACACTTGTACAACTTGTTGAATTCAACATGTTGAATTCAACATGTTTGATAGTGTAACATGTCTTTCAACAAGTTGTATGCAACATTTCATCTGTTGTAGGAAAATTGAACACCGTCCAACTTTCGTTCAACATGTTGTATGCAACTACCAATGAAAAAACATCTTCCTGTCATATGGTTGGTCATGTGATTTTTGTTTACGTGTCACACGTTTTCAAAATGGCAGAAAATACAGGCAGGGAGTGGACAAACAATGAAATCGAGTTCCTCATTGAGCTGCACGAACAGAATCCCTGCCTGTATGTAACCACACGAAAAGACTATAAAGACAAGTCTAAAAGGACGGCTGCTTTAAAATATATAGGCGCAGCCCTGGGGAGAACTGGTTAGTGCTCAAAATTGTCAAGGGCACACACTTTGTCCCAACTTCCATACAATTTTCATGACTGAGTCAAGCCAAGGTCAAACTAAAAGTGTGAGGCTATCGATGGTCTCTGCTGTCCCGACCGAACCATATCTCTCCATGGATTACGGAAACATTCTGGTATTGACGCCTGGGTGTCGTTATTTTTCATCTAAATTTGGAAACCGTGATAATAAATTTGATTGTTTTTATTGAGAGTTGGCATCGCAGTTTTTTTTTATTTCTTCCACCACTGTCTCGTAGCTTCGACCCAAAAGTCTTTCGTTTTGTGCAGATGTGTCAAGACCTTTTTTTAAAATTTTTGTTCCCCTGTAAAAAAAAGTATGTTTGTGAAATCTTTTGTCAGCTCACAATTTTTTACTCTTTGGCCTTTCTCGGTCTCACAGCAGTACTATGCTCTTCAATACAAATTTACATTCAGGGAAAATATTCAGTCGTTTTACTCAGTAAAACTGTGTAAATATGAATCTCCTTGGAGCCGGCTGAATCAGCCGGATCCAATGCTATCCATACTTGCATGTCTTTACTAAGAAACTCCCGTAATATTTCAAACTGTGAGAGTCTTACGTTACTGTCCTGAGCATCTTTTTTTGCAAACAGATTTAAGTTGTAATTTACGTCACATGATGTTTTTGTTGACATTTTGTTTGATGGAAGTTGAACGATGTTGTACAAGTGTATCATGTTGAGTTGCATACAACTTGTTGAATTCAACATGTTGAATTCAACAAGTTGTACAAGTGTATCATGGGCTTTACGCTATGACTACAGTCAGTACAGCATATGCACTTTCACTATAGTCAGACATCACAGATGGGAGGAGTATCGCATTGATTGACTTGACACCAGTTTCAGGGGACAGTTGCAATGAGTTCGGCTGATGATCCAACAATCCAGTTGTGTAGAGTTCTGTGGTTACAATCTAGTTATGGTCAGGCCTGAAAATAAGCAGTCTGACATTTGCAAAATGAGGTCCCCCAGAGTGTGAATTTGATGATGCTATCCCATACAGTGGGTCAATTTATTATCTGGGTACACCTTTCTGTTTTGTTTAGAGACCCTGATTCAGATTTTGGTTCACAGAGGGTAAATTTAATGATGCTACCCTGCTGTGCAGGGTAGTATCACTAAATTCACCCTCTGGGGACCTCATTTTGCAGATGACAGTCTGCTTATTTTCTGTCTTGGTTATGGTCTGATAATGTTTACACCACAACTGAAATTTTCTTCAGTGAACACTTCATTGACAGTGGATTCTCGGGTGATGTTATTTTCCCATGACAACTCTTTGATCATGTGATCTATCCCTTGAATACCAGTTGATCATGTGACATTCAAACATTCCCGATTTGAGTGTGAATTGTATTGTAGGCACTATATTGACAGTTTGGGGGAACTATTTTGTATCAGAAGTTACGTTATGTTTCTTTTTAGGAACAGACCTTGGCCAAATTATAGTTACTCAAGGCAGTGCCTTGTAGATTAAGCCAACTTGATATCCTGTCTGGACATGAAATAGTTTTGTTTTATGCAGGGAAAAGGCTTAAGAATGGAAATATGACTTCAAAATCCATGAGGTGATGAAACAAATTGCTTACAGGCAAATTTACCATGAACCGCTTTGCGGTTCATGGAATTTGCACATGATCAATTTATTTTGTCACCTCGTGGATTTTGAAGCATCATATTTCAGTTCTTATGTTTATTCCCTTCACGGTTCAAAAAATTTGCATGTGATCAATTTGTTTCGTCACCTCATGGATTTCGAACAGTCTTGACTCAATTCTTAAATAAACGAGACTGCTTTTGTGATCACAATACTGTTACTTGGTTTGGCCCACCCTGGATAAATTCCTGTTTCCATGCTGTGACAACATGCTCAAATTAGAGAAAGTTGGGTGAAGTGTCTTTGAGTCTGTTGCAGTGAGTGGAGTCATAAGTTATGATTCAGGAGGAAAATTAGCTTTTTCGGTTGTTTTTGGAAAACAAAAGTTGGAAGACTGTTAAAGTGTCTTTCAGGAAAAAACTAGCTAACTAAAAGATGTTCCTGTTGCATGTACATGAATCCTGTACACATAGTTTTAAACATTTGCTCATATTTTTCTTGCCCAAAATCCTTTTGCAGTTCTTTTATCAATGATAAAAGACAAATTTTGTGGAAGTGAAGAATAAAACCTCATTTCCTTTAATTTAACCCTTTGAACTCGTAAGACCGTTTTTTCTGTACAACGCATAATTTTGTCCCATTTTTGTCTTATTATAAGAGGTCTATACATGGAGCATTGATAATAAAATAAAAACTGCAGTCTGCAGCCAGATGGCTGCAGACTGCAGTTATTATTTTATCTGCCCTGTATATTGATATTGGACTGACCCATCTCACTGTAATTAAGCGCACACAAAGGTGATACCATTCCAGGAAATGGGGGTTCAAAGGGTTAAGGTTGTTGTGTCAAAAAGGGTTTATTTCCTTTATGATTGTTTATCTTTTAGACATCTCTCTTATAGTTATCTGAGTTTGTACACTTTAAGCAATAGATGCCAAGGAAGTGGCGGCTTGCGCTACTAAGTGTCCATGGAGACATGACCACTATATTTTGAAGTACAAATACTTCTCTACAATAACCAACAGGACATAACAGTTCATCTACTGTTATCATCAAAGTTGTGGGAAGGCTTGTGTCAGTCAACTGTATTTGACCATATAAGGGGAAGTCCTAAAATAACTGAATGACTGACTTGTAAGCAAAATGTTTTTAAAGGACAGGTGTGTGCCTGTGAACTGTTTTAACCCTTTACGCAATGGCCAAAACTGGCCAGCGCTATTCTCAAAAATCGCCTATTAATTTTCATTATTTTTTTCATTTTTTGTCTCAAAAACCTAGGTTATGACCCCTCATTAGAATGAGCTCATTGAGATTGTTCCAATGAGGGGTCATAACCTAGGTTTTTGAGACAAAAAATGAAAAAAATTAGTTATTCAAGAATTTTTTTTGCAAGTGTCGTCTGCTTTTCATGTTAGGTAAAGGGTTAAATTATATACATTCTTACTGAACTGGTACAGGAGTAAAAATTTCCAGAAGGGAGAATGGAGAAGATTCCTAGTCTTAAAAAAAAAAAAAATGTATTTCAAACCCAAGAAGATTTCCGACCTAAGTTCAACTATGGACTCTTGGGAAATTTTGCTTCAAATAGGCATTTTGAAAAAACTCAAATAAAAACTTAGCTGACTTCAAAGTTTCCATCATCATTAGTGATTTTTCCATTAAAAACCTTGAGTTCCTTGATTTAACTGGTAGAGTGCTAGAAGCCCATATTTGGGCTTTTATTCTGAAGTGCAAGTGCCTCAATTTCAAGGCTTTGTAATCTGTGAATGTGCTTCATATCATCTTTGAAGTAATATTATATAGTCTGTGTGGAGTTGCCTTGTTACAATTTATGGGAGAGTGCCTCTAGGCTCTGTGTGGAGTTGCCATGTTACAATTTATGGGAGAGTGCCTCTAGGCTCTCTCTCATAAATTGTAACAAGGCAAAGACATGTGAACACATTTTCACTATCAAAAATAATTCTGTACTCTGCCAGTTAAGTAGACGTTTAACCCTCGCAAAGAATATATTTTTTATGTTGAGAATACTCATCGGCCATTTAGCAGACACAGCATAATGAACAATAAATAGCATAAAAGGATCAGTACAAATTTAATCCTAAAGCCCAGGGGCATATGGGGCCAAGAAAAGTTAGGTGGAAATGCATCAAAGGGGGCCCCAGACCCGGAGAAAATTTTGATTTTTCAAACTGAGCAAATGCGGCTTCCTTGCATCTGAGCAATCAATGGCAGTCCATATAGAGGACACTTCGATGGCACTTTCATCGATCATTTGGCAAAAATGGTTCTTCCAGGGTGGAAGACCATAGTTTGGCCCAATCCCAGAAAATTTTGAAATTGAAGGAATGCTGTTTCCTTTCATCTGAGCGATCAGTGGTAGACAAGGCTGCTGGTATATCGAAATGTCCTCTATGTGGACTACCCATGCCAATCCACATAGAGAACATTTTAATATACATGTACCAGCAGTCTATGCAATCATATCCATTTCACCTTTTGGTCATTTTCATGAAATTTCACACACCAACAGGTGTTGGGCTGCATCAATTTTGCCCCCCCCCCCCCCCCCCGGGGGGGGGGGGGGGGGGGGGGAATTTCAATAGGGGGCCCTCTGGGAATTTTCCAGGAAGACCATATGGCCAGTCCGCCTCTGCTAAAACCCTATAGGGCCATAAGATTTAATTTTTAGCTTAACTTGACATAGTCAAGATAAGCTATTGCCATCACGCGTGCGGAAGTCTGTTAGTCTGTGAGTCTGTGACGTCTGTTCACATTTCCTTTAGCACGGGCTACACCCCGCAGTTCTTGTCTGATCGTCACAAAATTTCATATGCAGGTTTGGGGTCATGTCTAGATGAGAACGTCCCCTTTTGGTCGCGATCGGGCAACCGGTATGGCTGCCCGAGCCCAAAACCCAAAAACCATTAGCACAGTCTACAGGTCGTATTTATGAAGGGATTTCATTGTAACTTGGTAGGATGCCTCTGTATAGTGCCTAGACAAGAACGTCCCCTTTTGGGCATGATCTATCAACCGTGATGGCTGCCCAAGCCCGAAACCCAAAAACTTTTAGCACAGTCTGCAGGTCATGTTTAATGTGGAGGGATTTCATTGTATCTTGGTAGGATGACTCCTTATGATGTCTAGATGCGAATTTCCCCATTTGGGCATGATCTGCCAACCGTGACGACTGCCCGAGCCCAAAACCCGAAAACCTTTAGCGCAGTCTACAGGTCATATTTATTGAGGAATTTCATTGTAACTTGGTGGGTTGACTTCATACAATGTCTAGATGAGAAAGTCCCCCTTTGGACGTGATTGGGCAACTGTGACGGCTACAGGTGCCCGAAGCCCGAAAACCTTTAGCACAGTCTAGAGGTCATATTTATGAAATGATTTCATTGTAACTTGGCAGGATGACTCCAAATAATGTCTAGATGAGAACGTCCCATTTTGATCGCGATGATGCAGCCTTGATGGGGTGCCCGAGCCCAAAAACCTTTAGCATAGGCAAAAGGTCATATTTATGGAAGGATTTCATTGTAACCTGTTAGGTTGACTCCATATAATGCCAAGATTATGACATCCCCTTTCGGTCGTGATTGGTCAGTTGTGATGGCTACAAGTGCCCGAAGCCCGAAAACCTTGAGCACAGTCTACAGGTCATATTTATGAAGGGATTTCATTGTAACTTCTTAGGATCACTCCAGATGATGCTCAGATGAGATTGTCCCCTATGGTTGCAATCATTCAACCATGATGGCTGCCCAAGCCCGAAGCCCGAAAACCTTTAGCACAGTCTACAGGTCATATTTAGGAAGGGATTTCATTGTAACTTGGTAGGTTAACTTCATATAATGTCTAGATGAGAATGTGCGATCATTCACCCATGATGGCTGCCCGAGCCCGAAGCCCGAAAACATTTAGCACAGTCTACAGGTCATATTTATGAAGGGATTTCATTGTAACTTGGTAGGTTAACTTCATATAATGTCTAGGTGAGAACGTCCCCTTTTGGACATGATTGGGCAACTGTGACAGCTAAAGGTGCCCGAAGCCCGAAAACATTTAGCACAGTCTACAGGTCATATTTATGAGGGCATTTCATTGTAACTTGGTAGGATGACTCCAAATAATGTCTAGATGAGAACGTCCCTTTTGATCGCGATCATTCAGCCTTGATGGGTGCCCGAGCCCAAAAACCTTTAGCATAGGTAAAAGGTCATATTTATGGAAGGATTTCATTGTAACCTATTAGGTTGACTCCATATAATGCCTAGATGATGACATCCCCTTTTGGTCGCAATTGGTCAGCTGTGTTGGCTACAAGTGCCCGAAGCCCAAAAACCTTGAGCACAGTCTACAGGCCATATTTATGAAGGGATTTCATTGTAACTTCATAGGATCATTCCAGATGATGCCCAGATGAGATTGTCCCCTTTGGTTGCGATTATTCAACCATGATGGCTGCCCGAACCCGAAGCCCGAAAACCTTAAGCACAGTCTACAAGTCATATTTGTGAAGGGATTTCATTGTAAGTTGGTAGGTTGACTTCATATAATGCCTAGATGAGAACGTCCCCTTTTGGACATGTTTTGGGCAACTTTGACGGCTAAAGGTGCTCGAAGCCCAAAAACCTTTAGCACTGTCTACAGGTCATATTTATGAAGGGATTTCATTGTAACTTGGTAGGTTGACTCCAAATAAGGTCAAGATGAGAACGTCCCATTTTGGCCGTGATCATTCAGCTTTGATGGGTGCCCGAGCCCAAAAACCTTTAGCATAGGCAAAAGTTTATATTTATAGAAGGATTTCATTGTAACATTGTTAGGATGACTCCATATAATGCCTAGATGATGACATCCCCTTTTGGTCATGATTGGTCAACTGTGATGGCTACAGGTGCCCGAAGCCCGAAAACCTTGAACACAGTCTACAGGTCATATTTATGAAGGGATTTCATTGTAACTTTGCAGGATCACTCCAGATGATGCCCAGATGAGATTGTCCCCTTTGGTTGCGATCATTCAACCATGATGGCTGCCCGAGCCCAAAGCCCGAAAACCTTTAGCACAGTCTAAGGTCATATTTATGCAGGGATTTCATTGTAACTTGGAAGGTTGACTTCATATAATGTCTAGATGAGAACGTCCCCTTTTGGACACGAGTGGGCAACTGTGACGGCTTCAGGGGCCCAAAGCCCGAAAACCTTTAGAACAGTCTACAGGTCATAATTATGAAGGAAGTTTATTGTAGCTTGGTAGGATGACTCCAAATAGTGTCCAGATGAGAACGTCCCCTTTTGGTCACGGTCATTCAGCCTTGATGGCTGCCTGAAGCCCGAAAACCTTTAGCAAAGTCTACAGGTCGTATTTATGGAGGGATTTCATTGTAACTTGGTAGGTTGACTTCATATAATGTCTAGATGAGAACGTCCCCTTTGGACGCAATTGGGAAACTGACGGCTACAGGGGCCCGAAGCCCGAAAACCTTTAGCACAGTCTACAGGCCATATTTATGAAGGGATTTTAATGTAACTTGATAGGATGACTCATTTTGGAATAATTTCATTGTAATTTTGTTGATATATGTTAACTGTGAGGGCCACATATATTAACTGTGAGGTCATATTAACCCACCCCTCAGATCTTTAGTACAGTGTACACCTCATATTATTTTTATCATAAACATAGCATACAGGGAACAGAAATGAACATATTCCCAATTATCACAATTCTTGTCTTATTTCATAATCCTTTTATAAACATTGAACATTATCCTTTTCATCAAACACAACACACAAGTTAAGCTACAGTGTCATTGACACTTTCATTTCTAAACCTTGCCACAAATCCAAAATAGATTCATCTAATCACTGTAACTGGGACCACAGTGGCTCATTGGTTATGGCATTACACTTCAAACTGAAAGGTCCATGGTTTCAATACCCACCTGAGGGGTAATTCCAGTGTTATTCTTGGGTAAGGCATTTAATCCCAATTGCCCACATGGCACTGTGGCACTTAGTACTATGGCATACAGCACATCAATGGTGCACTTGTCTTCAACCAATGTTGGTCCTGCTTGTGCAGAGTTAATATGTTGGGGAGTCTTGAGAGTTGCTTGCTGCTGCTTGGTGATTCTCTTCTGGTACTCTGGCATCCTCCACCCATAAAACTGTCTGACACAAGGTGGCCCTTGGTGTCAAAAGTGTTGTTAACCCTTTACCTAACCTGAAAAGTAAAGAAAATTCTTGAATAACTAATTTTTTTAAGTTTTTGTCTCAAAAACATAGGTTATGACCCCTCATTGGATCGAGCTCTCAAGCTCGTTCCAATGAGGGGTCATAACCTATGTTTTTGAGACAAAAAATGTGAAAATAATGAAACTTAATTGGCGATTTTTGTGAATAACGCTGGCCGGTTTTGGACATTATGTTGGGTAAAGGGTTAAATAACTGTAACTGGTGTTGTGTTTGAAGATCCCTCTGACTCAGGAACTCAGAATTGAAAGGGTTAATCCTTTACCTAACGAATCAGATGCATCCAGCCGAGTAATTTACAAAGTGAGCAGTTCAAAAAAAACATTTTTCATCAAATTTTAACAGAACCATATCACGTGGCCCCTCATTGGAATGTGCTCATCAAGCTCGTTCCAATGAGGGGTCACAAGATATTGTTTTTTTTTAATTTGTTGAAACATTGCAAAAAACAATAAAAATAATAAATCTTGATATCCTGTGTGTTGGCTAAAGGGTTAAGTCACCTTTCTAGTAATCTCAAGCTCTTTGATTGAAGACCTGAGTTTTAGCTTGATTTTGATCTTTTTTTCTTTTTTTTTTTAAATATTTGACGTGAGTAAAACTCAATCTTGTGTCTACTTCAGGACTGAATGTCAGGGTGAGCTTTTATGATCACACTTTGTCCATCATCTTTTGTAAAGATTGTCCACTCCTCCTAACTGGCTGGGCCTGATTCCACTTATATTTCATGTGAGTGATGGTTGGTTGGGCATTTCAGTTTTGTTCAAATCAATTTATTGCCCCCCCCCCCCCCTCTCCATAGGGAGGGGTGGATGAATGAAAACCATCCCAGTTTTTAAAAAAAACTTCCTCTCATTAACCAATGGGTATAATGACTTTACATGTGGTACTGAACTTCCCTTAGAGAATAAAATTGAATAAAGTTTGGGTACCATATGGGGATGCCTATTTTAACACTGTCAGTTAAGGAAAAATGACCTTTTTGTTTTAACAAATTAAAAAAATCTTCTTTTGAACCACCAGTCAGAACTGTTTGATATTGTCTTTACAGCATCCTGATTAAGGTCAGATTCAAGTTTATTCAAATGAAATCCCTAGGTTCATACTTGTACTTTTTTGGAGCCCAAATTTTAGCTTAGTGCAAAATGAGGAAAATTCTTTAAAAAATCTTCTGATCCCCCAGTGAGAATCTTTCGATATTTGTTATACAGTATCTTTAGTGGGGTTCAATTCAAGTTCGTTCAAATGAGGTCCCTGGGTTCATATTTATGGGAACTTAAATTTTAACTTAGTGTAATATGAAGCAATTTGTTTCAGAATCCTCATCTTCAGACCCACAATATGGGGGGATTTCAGATCTACTAGTATTATAGCACGTTTGCTGAATGTATTTAGCATTACTCTATGCAATAAAGACATTGGGAAGTGTGCTACATGTACCATGCATAGAATCAGGATTTAGCATAAGAATGTCATGTAAGAATGCATCGGATTGGACCAGGCAAGTCAACCGGTACCTTTACCGGAACTGGTACCACCGGTCCCCGCATTCTCCAACCAGTACCGGTACTGAAGCTTTTATCCCGCCGGTACTGAGACAAAATAATTTTATGGGGAAATTCCTAATGGAACGAGGGTAAATAGGCTGCTAATCATGTATGCACACTTGCACAACATAGTTTTAACTCATTTGTGAAAAAGCATATCAAAACACTACTGGTGCATGTTCTGTCTACACCATGACCTCGAGATCCTTTTGACTTCTCAAACATCGTATCAAAGACAATGAAAATGCCGTCGTTGGCTATTTCAAAGAAATTATTCTGTGGTGACATCAAAGTAATCATAAAGCACAATATTTGTGCTTTATGATTACTCTGATGTCGTGGCAGAATAATTGGCACAATGCCAAGTTTGTCTTACGATCTTGGGGACTGGGGCAGTTTAAATGCGAATTTCTCCCATCTGATTGAAATATGTCATCCAATTGTTGATTTGTCCCAGTACTGGTACCGGTTTCATCTGTCCATCCATCCATCTGTCCACCTTTCTGTCTGTACAGTCATTTTGCATTGTAATTTCAAAGCCATCTGTCAGATTTACTTATCCTTTGGTATGCTGATAGACCTGCATGGGGGATGGATATGTACAAGGAATGGGTTCCATCCAATAATTTTCCCCACAGTTATGGTCCTTAGTTCACTCATTTGACTAAGAAAATTTTTATCGACCTCAGTATTGCATTCACTGCAGGAACATGTTTCATCCTATAATGCTTCCCAGAGTTATGGCTCTTTTTACTCTTTCGACATAGAAAATTTTTCTGTCCCACAATACCTTTAAGGCTACTTCGAATATGCCTATGAGTCGGGGGCAGTGGCCCACGCCTTGCGTAGCCCTTGTTATTTATTAGATATGATTTTGTGTCCCAGAATTGTCCATTATCAGGCTTGGCTGATATGGCTTCAAACTTGGTTGATATGACACTGATCATGACCAATAGGAACCAGCCTAGAATTGTCCCCCTTGATGCATTACTAGATTCACCCAATTTGTTTACATCAAAATATTCACAGTTATTCATTGAACACAATCAGGAAAACTGGCAATAACTGGCATGCTGGAGTGGTTTGAAGCAGAATTTTATTTGATGAGGAATTAATGATAACAATTAGTCATTAATGATAAGTAGATGAAAAAAAGAAAGAGTAGAGTTTTATAGAAAATTCAATGCAAACTAAGTTTCAACGTCATAAGCAGTGATTCATCCAAGTGGAAGAAGTAGTCAGCTATTCGAACATCATGGCTTCCCCACTGGTGGGGAAACCGAGATGTTCAGAGAGTTGGACTAGAAGTAGATGGAGGAGAAGGAGAAACTTCAGACTTTGTGAAAATACAGTCAGTGTCAAGGGTCGATGAAAGGTGCTTGCCCCACACTGTCCCTGCATGCCTTCAGCATGCTAAAACCATTGGATTCTCTTTGGATGGACCAGCCCCTGCACATCATAATCTCAAAGAGTTTTTAAGTTTGTGTACTTTTAACTGTAATTTATTAAACAATGCCTTTGTACTTAAAACTGAAATAGAATTTTAAAAAAGTTGAAAAATCAATTCTTCTCCATTGGTTGGTTGGTCATTCACTGATAAGCGCAAACCTCAAACTTGTAATGAGAGACCACTTATGCTCGGCAAAAAGGGCGGTCTCTCCAAACAGGTTCTACTGTAGGAGAAGGAGAAACTTCAGACTTTGTGAAAAGACTAAGAAACCATAACACTGTCAGAAAACTGTAACAGATTTGACAATTTTTGTAATCATTTGATTTTGTTTAACCCTTTACCTAACGAATCGCCTGCATCCTCCCACGTAATTTTCAAATTGAGCAGTTGAAAAAAATTAATTTTTCAAAATATTTCAACAAAACCATATCATGTGACCCCTCATTGGAATGTGCTCATAGAGCTCATTCCAATGAGGGGGTCACATGATATGGTTTTCTTGAAATAGTTTTGAAAAATTTAAAAAAAATAGTAATTAAAATAATAAATTTTGATATACTCTACATTAGGTAAAGGGTTAATAAATAAAGCAGTAAAGAAGTTATTACTTGGGTTTCATATCAGCCAAGATATCAGCTCTCCTTCCTTTGACCTTTGGTCTCAGGCTGATCTTAAGTTACCTGAGACTCGTATCTTACCCGATATGAAATGAACCAAGTAATAACCTATAAATAATTTAAGTACATTTCCTATCTGTTTGTCAGAACCAGGAATTGATGTAAAACAAAGAATTTATCAACAACAGCCAGATCAACACCTTTTTTTAAAAATATGAAATCTATTTGTATACCAAAAAACTATTTTGAAATTCTGCAAAAATCAGTAAGTTTTAAGGCCTGTACACATCCTTTCTGGAGCTCTGACAGTTGCAAAAAAATTTAATTCTCTTAAACACGGAGTTCGCAACATTTTAATTTAAATTTCCAAGCATCAGTTCAGCTGAAAGATTATGAATGCTGTTTACACCAAAAAGTTAATTCATCTTGGAACTCAATAGCTAAACTCAAGTGCTTCCAGAAAATCGATACTGTCAAGAGAACTAAATTACTGGGTCACTGGGGATGATGATATAAAATATCATAAAATGGTCTGAAGTTTGTTCCCTAGAATTGAATTAAATCAAATTCATCATCCACATACCAACTGGCACCAAATGTATTGTAACAACTTATTTTAGTTCACTTATTACCACCATTGATCGACAGTAAATTGATTAACTGGTAAAGTGCCGAAATATTTTAGGTCATCAAAATGTGTTCATCAGGCCTGGCATTCTTAAAAATGCAGGATGGCTAAAAATTGCTCCCCTTATATGGCCTAGGGGAGCTATTAGGTCTCCTCAAGCTTACAAAAGCTGAAAGTGGCAAAATGAAGTTTTACAATGATTTCTGCTTAGTAGGCTTTGTACATTTTATATAGTGCTGCTAACAAGGTAGTCTCTGTGAGATGGCTACACTACCCCTTCCACACCTATGGGCCTCAGCATGTCCTGGAGGTCTTGGAGGATCAGTGTAATTATCTTAGTAGACCACTAAGATAGCAGAAATCCAAAAAGATGTGGGTTTTAGGAATAGGCTGTTATGTTAATCATTATTTTCTAAGGCCAGAAGAGCTAGTTTTTGCCCTCCTTAATTTTTTTCAGTCAAACAGTAGGCAAGCAAATAAATCGCTTTCTTGAAAATGCTAGGCCTGGTTCATGTTACAATTGATGGGACATAGCCTATAGGCAATATGACTTTATTTTTGGTAAAGGTTGAAATTATAACAACTGTATTGAATAGAGACCCCATCACATTATAGTGCGTGAAATTTCAACCTGTGGGCATTATTAATAGAAAATTATGCATATTAGAAAATCAGCGTTTTTACTTAACTTTTTGCAAGCTGCCGCCGGATATTCCTGCCCAGGACAGGATTTCTCTTGCCACAGAAATAAGTATAATTTGGACACATTAAGTCCAGTTTTCTCCCTGTAAATTAATTGAATGGATTTTTCACCAATGATTTCTTGAGTTAAATTTACATGAATTTTTCATCAAATCTAGTCATGCCTGCTTTAGAGCAGCCATGACTAGATGTGATGAAAAATATCTTGAAAATACTCAGCGGGTTAAGAGTTGAAAATGTTTGAAGTGATGTTAAAACCCAAGAAAATGGCGATAAATTGAAAAACCCTAAAAAATATCTACCTCTTATTTTTTGAGCTCTGAAACATCTTAACATTTCGGGAAAATCAGCCGATATTTAATTTTTGATGACGCCCTTGTCAGTAATGCCACCCGAGAAAACCGTTAGAATTTCCCAGTCGGTATATATTTTTAGATGTGTTTTTTGTCGGAGATGTTATTTACAAAAGTTCAAATAGCGAGGCTTGATACAGGCATTGATATTAAACGAACGAGAAAAAAGCGTAAATTGTTAATTCTTTCAATAAGGGATGAATTCAGAAACTGCAGTTTAGAATTAAAAATAAAGGTAAATAGGTATACCAAATTTCTTCAAGGTTGCTTCACAGGTAGTACCCTAAATCGCGGTGGAAGGAAAACGTTTTTTATTAAAAAAGGCTGATGATCACAAAAAGTCACCAACATCATTACTTCCAAACACCAAATCACTTTAACATTCCTTCAGTGTTAATTTGACCTGTTAATTAATTTTTAGTTGCAGAGAAAATCCCTCTTGATTGATTAAAAAAATATTGTGATCTGTAAAAATATTATACTCACAATTAACCACCAAATACTGCAACTTTACACCTGTTAATTGAATATTTTTCACACACAAAGCTGCTATTCAATTAACAGGGTTCCACTCTCCTTTAAATACAGGCTAAGTTGTTTGGTGCTTGGCAGTTATATGCAATTAACAAGATTATTCTATTAAGCAGTTTAGAAATTAGAGGGATTTTCTGTGGTTTAAATGGATAAAATTGTCCTGGAACACACTTGAATATCCTGTTTGGGTATGGGAACTGTGTTTGAATTCTTGAATTGTCATAGCCCAAATATTAAAAGTGACCCTGAATTCAAATCAGTCAAAAACCGTCAATTATTTTGAAAATATTGAATTTTTCTGCCAATAAAGCATCAACCATAAAGTGCATGCATCTGTCAGTTTCTTCAAAACACTTATTTACAATAAGTAGATACTTGATCTGCAGAAGTTGAAATTTGAAACACAGTTCTTTCATAAACACTTGAATGATATTGATTTTCTGAGGAAATAAGAAGAGACTTGGTTTTAACTGTTAACCCTGGGGAACTGGAGATTTTTTTATTACATTTTGATACCCATTTGACAGTCCATATCCTGTGGCTTTGTAGTTGTTTCTTGGCAGGTCTTGGCTGCCTATATAAGCAGCCAAGGCTTGCCTAAAAATCACCGCTACAATACTTAAAACGTAACTTGCAAGTTTAACCCATGCAGGGAATAATTCACTTTTAAATTTTGCAAAGCAAATTGCATTGCAGTAAATATGAATATATCCTTTTTCTAATAATTGTACAGTGCAGCCCATTTAATTGGATATCTCTTTACTGAATAACCCTGTTAATTGATTATAATTTCCAACACAAAACTGTTTACCATACCTCCAGTACAAATTTGTCCTGTTAATTGAACATAGGTTATAGAGTAAACTCTTGTTAATTGAATAAAAAATCTTGTAACCTTTCGAGAAATTACCCTTACTCTCCCCAGTTTTCCTTTGTTTATAAACCTATATGGCCTCAGTACATCCAATACAGGCATTTAATCTATCATATCTTGTTTGACAGAGCTCATGGAGCTCTGTCAAACAAGATATAATAGAATAAATGCTAAGTTTATCTCTAGAATACAGGAAAGTGACACCATCCCTGTTAATTGAATACTCCTGTTAATTGAATAATTTTCATTCGCAAAGTGGCTATTCAATTAACAGGGTGTCGCTGTATTGCAGTTTTCATTCCTCAGAAATTAGTCAAGAAAATTCTTTACTTGGATAGATGTTCTCTCCTTCTGATAGATAAGGCATAACAGAACATCTTTCTTGGAATATTTTCGAATTGTATGAACGCATATGAAAAATTCTTCAGGTGACACAACCTGCTTCATTTCACCAATGTATATGACATGGTATTGTATTGCCGTTTGGGCTATTGGTGGTATATCTATTATGCCTGAAAGTTAGTTGGTCCAATCAGAATGCTGAAATACCATCTAGGGGTTCTGCCATATCAGATAACTGATATTATCTGATATTGGGTGAGTAGCCACCATTTTTATTTTGATATACTGCCACAAAATTTGAATTGAAACAAAATAAGATAATTTAAGCACCAGAAATATTTTCAAGGTATCGTATTTATTGATTTAAATTCAGATTTTCCTACATTTGTTATTTATAAGGCCATGTGGAGGCTTGATAACAGTTGAAAGGTTCATTTTCATGAAATAACCTTTGTGAATAACGCTGGCCGGTTTTGGACATTATGTTGGGTAAAGGGTTAAATAACTGTAACTGGTGTTGTGTTTGAAGATCCCTCTGACTCAGGAACTCAGAATTGAAAGGGTTAATCCTTTACCTAACGAATCAGATGCATCCAGCCGAGTAATTTACAAAGTGAGCAGTTCAAAAAAACATTTTTCATCCAATTTTAACAGAACCATATCACGTGGCCCCTCATTGGAATGTGCTCATCAAGCTCGTTCCAATGAGGGGTTACAAGATATTGTTTTTTTTTAATTTGTTGAAACATTGCAAAAAACAATAAAAATAATAAATCTTGATATCCTGTGTGTTGGCTAAAGGGTTAAGTCACCTTTCTAGTAATCTCAAGCTCTTTGATTGAAGACCTGAGTTTTAGCTTGATTTTGATCTTTTTTTCTTTTTTTTTTTTTAAATATTTGACGTGAGTAAAACTCAATCTTGTGTCTACTTCAGGACACAAGTCAGACTGAATGTCAGGGTGAGCTTTTATAATCACACTTTGTCCATCATCTTTTGTAAAGATTGTCCACTCCTCATAACTGGCTGGGCCTGATTCCACTTATATTTCATGTGAGTGATGGTTGGTTGGGCATTTCAGTTTTGTTCAAATCAATTTATTGCCCCCCCCCCCCCCCCTCCATAGGGAGGGGTGGATGAATGAAAACCATCCCAGTTTTTAAAAAAAACTTCCTCTCATTAACCAATGGGTATAATGACTTTACATGTGGTACTGAACTTCCCTTAGAGAATAAAATTGAATAAAGTTTGGGTACCATATGGGGATGCCTATTTTAACACTGTCAGTTAAGGAAAAATGACCTTTTTGTTTTAACAAATTAAAAAAATCTTCTTTTGAACCACCAGTCAGAACTGTTTGATATTGTCTTTACAGCATCCTGATTAAGGTCAGATTCAAGTTTATTCAAATGAAATCCCTAGGTTCATACTTGTACTTTTTTGGAGCCCAAATTTTAGCTTAGTGCAAAATGAGGAAAATTCTTTAAAAAATCTTCTGATCCCCCAGTGAGAATCTTTCGATATTTGTTATACAGTATCTTTAGTGGGGTTCAATTCAAGTTCGTTCAAATGAGGTCCCTGGGTTCATATTTATGGGAACTTAAATTTTAACTTAGTGTAATATGAAGCAATTTGTTTCAGAATCCTCATCTTCAGACCCACAATATGGGGGGATTTCAGATCTACTAGTATTATAGCACGTTTGCTGAATGTATTTAGCATTACTCTATGCAATAAAGACATTGGGAAGTGTGCTACATGTACCATGCATAGAATCAGGATTTAGCATAAGAATGTCATGTAAGAATGCATTGGATTGGACCAGGCAAGTCAACCGGTACCTTTACCGGAACTGGTACCACCGGTCCCCGCATTCTCCAACCAGTACCGGTACTGAAGCTTTTATCCCGCCGGTACTGAGACAAAATAATTTTATGGGGAAATTCCTAATGGAACGAGGGTAAATAGGCTGCTAATCATGTATGCACACTTGCACAACATAGTTTTAACTCATTTGTGAAAAAGCATATCAAAACACTACTGGTGCATGTTCTGTCTACACCATGACCTCAAGATCCTTTTGACTTCTCAAACATCGTATCAAAGACATTGAAAGTGCCGTCGTTGGCTATTTCAAAGAAATTATTCTGTGGTGACATCAAAGTAATCATAAAGCACAATATTTGTGCTTTATGATTACTCTGATGTCGTGGCAGAATAATTGGCACAATGCCAAGTTTGTCTTACGATCTTGGGGACTGGGGCAGTTTAAATGCGAATTTCTCCCATCTGATTGAAATATGTCATCCAATTGTTGATTTGTCCCAGTACTGGTACCGGTTTCATCTGTCCATCCATCCATCTGTCCACCTTTCTGTCTGTACAGTCATTTTGCATTGTAATTTCAAAGCCATCTGTCAGATTTACTTATCCTTTGGTATGCTGATAGACCTGCATGGGGGATGGATATGTACAAGGAATGGGTTCCATCCAATAATTTTCCCCACAGTTAAGGTCCTTAGTTCACTCATTTGACTAAGAAAATTTTTATCGACCTCAGTATTGCATTCACTGCAGGAACATGTTTCATCCTATAATGCTTCCCAGAGTTATGGCCCTTTTTACTCTTTCGACATAGAAAATTTTTCTGTCCCACAATACCTTTAAGGCTACTTCGAATATGCCTATGAGTCGGGGGCAGTGGCCCACGCCTTGCATAGCCCTTGTTATTTATTAGATATGATTTTGTGTCCCAGAATTGTCCATTATCAGGCTTGGCTGATATGGCTTCAAACTTGGTTGATATGACACTGGTCATGACCAATAGGAACCAGCCTAGAATTGTCCCCCTTGATGCATTACTAGATTCAACCAATTTGTTTACATCAAAATATTCACAGTTATTCATTGAACACAATCAGGAAAACTGGCAATAACTGGCATGGTGGAGAGGTTTGAAGCAGAATTTTATTTGATGAGGAATTAATGATAACAATTAGTCATTAATGATAAGTAGATGAAAAAAAGAAAGAGTAGAGTTTTATAGAAAATTCAATGCAAACTAAGTTTCAACGTCATAAGCAGTGATTCATCCAAGTGGAAGAAGTAGTCAGCTATTCGAACATCATGGCTTCCCCACTGGTGGGGAAACCGAGATGTTCAGAGAGTTGAACTAGAAGTAGATGGAGGAGAAGGAGAAACTTCAGACTTTGTGAAAATACAGTCAGTGTCAAGGGTCGATGAAAGGTGCTTGCCCCACACTGTCCCTGCATGCCTTCAGCATGCTAAAACCATTGGATTCTCTTTGGATGGACCAGCCCCTGCACATCATAATCTCAAAGAGTTTTTAAGTTTGTGTACTTTTAACTGTAATTTATTAAACAATGCCTTTCTACTTAAAACTGAAATAGAATTTTAAAAAAGTTGAAAAATCAATTCTTCTCCATTGGTTGGTTGGTCATTCACTGACAAGCGAAAACCTCAAACTTGTAATGAGAGACCACTTATGCTCGGCAAAAAGTGTGGTCTCTCCAAACAGGTTCTACTGTGGGAGAAGGAGAAACTTCAGACTTTGTGAAAAGACTAAGAAACCATAACACTGTCAGAAAACTGTAACAGATTTGACAATTTTTGTAATCATTTGATTTTGTTTAACCCTTTACCTAACGAATCGCCTGCATCCTCCCACGTAATTTTCAAATTGAGGAGTTGAAAAAAATTCATTTTTCAAAATATTTCAACAAAACCATATCATGTGACCCCTCATTGGAATGTGCTCATAGAGCTCATTCCAATGAGGGGGTCACATGATATGGTTTTCTTGAAATAGTTTTGAAAAATTTAAAAAAAATAGTAATTAAAATAATAAATTTTGATATACTCTACATTAGGTAAAGGGTTAATAAATAAAGCAGTAAAGAAGTTATTACTTGGGTTTCATATCAGCCAAGATATCAGCTCTCCTTCCTTTGACCTTTGGTCTCAGGCTGATCTTAAGTTACCTGAGACTCGTATCTTACCCGATATGAAATGAACCAAGTAATAACCTATAAATAATTTAAGTACATTTCCTATCTGTTTGTCAGAACCAGGAATTGATGTAAAACAAAGAATTTATCAACAACAGCCAGATCAACACCTTTTTTTAAAAATATGAAATCTATTTGTATACCAAAAAACTATTTTGAAATTCTGCAAAAATCAGTAAGTTTTAAGGCCTGTACACATCCTTTCTGGAGCTCTGACAGTTGCAAAAAAATTTAATTCTCTTAAACACGGAGTTCGCAACATTTTAATTTAAATTTCCAAGCATCAGTTCAGCTGAAAGATTATGAATGCTGTTTACACCAAAAAGTTAATTCATCTTGGAACTCAATAGCTAAACTCAAGTGCTTCCAGAAAATCGATACTGTCAAGAGAACTAAATTACTGGGTCACTGGGGATGATGATATAAAATATCATAAAATGGTCTGAAGTTTGTTCCCTAGAATTGAATTAAATCAAATTCATCATCCACATACCAACTGGCACCAAATGTATTGTAACAACTTATTTTAGTTCACTTATTACCACCATTGATCGACAGTAAATTGATTAACTGGTAAAGTGCCGAAATATTTTAGGTCATCAAAATGTGTTCATCAGGCCTGGCATTCTTAAAAATGCAGGATGGCTAAAAATTGCTCCCCTTATATGGCCTAGGGGAGCTATTAGGTCTCCTCAAGCTTACAAAAGCTGAAAGTGGCAAAATGAAGTTTTACAATGATTTCTGCTTAGTAGGCTTTGTACATTTTATATAGTGCTGCTAACAAGGTAGTCTCTGTGAGATGGCTACACTACCCCTTCCACACCTATGGGCCTCAGCATGTCCTGGAGGTCTTGGAGGATCAGTGTAATTATCTTAGTAGACCACTAAGATAGCAGAAATCCAAAAAGATGTGGGTTTTAGGAATAGGCTGTTATGTTAATCATTATTTTCTAAGGCCAGAAGAGCTAGTTTTTGCCCTCCTTAATTTTTTTCAGTCAAACAGTAGGCAAGCAAATAAATCGCTTTCTTGAAAATGCTAGGCCTGGTTCATGTTACAATTGATGGGACATAGCCTATAGGCAATATGACTTTATTTTTGGTAAAGGTTGAAATTATAACAACTGTATTGAATAGAGACCCCATCACATTATAGTGCGTGAAATTTCAACCTGTGGGCATTATTAATAGAAAATTATGCATATTAGAAAATCAGCGTTTTTACTTAACTTTTTGCAAGCTGCCGCCGGATATTCCTGCCCAGGACAGGATTTCTCTTGCCACAGAAATAAGTATAATTTGGACACATTAAGTCCAGTTTTCTCCCTGTAAATTAATTGAATGGATTTTTCACCAATGATTTCTTGAGTTAAATTTACATGAATTTTTCATCAAATCTAGTCATGCCTGCTTTAGAGCAGCCATGACTAGATGTGATGAAAAATATCTTGAAAATACTCAGCGGGTTAAGAGTTGAAAATGTTTGAAGTGATGTTAAAACCCAAGAAAATGGCGATAAATTGAAAAACCCTAAAAAATATCTACCTCTTATTTTTTGAGCTCTGAAACATCTTAACATTTCGGGAAAATCAGCCGATATTTAATTTTTGATGACGCCCTTGTCAGTAATGCCACCCGAGAAAACCGTTAGAATTTCCCAGTCGGTATATATTTTTAGATGTGTTTTTTGTCGGAGATGTTATTTACAAAAGTTCAAATAGCGAGGCTTGATACAGGCATTGATATTAAACGAACGAGAAAAAAGCGTAAATTGTTAATTCTTTCAATAAGGGATGAATTCAGAAACTGCAGTTTAGAATTAAAAATAAAGGTAAATAGGTATACCAAATTTCTTCAAGGTTGCTTCACAGGTAGTACCCTAAATCGCGGTGGAAGGAAAACGTTTTTTATTAAAAAAGGCTGATGATCACAAAAAGTCACCAACATCATTACTTCCAAACACCAAATCACTTTAACATTCCTTCAGTGTTAATTTGACCTGTTAATTAATTTTTAGTTGCAGAGAAAATCCCTCTTGATTGATTAAAAAAATATTGTGATCTGTAAAAATATTATACTCACAATTAACCACCAAATACTGCAACTTTACACCTGTTAATTGAATATTTTTCACACACAAAGCTGCTATTCAATTAACAGGGTTCCACTCTCCTTTAAATACAGGCTAAGTTGTTTGGTGCTTGGCAGTTATATGCAATTAACAAGATTATTCTATTAAGCAGTTTAGAAATTAGAGGGATTTTCTGTGGTTTAAATGGATAAAATTGTCCTGGAACACACTTGAATATCCTGTTTGGGTATGGGAACTGTGTTTGAATTCTTGAATTGTCATAGCCCAAATATTAAAAGTGACCCTGAATTCAAATCAGTCAAAAACCGTCAATTATTTTGAAAATATTGAATTTTTCTGCCAATAAAGCATCAACCATAAAGTGCATGCATCTGTCAGTTTCTTCAAAACACTTATTTACAATAAGTAGATACTTGATCTGCAGAAGTTGAAATTTGAAACACAGTTCTTTCATAAACACTTGAATGATATTGATTTTCTGAGGAAATAAGAAGAGACTTGGTTTTAACTGTTAACCCTGGGGAACTGGAGATTTTTTTATTACATTTTGATACCCATTTGACAGTCCATATCCTGTGGCTTTGTAGTTGTTTCTTGGCAGGTCTTGGCTGCCTATATAAGCAGCCAAGGCTTGCCTAAAAATCACCGCTACAATACTTAAAACGTAACTTGCAAGTTTAACCCATGCAGGGAATAATTCACTTTTAAATTTTGCAAAGCAAATTGCATTGCAGTAAATATGAATATATCCTTTTTCTAATAATTGTACAGTGCAGCCCATTTAATTGGATATCTCTTTACTGAATAACCCTGTTAATTGATTATAATTTCCAACACAAAACTGTTTACCATACCTCCAGTACAAATTTGTCCTGTTAATTGAACATAGGTTATAGAGTAAACTCTTGTTAATTGAATAAAAAATCTTGTAACCTTTCGAGAAATTACCCTTACTCTCCCCAGTTTTCCTTTGTTTATAAACCTATATGGCCTCAGTACATCCAATACAGGCATTTAATCTATCATATCTTGTTTGACAGAGCTCATGGAGCTCTGTCAAACAAGATATAATAGAATAAATGCTAAGTTTATCTCTAGAATACAGGAAAGTGACACCATCCCTGTTAATTGAATACTCCTGTTAATTGAATAATTTTCATTCGCAAAGTGGTTATTCAATTAACAGGGTGTCGCTGTATTGCAGTTTTCATTCCTCAGAAATTAGTCAAGAAAATTCTTTACTTGGATAGATGTTCTCTCCTTCTGATAGATAAGGCATAACAGAACATCTTTCTTGGAATATTTTCGAATTGTATGAACGCATATGAAAAATTCTTCAGGTGACACAACCTGCTTCATTTCACCAATGTATATGACATGGTATTGTATTGCCGTTTGGGCTATTGGTGGTATATCTATTATGCCTGAAAGTTAGTTGGTCCAATCAGAATGCTGAAATACCATCTAGGGGTTCTGCCATATCAGATAACTGATATTATCTGATATTGGGTGAGTAGCCACCATTTTTATTTTGATATACTGCCACAAAATTTGAATTGAAACAAAATAAGATAATTTAAGCACCAGAAATATTTTCAAGGTATCGTATTTATTGATTTAAATTCAGATTTTCCTACATTTGTTATTTATAAGGCCATGTGGAGGCTTGATAACAGTTGAAAGGTTCATTTTCATGAAAGAAATGACTGATTTTCTTTTCAGTTTTGTTAACCCTCAATGGACTGGGCAACTGTCCTGAATTCACACTAGAATACAACATCTACATGTGCAATTGCTTAGCAGTGACTTCTAGCCAAGTCTTTACTCTTGTTTCATATTCAGTCAAATGCAAATAACATTTTGTTATACATTTTTGTTTTATTACAAATTATTGGGGAATGCCTGTGAGCACTCTCCAGTAATTTATAATAAAACAAATTTTGAATAACAAATTCAGACTTCCAAAAATAATCTAATCCTCAACCAGTTACACATGACTTTACACTTTTATTCTCTCATGATATAGCTACAGATGCTGAAAATGACCACAAATAAATAAAAAACTAAATATCTAATCTTGCCATTTAATTAACCCTTTATCTAACATGAAAAGCAGTCAACATTTGAAAAAAAATTCTTGAATAACTAATTTTTTTCATTTTTAGTCTCAAAAACATAGGTTATGACCCCTCATTGGAACGAGTTTGACAAGCTCATTCCAATGAGGGTCATAACCTATGTTTTTGAGCCAAGAAATTAAAAAATAATCAAAATTAATTGGCGATTTTGGAGCATAGCGCTGGCCGGTTTTGGCCGTTATATTGGGTAAAGGGTTAATGGTGTTTAAATCTTCAGGAGTATAAGAACCATTTTAAACTTGGGGGCACATGATCATAGAATGACACCCATGATCATAGAAGGCCACCCACAAATTGATATATGTGCCTAAGTGGTAGGAATGGTAACTGGTTCTCGTCAGATCACCGAAGTTAAGCAACGTCGAACCCGGTTAGTCCTCGGATGGGTGACCGTTTGAGCGATCGATTTGGACTCCCATGTTGTGTCCTTGGGCATGGCACTTAACCCCGATTGTCCACATGGGGGGAACGATGACGCTTTGTACTAAGGCGTACTGCACGTCAATGATGCGCATGTCTTCAATCAATTTAACCCTGCCAGTGCTGCAGTGCGGAGTAACAATGTTGGGGAGCTGGCAGCTGCTCGTCATTGCTCGGTGGTTCTCTCTGGGTACTCCGGCTTCCTCCACCTGTAAAACTGTCACGGTCATGATTAGCCATTGTGCATAAGTATGTGACCTTAAACACCAATAAATAAATAAATAAATAAGTGGTAGGTGGTAGGAATACATTACATAAAGCAATGTTTGGAACTAACACATCTTAACATTGAGAAAAATGCATATTTTTGTCTCAATATTTAACAAATTTCCTCTCCAGGCCAAAGCAGTGTTCAAGCTTAGTGGGGAAATTTGTTTAATATGGAGCCAAAAATGTGAACTTTTCTCCACTTTAAAGGTTGTAGAAGTGACAAGTCTTAAAAGGGAATGTTTGGTCAGATCTTAATAGTAAAGAGTCTGTGAAACTCTCCTGCTAAGGCCTAAAAAAGTTAAAAATTTGTTTCTGAGGCCCTCCTATATGGTCATTTTAGCTGCCGCATGCTCTCTTTTTATAAACAATGCAAACTTGAAAAAATAAAAATTAAATGGTTTATGTCTGATATTTTAAGTTAATAAAATTGATAAATTTGTCCCTTAAGTGCAACTAGGCTTTGCAATGATTTATATTACCACCCATGCTATTCTGTAGACTATGAGGCCTAATACATAGAACAAACCAAGAATATGAACTTGAAATAACTAAAAAAAATTAAAAATATATTTAAAAAAACTGCCCACTTACATGCAATTTTACAAAAAAATGGCCTGAGAAACAGAAGATCTACTTTGTTGGGCTTAATTCCCTATGAGATTACAATGACACAAACCCAAGGGAGAAAAACAAGTTTCGGGTGGCTGTGTTTGAATTGTAAGGGACTTTTTCTCCCTCCCCACTCTTCTCTCTCTCTCTCTGAACTTGTTCTTGAAAAAGTCTGGTGTGGAGGGGGGGGGGGGGGGGGGGAGGGGGTGTGCACATGGCTTTCTTATGTCCCTGTCCCTGCAACTATAGTAGTTACTTTTGAAATAGAAGATATGATACATGTTTTATAGACTAATAAAACAAAGCCAACAACACATATTAACTGGAGTGCAATTGTATGAGATGTTTTTCCCACTACCTTTTTATGCATATCCTGATTTTTGTAACTATATGACCTTGACTGTTGACCTAAAAAACAATAGGCGTTCAGAGCTTACAATGTACCATTCATGTACCAAGTTTGTATTTAAAAGATTTTGACTTTTTTTTAGAGTGCAAACAGACATACAAACACACAGATGCTAGTTAGTGATGAATCGATAATCGGAATCGGCAATTGGAACTGGCCAGGTTATGGGGCATTGGCTGATTATGACAACCGGCAATTAAAAACTGGTAGTTTCCGGTTCTTCTGTATTTAATACTGGCTATTAAAATCTCTTTGATATCTGGCCATTTCAATAAAGTTTCCCCATTAAAAACGTGTGTAGTGCATATCAGAATATTTTGGGATTTGCAGAGCCAAGATATTACAGAATTTACCATCTGCAATCGGTACGAGATCGCCACTATTCCCAGCAGATCGATGTCACCGGTCTCAATCATGGTGCTGTACAACGTTGGATTGGGTACATTTATAAATAAAATGTGTTCAGCCACTAGTCTGTAGTACTTCATGATACAAGCATCACAATACAATGAGAAATTAAAATTAAAGAAAAACTGAAAAAAACACTCTTTTTCCGATGGTACATGTTGATGATTGTTACGCAACATGTAAGTCTCATGACTGTCACATACACGTTTCAGTTGTCAAGTTCATTTTTTACTTCTTTTACTTCCCTTGATGTTTCTCTCCAATGTTGATTGCAGAGAACATGAAAACATTGAAGTAACACATCAAGGGAGGCAATAAGTTGAACAGTGAACATTAAATAATATATTCTGACGTTGTGTGTGCATCTGTAAACAATGTGCCATATGACTTCACAACACACATTAACATCAAAGTTATTATTCAATTGAGACACAAAGTACATGCAAGTGTGCTCAGTATCTTCCTGGTTAACACAGCCAAGTGTATAGTATTCTTACACAAAACCGTATTAACACCATTTACCACAATAACACACAATCATCACAAGAGAACAATATCGTGATTGTATCGTTTATAATGATCTTCCCCAACCCCAACTCCCAAAAATGCAAATATTATTTTGGCTAATATTGCCCAGCACTAAACATGCATACTCTGAGAACTTACATGGTATTAAGCTTTCGTAATTGGTGATTTATCAACGAAATTCTGCAGTGTAATGGGCACTAATAGATTTTCTTATGGGTCCTGATTCAACCATAGAAATTGGCAAAATCGGCAGTTAAATAATCGGTAATCAGATCATAGCAACTTCTGATAATCAGTTCATGACAACCACAAATTGCCCCTTTTATATTGGGCAGCATTGGTGTATCAACTTGACTTTTTGCTCATGTTGTGATCATGATGTAGACACAAATGCAGAAAATGACCATAACCTTTAAGACCCCATACAGCGGCCACAAACTGCCCTTTTATATTGCTCTGATAAAGTAGACCCAGATGTATTCTTTCTTGAGAACTTTACTGGTAGGATGCTTTTATCTTGGCAGTATTTTACATCACTGTTGGCTTCCTGTATAGGCAGCCAACAATAATGTAGAAACACTGTTAAGTCATACATGTACATGTATATACAATAGTTATTAATTTAGGGGGCGCAGTGGCTCAGTAGGTAGTGATGCAGGCTCAAGTCGAGAGGTCTTTGGTTCGAATCCCAGCAGCAGCAACTGCATTGTGTCTTTGGGCAAGATACTTAATCCCAATTGCCCACATGTGGGCACGATGGCATTGTATACCAAGGCGTACTGCATGTCGATGATGCATTTGTCTTCAGCCAATGCTAACTCTGCTTGTGTGGAGTTGACACTGGCTGTTGAAAGTGCTGTTAACCCTTTACCCAACGCAGACGATATCAAAATTTATTATTTTAAATATTATTTTTTTAAATGTTTCAAAAAATATCAACAAAACCATATCATGTGACCCCTCGTTGGAACGAGCTCGACGAGCTCGTTCCAACGAGGGGTCAAGTGATATGGTTTTGTTGAAATGTTTTGAAATATAATATTTTTTCAACTGCTGAATTTGCATATTACGCGGGAGTATGCGGGCGATTCGTTGGGTAAAGGGTTAAACCCCATTAAATAAATAATAAGTTTATATTAATGTAAATTTAATCTGAGAACTAAAGAGGTAAAAACAAAAAAAAAAAACCCAAAAACAATGGAGAAAAGAGCCAGTTCAGATGCCATTCTGATGAGAGTTAACACTGTGTTAAGTGTAGTCTGTTTAGCTTAAATATTTTCCATTGTCTGGACGAACTTTGACAATTCCACCTGCTGCCATTAAAGAAAGGAATACAGATTGTGGGGGCCTGAACAACAACAGCAACCTGTAGTTTAGGGTCCAGCCTTGACAGAGCTAGCAAGATTATAGTGTGCCCCAGTGAGGACAGTCTTTCCATTGGATGGTTCTCTATGCCCATTTCACCCTCAGCAAGGTCATTGGTACCTTCACAATATATGCCACTGCTGTCAGTAATAGAAGAGTTACTGACCCCAACTGGGAATCCATATGTTCACTTGGAAAGAATGAACTCCTTGTCTTTAATCTGTATCAAAGTGTGTGATATGTTCTTTCACAGTATTCTTTTCTGCATGCTATCAGAAAAATTTGAACATTCTTGTAGAAAATTGATTTTGAGTTTATCTACTGCAGTGATGGGTACTGAATGCTTGTACACTTGTGACAGAAATTGGATTGTTGAAATTTCTTGAGAAAATTACATCCTAATCTCCATCCCGTGGGCATGATTATAATTTCTAGCCATGGTCCTGTATACTGATGAGGGAGCATTACTTGGTTATCTGTAATCTTTAACATGGAATTATTGATTCCAGTGGAAGCTGTCTGTTAAACATGTTGAATAATCTTATATAACAGAATACATGCTGCTGGAATACTTTCCAAGAGTATTTAATCCCTGAATGCTGATGTCAAAGTACTGAAATTTCAAGCCGCAAATTTTTCCCATGATGCAACTAGTAATTTAACCAATTCAACCAATTGACTTCTGTCAAACAAGATTGAATTGGTTGAATTCCTAGTTGCATTATGGGGAAAAGTTTGCAGCTTGAAATTCAGGTATTTTGACATACATCAGAATGGTAGGGTGTACAGTGGCTCCGTGGTTACAGCATTGGACTTCAAATCTAAAGGTCCACAGTTCGATCCACACCAGGGGTAACTGTGTTGTGTCCTTGGGCAAGGTACTTAATCTCAATTGCCCTTGTGGGGGCATAGTTTCAGTGTGTACTAGGTTGTGCTGCATGTCGATTGTGCACTTGGTTAAAATGCTAACCTGCTTGCACGGAGTTAGTACATTTAGAAGTCTTGACAGTTGCGGGTCTAGTTCAAACAAAAGGTCACTTGAACATGAAAAACATTTCTCAGTACTGACCAGAATACTTTAGTTTTTCACTTAAAAATTAATTTGACAAAGGCTCTCCTAAGGGCTTTTCAGAAAGCTTCAAATTTTGATTCAGTTCAAAATCATCTCAGTAATTTTATTTGATTCTATTCTCACAGATTCAGAATTGAAAAAAAAATACCCAGTGTCTCCTCTTGAGATCTTCTTCTGCCATCAGGTCTCTTGTCTAGTGAACCTGATGTTCGATGATGAATTCAAAGAGGTTTCACTTCTGAAACTTCTTCAATTTTGTTCTGGAATATTTCACTTTGTTGATTGATTTACCAAAATAGATGAGCCTAAAGGATAGCCGTTGTGAACTGGTAACTTTCCACAGGTGGGCAATATTTCCACGGATGCAATAATTCTAGATTCCAAACGCTAATTATAGGAATATTCATTCATTCATATTTTGCTGAAGATGATTTTTATTACCTGATAAAGCATTATCTAAACTCAAGCATTATCTAAACTCAGACTCAGCTGTCATAGCTTAGGGAATGAACAAGGTAGATACCACCATGTACCTGAAAGTCATAGGCTATGCTGGCAATGTAAGTCGGTAGATGACGAAACACACTTTCTACTTCACTGTCGTTAACTTAATACGGAGCGAGAGAATTTGTTAAGGCACTTTGGGATGGGCAAAAGTTTCTATAACAGCAATGATGACACACAGAAACTGTGTGCATACACTCAATGGCAATATGCATAAAATATTGTTGAAACCTTGTTTTGTAAACAAAGATTATGTTACTGTATTATCTTCTGTACACTTGACCATAATGGTGTAATCGTACAATAAAGACTGACTGACTGACTGACTGACGGACTGACTGACTGCTGACCTGAGCTGACCTGACTTGACTGACTGACTGACTGACTGACCTGACCGACCGACCGACCGACCGACCGGACCGACCGACCGACCGACCGACCGACTGTGACTGACTGACTGCCTGACACATTTGTGGATATCACTACCCACACATGGATTACGACTAATCCATGGTGACTGTACTGTATGCCAATTGATGCTTGCGGATTCAGAAATTTTCCACTCATCCAGATGTTCTCAAAAAGTTCCAAGTGTCTCCTCTTGAACTCTTCGTCTATCATCAGGTCTCCTGTGCAGACTTCAAGGAGATTCTCCTTCCAAAACTACTTTCATTCTGTTTCTGGAATATGCCATGTGTTTTTGACTGACTTGCCCAAAGACACTAGTCTACACAACAATTGAGTGGAGATTGACGTTATATATCCTACTGTTGTGAACGGGCCCAATATGTACAGCTTGAACAGCCTGTGAGATTTATTATGCCCCCAACCTCTGAAGGAGGATTCAGGGGTTGCTCGTGAAAAAGGGGCGCGGAGGCATCACAATAACCGGTTCTCGTCAGATCACCGAAATTAAGCAACGTCGAGCGTGGTTAGTAGTTGGATGGGTGACCATTTCAGCGACTGATTCGCGCTCCCTCGTTGTGTCCTTGGGCAAGGCACTTCACCCCGATTGTCCACATGGGGGCACGATGATGCTGTGTACTAAGGGTTACTGCATGTCGATGGTGCGCATGTCTTCAACCAATCTAACCTGCCTGTGCTGCAGTGCAGTGTTACGATGTTGGGGAGCTGGCAGCTGCTCGTCATTGCTCGGTGGTTCTCTCCGGGTACTCCGGCTTCCTCCACCCGTAAAACTGTCGAGGCCATGATTAGCCATTGTGCATAAGTATGTGACCTTAAACACCAATAAATAAATGAATGCTTGTGGAAACCTCTGCCCATCCATCCATCTGTCTGTCTGCCCATCCATCCATCTGTCTGTCTGTACAATCATTTTGGATTGTAATTTCAAAGTCATCTGTCAGATTTATATCTCCTTTGGTATGCTCAGAGACCCACATGGGTAAATGGATATGCACAAGGAAAGGGTTCCGTCCAATAATTTTTACCAGAGTCTTGACCATTTCTCACTCTTTCTGCTTAGAGAATTTTTCTGTCCCACAATACCTTTAAGGCTACTTCGAACATGCCTACAGGTTGGAGGCAGTGGCCCACAATTTGCATAGCCCTTGTTCGCGATTAGTTTTGATTTGAAATTCTTTACCTGATTTGATTCGAGATTTGATTCAGACTGAAATTTGAGATTTACAGGGCCCTAACACTGCCAAGTTTTTGAGATAAAAAATAGAATTATTTCAGAAAATGTTTATGCAGTGTATCTGGTTGTGTCTGATAAAGGGTAATGGTCAGAAATGGGCCAGTTCATGTGAAAAATGTGTTTCCTTCCAGAACAGGTCCCACACCTTCACTTTACAATGATTTATATTTTGTGTACATCAGTAGACGGACCCACTGATATACCCAAAAGGATGCAGCAGAATTGCACAATTTACTGATTGCTGATTGTCAGGAATAATGCAAAATATTGCCACCAAACATGCCAGTTAGAAATACATACACCTGCCAAGTTTAAATTCGATTAGACCAGTAGAGGCATGTCATGACAAACAGAATAACTCAAATTATTATAGGATTGTCTGCAGAAATGATACCCCACTATAGAGTTACATGTATTGCAATATGAGATCACAACCTCAGTCATGTGATTTGATTACATAATATTCTAAACCCTTTCAATCATGATGGTATTTTCCATGTTGTCTCGATGCATTGGAAGAGTCCTTATTAATTATTTGGGGTTCACTGATTAACTCTCTGCTTTCTGATTTGGAGATGCGAATATGTACAAGAACTGTTAGCAGTACTGTTGGTAATCAAGAGTTTTCTCAGTACCAGTACCCAACACTAGTACCTATGGTTCTGGTACTATCTATGAGAAAACAATTTAATCAATGTTTTTTATCCATAATTCGCATATTTGTGAGAATTTTTGAGAATTATTCAAGCTGCTGTCATCTTTTAACAAAAGAGAATGATCCAAAAAGAGTATGAATGTACCACAGTGACTACTGAATGATGATGATAAGACTTCTGTCGACATATGCTATTGTTTATCATTGCATAGCTACATTCACCTATCAGGTTGGAACATCATCTCTTCTATTTCTCTTTTTATGGCTGCATTCTGTTTGTTTTTATAATACAGTGAGTACACGCATCATACACTTGGCAGTCAGCAATCAGCTCATGCCAATGCCTTCAGATGATTTCAGACTCTTAATGCCTCTAGTATGCCGCCTATGCTTTCGGTCCCTTTCAAGTTGACTTCCTTGATTAGCTTGATACATGAGAAATATGGCATTATTATGACACTGTTGCCACTTGTGTCTATATAAAGCCTGCACACCACTTTCCCTGCCATAATAAGAGGTCCTGTTCAGTAATGTTACCATTACCAATACCACAATTCTACCACATTACCAGGGCCAAAACCAGGGGGAGGGGGGGACAGTCTGCAACGTAAATTTTCAATAGCCATTGGAAAAAAAATTCTGACCGACAAAGCCCAGCCATACAGATGTCCATTTCTGACAGATTCTCTTGATCGTTATAAATATTCCGAAACATTGAGAGAATCTCGTGGAAATAAACATCGGTATGACACTATATTCCTCTTCAGCATAACAGTCTAGCTACGAAACTCCTGATTCCTCACTCATTATCAGAGGCACCAAAAAATCACCTTATCTTAACCATGTCCTATTGAGCTTTTAGAAAAGCCAGATCTCAGATGCCAAGATACTCTAGAATCGTTATCAGAGGCTTGGCTTTTAACAAATTTTCTCCAACCAATGGGAGGGGGTGGGGGGTATGGGAGGGAGCCACTCCCCTGAAGGGGTTACCTCCTCCCGTGCTCTTCCCCACCTCGGTGCTTTGTACCATGGATATGCCTTTGGCATACAGCTGTTACTTCACCCACCCCTGCCGACACTGTTGGTACTGGTGGTATTGGACATCCATGCTCCGATGTCATAATATTGAAGTTCTCAGAAGCAACTTACTTGTTGGTGCTTTTGGAAATTTAACCACTTACTTCTTATTTGTCAGAGCTTGATGAGCTCTGTGAAACAAAATATAATCAAGAATAATATAATTTGTTAAGGAAATCTGTGTCTTTGAAGAAAACTTAATTATTTTACCAGAGTGCTAGAAAGACCTATTTTCAAGGTACAGCCTTGTAGAGGGACTGCATATTGTTAATACATGTGTTTAATGGTCAACTCCCAACTTAAATGAGCTGCCATTTACTTTTATAAAATTAGGATGCCTTATGAGCCTTGGTCTGAAAGGTTGCCTTTAAGTTTCCAAGGGTTAAGCCTTAAGAACCTAATTTTGACTTTGATAACTTTTTAATGCAAAGGAATAGGTGCCCCAACATGCATTGTTCGGGTAAACTCAAAACTTGTTTCCTGAGTATCTTATCAGTTGGCTCTAGGCAAGGCTTGGCTGCCTGTGTAGGCAGTCAGGACTACTTGACTAGGCACAGCTGCAAAGCCACTGGAGGTAGACTTTCAAAGTAGAGAGAAAATGTGTAAAAATCTCCAGTCCTTTAACTCTTAACCTGCCGAGTATTTTTATGATATTTTTCATCAAATCTAGTCATGGCTGCTGTAAAGCAATCATGACTAGATTTGATGAAAAATTTGTCTAAATTTAACTCAAGAAATCATAGTGATAAACTCCGTTTAACTCAAAATGGATTAAATATTCCCAAATTATACTTATTTCACTGCCAAGAGAAATACTGTCCTGGTCAGAAATATCCGCCAGTAGCCTGCAAGGAGTTATGGTTTAAGTCATATGAGTTTGAATTAAAAATAATCTGAGGTTATTACTTGATTAGTTTCATATCGGCCCAGATATCAGGCAGAGGTAACTTCATATCAGCCTGAGACCAAAAGTCGAAAGCTGATGTGAAGTTACCAAAGGCTGATACCCCGGCTGATATGAAACTAACCAAGTAATAACCTCTATCTATTAAACCAAAACAAATAATTACAAAATATTCTCATATATGTTACAGTTTTCTGACAGTGTTATTGTTTCTCATTTTTTATCACCAAGTCCAAAGTTTCCTCTCTCCTAGACCTAGTTCAACTAACCAAACATCTCAGCTTCCCCATTGGTTTTTCCCACTTCAGCGACTCTCTGCTTACGACTCTGAATCTTAGTTTGCCCTGAATTTTTCTCTTTCTTCCCTTCATCAACCTAATCTTTACTTATTGCCATCATTAATTCCTTAACCCTTTTCCCAACGCAGACACTATCAAAATTTATTATTTTAAATCTAATTTTTTTAAATGTAAAAAAAAATTTCAACAAAACCATAGCATGTGACCCCTCATTGGAACGAGCTCAAAGAGCTCGTTCCAATGAGGGATCACATGATATGGTTTTGTTGAAATATTTTGAAAAATTTAATTTTTTTCAACTGCTCAATTTCCATATTATGTGGGTGGATATGGGTGATTTGTTAGGTAAAGGGTTAACATGCAAAAACTCAGCTTCAAACTACTCCCTTATGCCTGGTAATGACAATTTTCCTGAGTCATTTGATGAATTATGAAAACTATTTGTATGTAAACAACTTTTTTATACCTAGCAAGGGGGACAACTCTAGCTTTGGTCATATTGACCGAGATCAGCATCATATCAGCTGAGTTCAAAGCCATACCTGCCAAGCTTGATAATGGTCAAATCTGGGAAAGAAAATCATATCTTAATATATAATATTTAACCCTTTACCTAACACACAGAATATCAACATTTATTGAGCTCATTCCAATGAAAGGGTCATATGATATGGTTGTGTTGAAACTTTTTTAAAAATATATTTTTTTCAACTGCTAAATTTGAAAATTACGTGGGCAGATGCAGCTGATTCGTTAGGTAAAGGGTGCACTGTGTACTAAGGTGAACTGCACATCGATGGTGCACTTTTCTTCAACCAAAGCTAACTCTGCTTGTGAGGAGATAGTACGTTGGGGTGTCTGACAGTTGCTTGCAGCTGCTTGATGGTTTTCTGTGGGTAATCTGGCTTCCTGCAACCATAACACTGTCCTACCTGAGGTGATACTGGCTGTTGAAAGTGTCATTAAACCCAAATAAATACATGGGGAAATGTATGAGGAGGTTATGTTCTATGTTTATTTTGATTGGTAATGCAAGGAATTAATTTTTTTTTTCCCTATTTTTTGCATTTGATCATCTTGTGCAAGGCACTTAATCCCTATTGCCCATGTGGAGGCACAGTGGCACTGTGTTCTAAGGCATACTGCATGTCGATGATGCACTTGTCTTCAACCAATGTTAACCCTGCTTGTGTAGAGTCTGTACATTGGGGAGTTTGACAGTTGCTTGTCATTGTTTGGTGGTTCTTGGGGTACTCCTGCTTCTGCCACCCATAAACCTGTCCGACATGGGGTGACCCTGGCTTTGGAAAGAGTCATTAAACCCCAGTTACAAAAAAAAGAAAAAGAAAAAAGTTCCAGCAGCTAAGTTTCCTGTAATGAAACTAGGAATTTAATCACTTCTGTCTCCCAGTGAGCTCTGTCAAATATGACTGGATTTATTTAACTCTTAACCTGCTGATTATTTTTAAAATATTTTTCAACAAATCTAGTCATGGCTGCTGTAAAGCATCCAGAACTAGATTTGATGAAGAATCATGGAAATTTTACTCAAGAAATTGCTGTTCAAGAAATTGAAATAATTTGCAGGAGAAAAAAATGTTAAATGTGCTCAAATTTTACAGATTTTATAGTGGCAAGAGATTTCTTTTCCTGGGCAACAATATCCACCAGCAACATGCTAGACGTTTCCTAGTTTCATAACGGGAAAAATTTGCAGGTTGAAATTTTGATATTTTGATTTCAGTGTGCGGAGAGTTAATATTTTTAGTTGTGTGTTGCAGTTTTACAAGCTATTAATTGAAAACCAAATATGTTTTCCAGGGCTTATATTTCATCCAAATTTGGGAGAATCCATTTGGATTCTTGCTAAAATGATTGAGAATCCATACTTGCTATGAGTGCACCAGGGTACCATCAGGACACCATGGTTGAACCCCTGTTGAATACTGATAACACATTTTAGCCCTTTACCCACAAAACTTCTGAATTTTTAAAATATAAACTGAATTTGATATTTTTTTTAAAAACAAACAGTATATTCAATAAAACCTAACAAATATGGATGCCATTGGAACCAGCTCGTTGAGCTTGTTCCAATGTCAGCGATATTTGTACAATTGTATTGACTAAGTGTCAGGATATTTCAGGTCATGTTAGCCTTGTATTGGTTAATTTGCTACTCCTATATTAGGTAAAGGTTGAAATTGACTCAATTCTTTTCACGTGGATCCTAGCAGAGGTGCGGCGAGAATCTAGATGGATTCTTGCTGGCTTTGTTGTGAGAATCTTTGCGCGAAAAGGTTTCCCGGATTCTCATCAAAATTTAAGCTCTGTTTTCTGTTTTCATTTTGGGAATTCATGAAGAAAAAACTTTCCACAGTCTGTTCCAATGAGGGATCATAAGCTGAGTTTGAATGCTTTTTGAGAATATTGGTTTTGGCTATCATGTTGAGTAAAGAGTTGCTACGGATGAGATTTACACCAAGGCTGTACAGTGCATTCATCATATTAAATTATTGCTACTCTGCTATTGTAGGTCTGGTTAGTTTATCCATGCCGTTGTCATCAGAACCTGTTCAAGGCAAATGGAAAATTGTTGTCAAGTTCAGTTCAAATAAAGAGGAACAAACATTTAAGGTGGAAGAATATGGTAAGTATGAATAGATGACTGAAAAAATTTATTTTGCTTTTTTTTTAATCTAATATTAACTAGAAGCAAACAAAAACCTGGATTTTGATACAGTGGAGGCCACTTAACCCTTTACAGTAAAACCTGTCTTGAGAGACCACTGTCTTGAGAGACCACCTGTCTTGAGAGACCACATCTGCCAGGCACCGATTGGTTTTACTCTATAATGGACCTGCTATGGGAGACCACCTGTCTTGAGAGACCACCTGTCTTGAGAGACCACTGTGACCTGGTACCAACTTGTATTTTTATGCCATAATGGACCTGTCTTGAGAGACTGCCCCTTTGAAGACTGAAACCATGACAAAAACTTTTTATCTGTTCTGGAATTGGAAAATCCATTGTGGTTATACTAACATAATTAAAAGTATTAAAAGCTCTTAATTGGGTTTCAATTGCTATTCAGTTACAAAACCCATTAAAGATTGAGATGTTTTTATAAGACCCCTGTGAAAAGATTTGGATTATTGCTGAATAAACAATTTCATACATACCTGAAATGTGACAGATAGGAATAAAAATAAATTTGTGTTGAAAATCTTTTTGTAACAAATTGAAATGGACTGTTATAAAAATTATAAAAATAAATTAGTGTTGAAAATCTTCAATGAAGATTTTCAACACTAATTTATTTTTATAATTGTTACAACAGTCCATTTCAATTTGTTACAAAAACTTTATAAAAAAGAACTACAAAGTAATTACAAAAATCTATTCTTCTCCATTTCTGAATTTTCTGGTTGGTTATTCACTGACTTGAGAAAACCTGAAACCTGTTATGAGAGACCACCTGTCTTGAGAGACCACTTTTGTGTGGCCCAAAGGGCGGTCTCTCAAGACAGGTTCTACTGTACCCAACATAGACGATTTCAAAATTTCTTATTTTAAATATCATTTTTTTAATTTTTTCAAACAATTTCAAGAAAACCATATCACGTGACCCCTCTTTGGAATGAGCTCGTTCCAAAGAGGGGTCACATGATATGGTTTTGTTGAAATTTTTCGAAAAATAATATTTTTTCAGCTGCTGAATTTTCTTATTACGTGGGCAGATGCGGGCGATTTGTTGGGTAAAGGGTTAATTGGATATCTCTTGATTGAATAACCCTGTATATTGAATTTAACTGCCAAACTCGAAACCATTTACCATATTTACAGCACAAATATTACCTGTTAATTGAATATATGTTAGAGAACAAACTCTTGTCAACCCTTTATCATGAATCAGCCACATTCGCCTGCATAATTTACAAAGTGAACTGTTGAAGAAAATTTTCATTTTCCAAGATGACAATGCAAGAGCACAGAGGGCCCGTGTTACTACAGAGTTCCTCCAGGAGCAGAACATCACTACACTGCTTTGGCCAGCACAAAGTCCAGACCTTTCACCAATCGAGCATGTTTGGGATATGCTTGGCAGGCGCCTATGACAATACCAACAGCCCCCTGCCAATGTCCAGGAAGGAGTATGCCATGTCGGATCCATGCTAATCTAGCAAACCGAGGAGGATTTACAAGAAATTGAGGTCTTGGACTGAATGTGGTAAATTCTCTGACTGACCATCTATGTTTTCTACAGCTCAGTGTGTGGAATTTGTGCTTGTCAGGGACCCAACTATTGCTGAAATTATTCACCAGATGTCACAGTGCAATACCTCAATTGTCTTTTTGATGAAAATATATATATATTTCTTCGCATATCTCACTTTTCTCAAATATCCTCTACTTTTTTTTAATAGTATAGTGTAGCAGTCGAGGTATAAAGGCCATTTACCAACCAGCCTGGTTGGTCTGGATCTCTTAGTCTCGTGGTAAATCGGTCGCTTTGTGTGATAGAGGTCGACGGTTCGAATCCCGGCTCCCACACTTATCTCTCCTCCTGTTACTTTTGGGGGCTCATCTGGGATCGTCAGCAGTAGGAGGCACTGTGGGTGTTTCGACCGCTCTGAGGGAGGAACCTGGGTGAGATTCACATTTGGTGAATCTCAAAAGAAGGGGAGAGTAGTGTAGCAGTCGAAGTATAAAGGCCATTTACCAACCAGCCTGGCTGGTCCGGATCTCTTAGTCTCATGGTAAATCGGTCGTTTTGTGTGCAAGAGGTCGACGGTTCGAACCCCGGCTCCCACACTTATCTCTCCTCCTGTTACAATAGTATAAAAGTTCACTTTATCTCAGAAATACAGGAAAATGACCGGCTAACTGAATACTCCTGTTAACTGAATAATTTTCACTGACAAAGTGGATATTCAATTAACTCTTTACTTTACCTAACACAAAAGGTAGACAACACTTGCAAACAGAATTCTTGAATAACTAATTTTTTTTCATTTTTTGCATCAGAAACATAGCTTATGACTAATCATTGGAATGTGTTCCTTGAAGGGTCATAAGCTATGTTTTTTGATGCAAAATATGAAGAAATAATGCAGATTGAAAGGTGATTTTTGTGAATAGCTCTGGCCGGTTTTGGCCGCTACATTGGGTGAAGGGTTAATATGGTTTCACTGTAATAAATCTATTAAAAATCAAATTATTCATTCCAATTTAAATTGGGCAGTCAGTAATCATTCATTGGTTCTTCACTTTTTATTTTTCATATTCAGTTCTTGAATCATTCATGTGCAAGTTCAGTACCTATTTAGTGCTGAAGCAAATTGCCTGTAGTTATGATATTGGCATGATTTTCTTCAGTTGGGTTCTGGCAGGGAATAATAAAAAAGTGAATTGAAATATGAATTGTATTTGCAATTCAGTTTGATTTGTTTTTGAATATGGAATATTAAATATTTTAAAATCTTCTGCATTCATCCACTCCAAGAATGACTTTTTAGCCCATTATTCCCAAGATGGTCATCACTTGATGTATTTTGCCAGTACATGGAACCAATCTGAATCTTGAGAAACTATGTGACTGTGATGGCAATGGAATGGTTAATCCTCTGCACACTGATATCAAAATGGCAAAGTTTTCAGCAGTGAATATGTCCCATAATGCAGTTTGATATTTAACCAAATATACCTTGTTTGACAGAGCTCCGTGAGCTCAGTCAAACAAGATATAATTGGTTAAATTCATGGGTAAACAAGAGATAAAGAGAGTGATTGGAGAAAATTATGTTACACTACTAGAGTGCTAAAGGTTAACAGATCAATTGGTGTATATGCAGAAATGAACTGTATTTGTTATTCCGCTGTAGGCCTACACTCCAATTTTTGCGTCACTCAGAAATAATCACTGAAATTCCACTTGTTATTTCCGAGGTGACGCATAGGTTGGCATGTAGGCTTACAGCAAAATAATAAATATGATGTTTTGGTTCTTACAACAAGCAGAGTTGTCCGATTTGAAATTTGATTTGACTCCTACTATTGAGGGAACAATTGAAAATTGAGGCACTATTTGTTAGTTCCAATCTTTAGGTGTTCTCCAGTGAAGTACAACAGAACAATTAGAGCTTAAAATGTGGCAGAACAATTATTTATGAATAAATTCTGTTTACCAAAAATATTCTAGCACTCAACTTGTTACAAAAGTAAGAGTGTAAGTATTGTAAAGATTATTTTAGATAATGAACCTGAGTAGACTCAATTATTCCCGATGCATGTACATCAGTGGCTTGTCAATTTGGGTCAAGATTGTACACAGATAAAAATGAAATCATTAGGAATAAAAAAGTTAAAAATCTGTTTCTCAGGCCCTCCCATGGTCGTTTTGGCAACTGCATGCTCTCTTTTTATAACTAATGCAAACTTAAAAAGGTAAAAATTAAATGGTTTACGTCTGATATTTTACCCATGTTAAGAAAATTGATAAATTTGACCCTTGAGTGCAACAAGGCTTTGCAATGCTCTAGCATTGCAAAACCTTCTTGCACTCATGGGACGAAATACACCACCACCCATGCTATTCTGTAGGATTATGAGGCCTAAAACATAAAATAAACAAAGAACGTGAACTTTGATGGCAAAGAAATAATTACAAACAAAAAAATTCAAATAAAAAACTGCCCACACACATGCAATTTTACAAAAAAAATGGCCAACAGAAGATCTACTTTGTGGGGCCCTAACCCTTTGCCGAATGAATCAACCTAATCTACCTGCATAATTTAAAGGTTGGACAGTTGACGAAAAAGAACAAAATTTGTTTGATATCATGTGCTTTTCGTGAAGGCTTAAATCTTCATCCTCGATTTTTCAACTTTGGTACTGTGATTGCAAAAGTGGTCTCATCAATCAGATTAGGATAGAAATTTCAAGAATAAAATATTGCAAAATCAAGAAAAACAAATGAAAATAGTATTGAAAATGGAATCTTTTTTTGACAGTGAGATTCTACAATATTGTGTGCTGGATAGCATACAGAAAACTTTGATATGATTGTTACACAAGCTTGATTCATTCAAAATTCTGTCTGTTTTTGTCAGGAAAGTATGGTACCTCTAGTCACATAAATTGTTGGTCTAATATGAATCAATGGTCCATTGTATATTGCTTAGCAAAGTCAGTCATATTATAAAAATCAATCACAAAATCATTGTTGCAGTCATACTTAGTCTAGTTCTGTGAGTGGAGATTATGTAAATCAAAAAGTAAAATTGATTATCGACCTGGTGTTGTGATTATTTTTTAAAATATATCATTGTGTTGTTTTTAACCTTTTACCCAACACATGTAGTACATGGCACTTGCAAAAATATGTGTTTGAGACAAAAAGTAAAAAAAATACTAAAAATTAAACAGCAATTTGTATGAATAGAGCTGGCCATTTTTCAATCTTATGTTATTGGTAAGTAAAGGGCTAAAAGAATATTTTTTTATTGAGTGATTCAACATTTTTAATGCGAGTACCATTATTTATCACACACCTATAAATGTAAACCACAGATTTTCCACTGTTCTGCCTGTACCATAAAAATAAAGTTGTATCGCATATGTGGTGATACAAAACACGTTCGATTTAATTTCTGATGTAAACAGAGAAAGAACCCATCTAAATAAATCATGTCAATCACTTGTCGAATGCACTGGAATCGAGATTACTTGGAAATTCCAAGTTCTTCATTTAGATTTGTTTACCTGGGATATTTAAACAATCAGATTAGAGTCAAAAATTTACAAAATAAAAATAACATTCTGACTGCTTGTTCCTTGACAAATACTTTCCACAACTGGTCATCATAACTGGTTTCATTCAAAACTAACCTTAAGATGCACTTATTCGGTAAAACCTATACATAAAATGTCCTTCTAAATTTATGATTAACACAGAGCTGACTTTATTTTAATTTTGTAAAGCCTGAGAGCACATTGCTTGCAGTCATGGCTCTAAACTGTATTTATTATTATTATTATTATATGATGATGGAGTGTGCTAAGTTTATTAGCTTTTTAAAATCTTTTTGTTGTGTTATTCACCGCAGTTTTGTCAATATTTGAAGTTTGATCATCGTGACCGTGACACTGATCAGTGTCAGTTGGTTTTGACCAATTGAATGCCATAAAAATTAAAAAGCAAATTAAGGTTGGTGCCCCGCCAGCTAACAGTGATGTCTTGTTGGCAACGAAGGAAACATAGCAACTGTCTGCTTAAAAAGTGCTTTTAGTTCAATTTTTGTGTAGACTGCTTGTTATATGGGAGGTGTGTGATAAATACAGACCTGTACATATGTTTGAATGGGTTAAGAATTATCGCATGAGATTGCTTTGGCCCAAGATATCACGAGAGCCAAAGGGCTCTTGTGATATCTTGGGCCAAAGAAATCTTGTGTGATAATTCTTAACCCATTCATTCATATGTGTGGTTCTATAAATGTGCAGTGCAGCTGACACTTTGTAATGTAGTCTCTGATTGAAAATTGATCCTACCATATTTTATATGCAGTCCACTCTTCTGTTCTGTGAGTATTGCAAATATTTATCACAAGGAACGCAATGAGAATTTGATTCTCGCAAAAGATTCATTTGATTCTCATCATAAATTTTGAAAGTACCCTTAACTGTTAACTGGTAGAATGCTGAATTATTTTTGGTCATCAAAATTTGTTCACATATGTTTGCCTCGTTACAATTTATGGGAGAGTGCCAATGGCACTCTCCCATAAATTGTAACAAGGCAAATTCTAACAGACTAAATAATTTCACTTCAAAGGTGGTATGAACAACGTCCACAAAATATGAAGCCTTTAAGTGCTGGTACTGACTCTTCAGAGTAAAGCCCAAATATGGGCTTCCAGCACTGTACCAGTTAACCTGCTGAGTATTTTTGAAAATATTTTTCATCTGATCTAGTCATGGTTGCTCAAGAGCAGCCATAACCAGATTTGGTGAAAATTTCATTTATATTTAACTCTTGAAATCATTGATCAAAAATTTAATTCAATCCACATGAGGAAGATTTGGTTAATTGTTCCCAGATAATAATTAGTTTAGTGGAAAGAGATTTCACATCATTGGAAGGAACATCCACCATCAACATTCAAGGCCTGGAGAACTCTACTTATTTTTTGCTCCCTCATAATAAGATATCACTATTACTTAACAGTGGTGTCTTGCGAATACTTGGCCACCTATATAGGCTGCCAAGACTTCACTTCACTTGAAACCACTGCAAAGTTACTGCAAACTGCCATCATATTTATTTATTGGTGTTTAAGGTCACATACTTATGCACAATGGCTAACCGTGACAGTTTTGCGGGTAGAGGAAGCCAGAGTACCCGGAGAGAACCACCGAACATTGACGAGCAACTGTCAGCTCCTCAACATTCTAACTCTGTTCAAGCTCTGCTCAAGCAGGTTTACAGCGGTTGAAGACATGTGCACCATCAACGTGCAGTATGCCTTAGTACACGGCGTCATTGTGCTCCCATGTAGGCAACTGGAATAAAGTGCCTTGCCCAAGGACACAATGCGGGTCATGCTAGATGGGGAATCGAACTCGTGACCTCTAGCATAGAAGTCCAACAGTCTACAACTAAGCCACCATGGTCCCCAAACTGCCATCAGCAAGACATTCGTACTACATATACATGTGAGTCAAGAAAATAACCCAAATTGGAACTAGGCCATTGAAGGTTAAATTCCAGTAAATATATAAATATGATGTTTATTTTTTAGTATGGAATATGTACCAGTAGCACTCACATTCGTATAATAGTACTCAGAAGTTCTAAATTTATTTAAGAGCTGAAAATTTATTCACACAACATGAGTTCACAATAATTAAAATATGAACCAATTTTGAGGTCTATACATGGACGTCAAAGAAAGAAGAGAAAAAGATACACACAGAACATTGATACCGAGACTTAAAAGTGCTTAACTCTTAAACCACTGAGTATTTTCAAAATATTTTTCATCAAATGTAGTCATGGCTGCTTAACAGCAGCCATGACTAGATTTAATGAAACATTCATCTAAATTTAACTTAAATGATCGCAGAAAAACTTCATTCAATTTACAGGAGGAAAATATTGTTGAATGTGGCTAAATTATTCTTATTTCAGTGGCGAGAGAAATCCTGTGCCTGGCAGGAATATTCACCAGTGCATACAAGGAGTTACATGTACCCAACTTTGTATTTGAAACATTAGGGTAATGGTTGAACCACTGTATTACAGTAATATGATTTCTTATCAACCTATTCACAATTGTTTACTACAGGCTTGCACTACAGTGGAAGTCCCTAACTCGGATAAAATACTCTCTATTTTTGTCTTTCCCAAGCAAGTTGGGAAAGAAAAGTGGTGCAAAAGCACCAATAAAAATAAGCCAAAACTGGGTCGAGTGCAACCGGTGCAGACCCAGTACGGGACGCTCTCTCCCAAGTACAACTCCACAACTTCCGTTGCCAGTGCGCATATACCGTCTCTAAAGACTCATTCTTTTTAAAATCCGCTTCGTGTCGAGATGTTTTTGCACGCTTATCAGTGTTCCACCAGCTCGATGTTTGATGATTCTTGATTCATTATACCACAGTGTATCCTTTGTATTCTCAGGAACAGTGTTTTATATATTCTCTTTTCTATTATATGTCCATAATGTATATTTATTTGCTCTCTCTCTCGAGTCGCGCGCGAATTTCGTGTGCCACGCGGTTCGGACTTAGATTTTTTCACAATTATTGTTAATGCTTTTTTTGCAAAATTTTCTAATTGTGTTAGAGTTAGGTGTCAGCGGGGTACCACTCCTGCAGTGTTTCTTCTTTCTTTTGAGAGTAGTCTTCCTGTTGGGTGGTTCCCGGTCGACCTTCTGGGGTCTTTGTTTCTGTCACCTTTCTCTCTTCTTTGGGGGTGTTCTGTTTTCTCATCTCACCATCTCTGCTCCTCTCACCTCTATCATGCCCAGGACAATTCCCTGTGGGCAATGTCTGCTGCCAAAGCATGTGGACGATGTACATTTGTCTTGTTCCTCCTGTAATGGGTGTTCGGCCGAGCGGCCGTGTGGTGTCTGTGGAACATGGTCTTCCACCTTCTGGGCGTCAGTAAACCGTGTCGTTCGTTCTCGTGGCCGTGCCTCCCGCTCCCGCGGGAAAGGAGAACGTGGTCGTTCGGGGCCTCCCGAGCCGACTTTGTCTGGTGAGAGTTATTCCTCCTCCGTGGGGGATGTGCAGTCTTTTCCTGTGGTGGATACTGCGGGAGCCGTTGAGTGTTCTGGTGTTGAGATGCCTGGTTCCGGGACTACGGTCCCCCTCCAGTCGACATCTGAGGCTGTCACTAGGGTTGTGACTCCTCCTTCAGAGCCGAGCCGGTGTGCTCTCTCCACTAATTCACCAGCCTCAACGACTCTCGACGTATCTACTACTGCTGCTGGCCCGTCTGCTTCGTTATCTGTTTCAGCTGGCCTCAGCTTTTCGCTGCAGGGGACTGCAGGACTGTCCGATACTGTAGACGTGGGATATCGGCCTCAGCCTTCCCTGACTTCAACTCGGCGAAGTCGGAAGGGGCTGCCGGCCGAGCCCATCGCTGTGGTCTCTTCGCCGTCGTGCACCACAGTTGTGTCTTTGGATTCGGATGTTCGTTGTGGAAACACTATGAACTCCGTGGCGTTTCCGTCTACTCACTCTAGTCACACGACCAGTTTGGGGGGACCAACGCCTTTTGTGCAGCCTGGACCTTCTGCCCCGCAGAGGTCCGCGGTGACTCTCGAGTTCTCGCAATATTGATCCTCGGGGTGCATCGTACCCCTATACACGTCTGCCTTCAGATGTTTCGGCTGCCGCCCGTCGTCCCGCGTCGGGTGTTTTGGAGGATCGTGACCCTTTGCTGGTTAAGAGGGTCAGAGGTGAAGCCACTTTGCTGGTTCGCTCCCCTGTCGAACCGGTCGGTACAGGCAGTGAGCTTAGGGAGGCCCTCTCCTTACTCACTCAGGTTCTTTCTAAGAGCCTTCCTGTTGCTTCCAGCGAGGCTATGGGTGGTTTCCAGGCGCCTCCTATGGCACCGCCTCCCAGGATTGGAAACAGGCCGGTTTCCGATTCCTCTGGTGTCCCGACACCATGGGAGGCGTCGGCTGGTTTGCCCACGATGGGCTATGTGTCTTCCGACTCTGGGGAGGAGTCCGACATGCTTGAGGTCGAGGGCCAGCAGTCTTCGGACTTGGGGACGGCTCTTGACTTTGTGTTTGGGTTTCTGCCTGAGCTCAAACCTGCTAACCAGCCGATAGTGTCAGCCTGGCTGCGATCATCGGTCGCGCGCCAACAGCCTATGGAGCAACCTGCTTCTGGGCGCCTTCGACCGTGCCAGTCGGTACAGGTGGTTGAGGCTTTTTCAGCATTGGATGCCAAGCTGAATTCCAAGGCTTTGAAGACTTCGTTCTTCACCAGGGTTGACACCTTTTTGCCTCCTGTGCATTATCGTTCCTACGATTCCGCCAATCCGTCAGTCTGCCAGGCTTTGACGGTTCTGGATCAGGACTCCACTTCCCTCGGGCTTTCCAAGCCCAAGTCTGCCGTCATTCCAATGACGACTCTGGAGTCCACGTTGGGCTTATCTAGAGAGATGCTTGGCATGCTTTCTCTCTCAGATCACGTTGTCTCAGCTTTGGCTGCTTATCTGCCTCCAGATAAGTTTGACGAGGTACAGGCTTCTTTGCGTGTGCTGTCCAAGGCGCTTATGCACCTTACTCACACGCATGCCTGTAACACGGCCAATTTGGAATTAGTTCGAAGGGACGCTGTGCTGGACACAGGACGATCCCTTCCCGAGGAGCAGCGTGCTACTCTTCGATCTGCTTCTTTGGCAGGTCCGCAACTTTTCCATGGTTCCGTGTCGACGGTCCGGGATGACGTCCTACGTCATTCCAAAGATCAGCTGCTGTTTCGTCAGCTTGATCAGCCTTCTCGGGGAGGCAAGGGCCGTTCCAAGCCTAACAAGTACCCTTCTGCTTCCTCTGTGAAGCAAAAGGCTGGTCCTTCTGCCGCCGCCTCTACTTCTTACTCACGGGGTAAAGGTAGGGGTCGGCAGAATCGAGGGAAGTCACAGGATTCTTCATTTAGCAGAGGAGGTGGTTTCTCCTCTCGCGGGCCTCGTCGGGGCTCGAAATGAAGGTCGTCACCTCGACTCGTCCCAGGTTGGAGGAAGGATAGCAGAGTTCACAGACCATTGGACCACCATCACATCCGATCCATGGGTGTTAGATGTTGTTCGGTCCGGGCTGCGCATATCCTTCCGACGGCACCCCACTCTGTCAAGGGTGCCTCTTCCAACCACAGTTCCTTCAGACGTTTTACGTCGGGAACTTTTGTCCATGGAGATTGCCAATCTCCTGGCAAAGGGGGCGATCGAGGTCGTCAAGAACGTTCAGTCAGTGGGTTTCTATTCCCGCCTGTTCTTGGTGCCGAAGAAGGACGGCCGACTCCGACCGGTTATCGATCTGAGTATCCTGAACCAGTCTATCATTGCTCCCAAGTTCAGCATGGAGACTTTCAGGTCGGTCCGCCAATCAATTCACCAGGGAGATTTCGCAGCCAGCATCGACCTGCGAGACGCTTACTTCCACGTTCCGATGCATCGGGCATCACGGAAGTATCTCAGGTTCACTTTTCTGGGGCGAGTTTACCAGTTCAAGTCCATGCCTTTCGGCCTCAACCTGGCTCCTTGGGCGTTCACCAGACTGATGTCGCATGTGATAGCGTTCCATTGCACACAGTCCAGGGTGACTACTTCGGCATATCTGGACGATATCCTCCAGAGGCATTCCAATGCTGCCTTACTGGAATCGGATGTCGCCACTCTGTTGAGCTTGCTCACGTCGCTAGGATTCAGAGTCAATGAGGAGAAGTCGGACCTGGTCCCTTCTCAGTCGTTTTGTCATCTGGGGATGTCTTTCCAAACCAAATTCAATTTGGTGGCTGTTCCCCAGGCCAAGGCTGTGATTCTCTCAGCTTTTGCTCTGACTCTGTCCCAGTCCAGGTCCGCGACCGCTCGGAGTTTTCTCCGGCTGATCGGTCTCTGCGGTTCGGTGACGGATCTCATTCCTCTAGGTCGGCTGCGTGTCAGACCTCTCCAACACTTTCTGCTCAGTCGTTGGAGACCGAATGTAGATTCTCTGGATCAGGTGCTTCCGTTTCCGGACTCTCTGTATCCTCACCTTCTTCCCTGGACAGATGTTCAGTGGATTACGCAGTGTGTTCCGCTGGACTTACCCACGTCCGATCGCGTTCTGACGGCAGATGCCAGCGATCTCGGATGGGGTGCGACGTTGGATCCTCTCGGTCTTTCCCTACACGGGATGTGGGACCAGGATCAAGCAGCTCTACACATCAACCAGAAGGAGCTTCTTGCTCTTCTTCTGAGTTTCAGGCAGTGGATCCCTCACCTGTCGAATCGCCAGGTCCTTCTACTATCCGACAATTCGACAGTGGTTGCTTACATTCGGAACCAGGGCGGCACGCACTCGCTTCCGATGTACGAGTTAGCTCGGGATCTTTTACTGCTCGCTCAGGATGTTCACGCCGGAGTGGTTGTTCGTTACATTCCCGGTCGTCTGAACGTCCTAGCCGACTCCCTGTCCCGACAGGGCAGGGTTATTTCCACCGAGTGGATGCTTCACAGGGAGTGTTCCAGTCGCTTTGCGATCTCTGGGGACGTCCCCACATCGACCTCTTTGTGACTCGTTGGAACCATCAGGTGGACACTTTCGTGTCCCCGTGTCCAGATCCTCTGGCTTTTGCCGTGGATGCTCTGTCACTCGATTGGAACGGTCTAGTCGGCTACGCCTTCCCGCCGGTTCCGATTCTTCCTCAGGTTCTCGCCAAAATTCGAACCTGCAGTAGTCGAATCATTCTGATCGCTCCCCTGTCGCCTCAGCGGGTGTGGATCAATCAGCTCTGCTCGCTGATGGCGGCGGTTCCGGCACGTCTCCCGCTACGTCGCGACCTTCTTTGTCAAGGTTGCCCGAGGAGGTTTCACATCGACCCGACTTCATTGTGCCTTCACGCATATCTTTTGTCAGGTCCTGTCTCCTCCGTAGAGGTTTTTCGAGACGAGCAGTGGAGTGCATTTCTTCTTCAAGGAGGCACTCCACTGGTTTAGCTTATGCAGCTAAATGGAAGGTCTTCTGTCGATGGTGTGCTGATCACTCTGTTGATTATGCCAATCCTTCGATTTCACAGATTGCGGAGTTTCTGGTATATCTGTTTGATTCTCGGGGTCTCCAGCCTGTTACCATCAAGGGTTACAGGTCTGTGCTTTCAAAGACTTTTTCTTATGTGGGGAAGCGTCGTATTGGCACTAATCCTTACCTCTCCAAGCTTGTTCGGCACTTTTCTTTGAAAAGGCCTCGGACTTTGCAGCTTACTCCACGATGGAATCTTTCGTGGGTACTGCTTTGCTTGGAGGGGGGTGGGGGGGGGGGGGGGTGGGGGGGGGGGCGCCGTTCGAACCTTTATCCCAGGTGCATATGCAGTTTCTCACATATAAGACGGCTTTTCTGATGGCATTTGCTTCGGCCAGACGGGTTAGTGAGCTTCACGCCCTCTCGGTTGACCCGGCCTTTTTTAGGAGCTCTCCCAACAGTGTTACTTTTACCACTGATTGCTCCTTTTTGGCTAAGAATCAGTTACCAGATACTACTCCTCCTCCTATCTGTATCAGGGCTCTTCCCTCTGTTGAGGGTACTCGCCCTTTGCTCTGTCCGGTCCGTGCTATTCGCATTTATCTTGATCGGACACGCTTCATACGGAAGGGCAGAAAACGTTTTTTTCTGTCTCTCATTCCGGGTCGACAGAAGATCTCTCCTCAATCCATTTCTCGATGGATTTGTCTTGCTATTCATACGGCTTATAGTCGTTTAGCAGCTGGCGATTGTATTACCAATCGTATTTCTGCCCACGAGGTGCGGGCACTGTCTACCTCTTGGGCTTATTCTAACTCCGTCAAGTTGTCGGATGTTATGCAGGCAGCCTACTGGAGAAATGCTTCTACTTTCTCCACCTTTTATTTACGCCAGTTGCAGGAGCAGTCGGAGGACCTTTTTGCCCTGGGTCCTCTTTCTTCTGCTCAGGCTGTTGTCTGCCATAGCCATTAGGCTTCTTGAAGGTCAGTTTCAGCCTTGTGCTGTTACTGCCCTTTTTCTGTCTGTGTGTCACACAGGCTCATATGTCTCTTTTCATTGTCCTTTACCAATGATTGCGACATTATGGTTGATAAGCCTCGGGACCTCTTCCTTCTACTTCACGGTTCCAGTGCACTAGGGTTATGTGGGGGTTGGTTATGCGATTCCCTCCAGCCTTTTGTCTATTCAGCCTGTAGTAAACAATTGTGAGTAGGTTGATAAGAAATCTAAATTTTATAGTAAATTTCCTTTCTTATTATACCTACCACAATTGTTTACATGGAGGCCCTCCCGTCTTCTTTACGGGTAAAGAATCTTTCCTCCCCGCTGATCACATAACTCTAACGTTTACGGATTCAAAAAGAATGAGTCTTTAGAGACGGTATATGCGCACTGGCAACGGAAGTCGTGGAGTTGTACTTGGGAGAGAGCGTCCCGTACTGGGTCTGCACCGGTTGCACTCGACCCAGTTTTGGCTTATTTTTATTGGTGCTTTTGCACCACTTTTCTTTCCCAACTTGCTTGGGAAAGACAAAAATAGAGAGTATTTTATCCAAGTTAGGGACTTCCACTGTAGTGCAAGCCTGTAGTAAACAATTGTGGTAGGTATAATAAGAAAGGAAATTTACTATAAAATTTAGATTTTTCGAAGGATTCATACTTCATTGTAGGCTAACATCCAGGCTTGTAATTTGTAGACTAGTGATCATCCTTGCTTTCTATGGTCTACATCATTTGAAAATAAGGAGAGTGGTAGATGCCCTGCTGAAAAAAATCCTTCAAAAACGTACAGATTCTCAAATCAGGGTTTGCACAATTAATCTAAAGTGAACACACAGAGAATCTTTCAGTCCCCAAGGGCCAGGGCAATTTCTGAGATTTTCTGCTAAACCGCTTACTTACAGCAAAGAGACCAGCCAACAGGGAGACTTGAGTGAAGGAATTGCCTCGGATCGGCAGACTTCACTCTGCCTTCTATAAAAAGCAACTCTGGAGTTGCCTTGTAAAAGTTTAGTCTGGTTTGAAATTAAATGAATTTTGTGCAGAATTTTAAAAAAAAATAACCATCTAAAAGACATTTTGTTGGAAGTATTAAATGATGTTTGATCTAATTTATATAATATTCACAGTAACTGAAAATAAAATCAACAGTTAAGGAAAATAAAAGGTTTTGTTTCATGGACCTGGAACGTTAAAAAAATTCTGTGCATTTGGCAATTTATTGACTAGTTGGAAATGCATCCACCTGTCAAACACCTCCAATGTTCAGACGTTTAAAATGAGGTAACAAACTTTACATGTGATAAGCAAGCCTAAAAATAAGCAGACTATCATCTGCAGAATGAGGACCCCAGAGGGTGGTTTTGGTGATGCAACCCTGCACAGCAGGGTAGCATCCCTAAATTTACCCTCTGTGAACCTCATTCTGAATCAAGGTCTCAAGCCTAAACAGGAAGAGGTACCCAGAGGATAAATTGGAACACTGTATGGGATAGCATCAGCAATCAATATGGCACTAGTGCCATTGGGGAAGGATAAAACTCGAGCCTACGGCCTCTTGTTTTATCCTTCCGAGCTGCAATCATGCCATACTGATTAAGCTATTCACATGTGTGTGTCATTCTGTATATATATATTACAAATGTTCTGATTTGATAATGATAATAAAAGATAAAAAACAACATCAAGATGTGAATAATTGAATTTGCTATGGTATTTGCTTCAAGATTTCGCTTCTTTCTATAATTTTGTTTTCATTTTTCAGTTTTACCAAAGTATGAAGTGACCATAACTCCACCTAAGTATCTTCTACCAACTACAGAATCTATTGATTTCAAGATATGTGCCAAGTAAGAATTTTTTAGTTAGAGTAAAGCAGCGCTCTGTGAAGATTGTAGTGTTGTGCAGTTAAACGGTTTTGTGAGTCAGTTTTGGTTCGGCACTAAATCCAAAACCATGTAATTGTTAAATCAGTATGGTTTCGGTTTTCTTTATAAAATGTTGGAAACTTGCATTTTCACTGTTCAGTTTGCATTGTCAATGACATAAAACTAAATCCGTAACGTCAACTGATAACTCTCGTCAGTATTCATGTATTCAGACTCCAGAGAAACAAACAACTGTCTAACAGGAGTCACTGTTGCATTAGAAGAATGATCACAAGTTCCAAGAAATTTTCGTATGATGTATGACAACTCTTGTCCAATTACACAGCACGGTTACAAAAGTGGGTTGGCTTGTTCTGTTAGAAATTCTCAGAATGACAGTCTTGACATGCCTACAAACATCAAAATGAGCAACTTGGGGACTTCGCAAATGGCTTCGTATCAGCACATGTTTGGGTGTATTAATTACCTAACAACAAAATCGTGAATAAAATCAAGGAAAAATAGTCATTGTTTTTTTGAATGGCAGATTACTGTGGAAAACAAAACATACTTGTCGTGTGGGTTTCCCGGACATGTGCTTAGAATTTAACGTTCAACATTGTCACCTCCCTTGATGCATTTATCCAATGTATGCATGCGAATACATACCACGATGGGATGTCCTTGCGCCTATTTAGTATTTACCCACAGAGTGCAGACCATGAAAAACTGCGAGGCCTAAAATTCCCTGCACACAATTAAACTGAACATTTTGCCTCATATGATACAGAACTGATTTAGTTTCACAAGCAACAGATGGAAATTGAAAGTAGAACACCAACTTCAAAAGGCAAACGGAAAAAGGTACAGTTCAAAACATTACAGATAAAAACTCGTCAGTGTAAATTATGGTTGTTCTGAAAATCAAACGAGCATGGAACCTTCTGGCGGTAGCTGAGCGCAGAATTTAAGAGAAGTGTGTGGGAGTCTGGGTTACTTATGGAAAGGATGAGTTGTCGACTGTCGAGACCAATCAGCCCACCCACTGTAAATATTGCCCTCTCATTTCAAACTACCAGTTACGGTTTCAAATCCGGTTGCATAACTGATGGGGTGGGGGTAGGGGGGGAGTGGGCACCTGTACTGTGATCTGTCTCAGATGGCATAGTTCAGAGTACATTTTTTTCAATAATATCTGGTGGGAGGGGGGGGGGGGGGGTGGTAGGCCAGTACTAGGCTACTAGGTCCACCTAGATTTTGAGACCAGGTTAGCCAGTGGTAGCAAGGAGTCTTCCAATAATACCAGAGTCTTAAGGTAGGTAGTAGATTGGGGGGAGGTTGTGAGGGAGAATTTCTTGGAGAGATGCAATGCAGCATATCCCGCCCCACAGTTTACTTGTTCCCTCAACTTTTGTTTCCTGCCAATTTACTGGCACTACTCCTGCAGTCCTGCCTTGAGTCTTTTAAAGAATTTTTGCGGAGTGGGGAAGGTGGGGGTGGTGGTATTGGACATGTTCACCTACGTAGGAGATTTGTGTTGGTGTGTGTGTGTGGGGGTGGGGGGGGGGATTGGGGGGGGGAGTAAATTGATGCTAGCCATTGCCAGAGGAATTATCATTTAAAATATGACAGAATATGTATTTTTGTTGCAACTGTGTGATATCTTTCAAGGATACAATCTTTTTATTGCAAAAAACCGAAAACCAACCTATAAACCAAGTTTTTTGGACAAAACCTAATCGAAAGGAAACCAAGGTCAGAAAAAAAAACATACAATCCTAGAAGATTGGTTATTACATTTAATTCGAACTTGACCAACTTCCAAAACCACTGAGATTCCATTCCGGAATTTTTCCTCGTTTTGCTTGACTAACCCAAACAGACAAACATTATTCTTCAATGGAGAGAGACAAATTTTAAGGATTTAAAAAAAGAACGTACAATATCTACAACTTGAGAGGAGTGGTCAGATTCAGTTTGAAATTTAATTTGATTCAGATTCCCCGCCATGATTCGATTTGGAATTTGAATCGAGTCGATCGACCCAAAATTTCAAATCCGTGGTGTTCTAGAGTAACTCCTGTTCCACAATGGCTGGGAGAGAGCATTCCAATTAATGCAGTAACGGAAATATTTTCTTAGGGTAGAATTTTGACCTGGTTTGAGGCCCTTAAATTGATCCTTGCTGTCAAATAAAGTCTAAACAAATAATTACTGAATATGATTTCGACACATTGATTTGTTGCGTCAAAATTGAAATAAGGCCAAAAAAAAAGCTGTGTTCTCAGGCATTTTTGCTCTGAAAACAGACGAGGGAGGGAGGCTTTTTTGTAAATCTTTTCACATGTTGTATACTATACAACACAATGAAACTGGCCATTTCACAAGACTGTGAAGTTGCACAATAATCAAGTTAGGTTATTTCTTGTTTCCCAGGCAATTTTCTCTCAATTTCATGAAGAGGAAGGGAAGCTTTTTTTATTTTTTTTAAATTTTGTTAATCCACAAACTGATCTGAAATTTGTTGGAATTACCAATTTATTTGCTTATATTGTTATGTGGAATAAAATATTTTTTTCACCTGTGAAAATTTCACATAGCGCAGTTGCAAATTTAACCAACTATACCTTGTTTGACAGAGCTCTGCAAGCTCTGTCAAACAAGATATAGTTGGTAAAATTTTTATCCCACAAGTGCAAAATAGTAAAGAGATGTCCAGGTAATAAAAAAGAAGTGATTAGACAGGTTTTCAATTATGAGGGAGGTGCCTGAGAATTTTTTGCTCACCAGCGAAGTTGTGTGAGCTTATGTCATGACCCAAGGCACAATGGCGTCAGCATCAACACTTGTGTTAAAGTTATTGTAAGAGTCCACTTTGACTTTCCACCCTATTACTATGCACCCCATACTGTTTCTATATCTTACAATTACCAACAGACCTTTACCGAGTGATATTTTTTGGAATTTTAGTGTTTTTGCAACGTTAGACCTTTTTGTCAGTGTGGACTTAGAAAATCTCTGACCTGTTTTGCTATACATGAGTGGAGGCTACCACTGGTATGCTGTGACTTTTATATTTCATTTATGTGTTAAATGCATCAATATAAGACAGCATTAACCCTGGACAGGATATTTTTTTTTAGATTTTGGACTTTTTTAATGCAATGTTAGACTTTTAGACAGTGTGGACAATTTTGTCCGCTTCCTTGAAAAATGCTTGAAATTGTTTCTGGCCTTGAAAAGTACTTGATTTTCCATCACTCTTCTTGAAAAGTACCGTTTACCTTTCATCTCAGAGAAAACATGTCTTAGGATAACCCTCCCCACATACATGTGATGTCAAAAAATAAGTCAGGAATCACTTTTGTTTGATCTCTCTATTATCCCTGAGTTCAACAAGGTGCCATCTGCAATACAAAAGCTCAAGGACCACTATATATGTAGCTGATTGGGTTTTCCAGAGATCAGGTCCTTAAGACTGAAATTATTTGTGTTGCTATGGTGTTGTAATTTTATATCAAAACTATAACAGTCCTTGAAAATCATGGTCAGAATCCTTGGAAACTGCTTAAATAGTGCTTAAATTTGATTTTATGGTGTTGTAATTTTATATCAAAACTATAACAGTCCTTGAAAATCATGGTCATAGTCCTTGGAAATTGCTTAAATAGTGCTTAAATTTGATTTTATGGTGTTGTAATTTTATATCAAAACTATAACAGTCCTTGAAAATCATGGTCAGAGTCCTTGGAAATTGCTTAAATAGTGCTTAAATTTGATTTTCTGATATCAGTGGGAAGACAACTATATTTTATGGGTGTCGATAGCCAGACAGAACAATGAAGGTGGAGTATGGGGGACTGGAATCAACAGTAATCAGCAATGAAGTACAGTGGAACCCTGTTAATTGAATAGCCACTTTGCCAATGAAAATTAGTCATTTAACAGGAGTATTCAATTAACAGGGATGGTGTCACTTTCCTGTATTCAAGAGATAAACTATTGTATCTTGTTTGTCAGAGCTCCATGAGCTCTGTCAAACAAGATATAATAGATTAAATGCCTGTTCTGGATGTACTGAGGTCAAATAGGTCTATAAACAAAGGAAAACTGGGGTGAGTCAGGGTAATTTCTCGACAGGTTACAATATGTTTTTTATTTAATTAACAGGAGTTTACTCTATAACCTATATTCAACTAAGAGGTCAAATTTGTACTTGAGGTGTGTTATATGGTTTTGTGTTGGGAAATTATATTCAATTAACAGGGTCATTCTGTTAAGTGATATCCAACTAAGTGGCCTCCACTGTATTCACTTTTTTTCATTTTTTCACAGATACACATTTGGCAAACCAGTTACAGGAACTGTAGAAACTACAGTTTGTATCAAAGGTTACAGCTATTATTGGCGCAGAAGAAGTGAGAGACCATGTGCTTCCTTCATTGGAAATGTTAGTAAGAATACATGTTCAAAAAACATAAGTTCAAAATTATGAAACCATTTTTTTTTACTTTTTGCTTTGACAGCATGTAACCATTTTTTATAACCCAGTCACCTTGAAAATATTTTATGGGATATAGTTGTTTTCTCCCCCCACTGCATGTATAACATACGTGTGTCCCGGGTGAGATAGCAGGGAGAGACAGATGTATCCCACCCCACCCACATTACGTTATACATTTATAATGTTATTATGACGTTATGCATATCATATCAGTTTCTTGTTACCAACTAATTCATATTGACATCATCGGAATGCAGTGTGACCAAAGTTCGATGTTCTAAAACTATTCAACCCTCAAGCTGCTACCGTTCCTAATCGATTTCGTGGTATATACTTTTGGTATATACATAACTTGTGCATGCTCTTTCCGATGGTGTCATCAGTTTCTCAAAACAACAAATACAAAATGAGTTGATTGAATCAGCACTTTACTCCCGATTACCTCTGGCTAATGTAATCGCTGCATGGTGGGGGGGGGGGGGGCAGGGTGGAGAAAAATCATCCTTGATGAGTCTGAAAGTGGGAATGGGGAAATCTCACCCTCGGGGCAAGATATTTGAACCAGACCCTTGGCAAGCCTAGGGTCTGGTTCAAATATCTTGCCCCTCAGGTGAGATTTTCCCATCCCACCTCCAGACTCATCAGGGATCATAATAATCCTAAAATTTGTTCGTCTATATATTCTTATGTCCTTCTAGTCATCAGTTTCCACCATTGATGGACATGAAGGATCCTCATGGGAACTCCAGAAAGTGAAGAAATGTTTGTTTACTGTGGTAAACCATCTCTGGATTATTGGTAAAATAGGACCCGGTAACCATTGCCTGGGGTGGAAGTCCTCAAGAATGGGTCACATGGGTATAAATGATTGGCTGGACTTGACTTTATATCCATGTTGCAGTCACAAATAGTGATTGTGCAGAAATATGTGATCTTAAACACCAATAAATAAATAAATAAATAAAAAAATAAATAAATAAATAAATAAATAAATAAATAAATAAATGAGAGTCACAGTGGGTTACATCGGAATTCTTCATCATCATCCATTGTAAAGGTGGTACGTGCTTTAGTCTTCTTCAAAATTAGCATTTGGCCCATTATAACCAAGTTTTTGGAGCTAGCATGATTGGGCATTGTTAGGTATAAAAAATATGGAAATTACTTCAAAATTTCCTTTTTTGATTGCATGGAGATGTGAAGTAAAACAAAATTCACCCTACCTAACCTATAACCCTTTACTTAGCAAATCGGCTGCATCTGCCAGCATAATTTACAAAATGAGCCATTGGAAAACAATTATATTTTTACACTATACGCCAATGGCCCAGACTTAGCATGTGCAAACTCAGAGTTATCAAGGGCCAAACACAAATTTTGAACCCCCCAATCCCCCAAATTTGCTTGCAAAACTGAAAATTAAAAGTACTATCTGGTTCTCCATAGATTTACTCTCTGTGACTGTGCAGCCGTCAGGAAGTGACCAGAATTCGCGCCAACAACAATCTTTGTTTGGCCCTAAGGTCAGCAACAATGAACTGACATCTGTGCTTTAAAATCTCCTTTTTTGAGGATGCCATACACAAATCAATGTAAGAATTGGTGGATCCAAGGCTGTTATTGGATGATGGAAGTGTGCAACGGTGGTTTTAGATGTTCAGGGCTGTAACTTTATAATAATTATAAAATTATTTCATGTTTCCCAATTTCGGGACATTCGCCTGATGTCATCATTTTTATACGCCCGTTTAAAAAACGGTCGTATTATGTTATCAGTCTGTCCGTCTGTCTGTCCGTAAACAATTTGGTTTCCGTTCATTTAAAGTCGAACGCCTTAACGGATCGACATCAAACTTTCAGAAGTTGTTTTTAGCATTAAAATACAGGTCAAGTTCGATATTGGTGTTTCTCAGTCCATCTGCTGCAGAGATATAGCCCTTTGAAAACACAATTTTTCTAAAAAAAATTGGTTTCCGTTCATTTAAAGTCGAACGCCTTGACGGATCGACATCAAACTTTCAGAAGTTGTTTTTAGCAATAAAATACAGGTCAAGTTCGATATTGGTGTTTCTCAGTCCATCTACTGCAGAGTTATGGCCCTTTGAATACACAATTTTTCTAAAAAAAATTGGTTTCCAATCATTTAAAGTCGAACGCCTTGATGGATCGACATCAAACTTTCAGATGTTGTTTGTAGCAATAAAATACAGGTCAAGTTTGATATTGGTGTTTTTCAGTCCATCCAATGCAGAGTTATGACCCTTTGAAACCACAATTTTAAAAAAAAAATTGGTTTCTGTTCATTTAAAGCCGAACGCCTTGACGGATTGACACCAAATTTTTCAGATGTTGATTTTATACACCCGTTTGAAACGGGGACGTATTATGTGAATGGTCTCTCCACCCATCTGTCTGTCTGTCCGTCCATGTACACATTTCGTTTCCGGACGATAACTTTAGTTGTAATGGATTGAGCTGAGTTAAATTTGGCATGTGGATTTAGTATGACAAAATACAGGATGGGTTCGATTTCCCTTTCTAGCAGCCCATTTGCAGTAGAGTTATGGCCCTTTATTTATGGGAATTTAGCCCAACTTTTCGTTTCCGGATGATAACTTTAGTTTGCCTTGACCGATTTATTTTAAATTTTCAGTTTTTTGTTTTTGACCACAAAATACAGCTCAAGTTTACTTTTGACCATAATCGCATATACCTTTCCAGAGTTATTCCCCTTGAATGATTGCAAATTTGGGGATTTTGTGGTTTCCGGATGATAACTTTAGTTTGCCTTGACCTATGTTTTTCAAATTCTCAGATTTTGTTTTTGACCACAAAACACAGCTCAAGTTCACCTTTGGCCATAATCACATGTACCGTTCCATAGTTATTCTCCTTGAATGATTGCAAATTTGTGAATTATCAGATTTTGTTTATGACCACAAAGCACAGCTCAGGTTCACTTTCGGCCAAAATTGCATGTACCTTTCCAGAGTTATTCCTCTTGAATTTGTGCATTTTGTGTTTTCTGGTTTATAACTTTAGTATGGTGTAACTGTTGGACATAGAATGCATCTAATATTTCGTTTGCGGATGATAACTTTTATTATTTGTTTTCCGATTGGTTCCAAACTTGGTATGTTGTTTAATCACAACAAAATACAGGTCAAGTTCGAATATGGGGTTCGTCCAAACAATTTTCACATTCACCCCCATCCTTACCCCAACCCTTCAAAAATTTAAAACGGGCATATATGTCCCGCTACGCGGTGCTCTTGTTGATACTATGATTATTCCAGTTTGTTAAGGATTCCTTCCCTATCCTTCCATGAACCCTGAACTCTTAATCTTTTTGGGCTATTTTTTATTGAAATTTTTTATTAAATTTCTTGGGAGTTTAATATGTATTACAGAATATTTATTCAGTTTTTCCCCATGGTTACATCCTCACCCTAGGGGTGTTAGGTCATTTAGTCTTGCATCTTCTATCCGATGTATTGTCTTTTCTTCATATGAAGATCTAGCTTTGTATCTGGTAACATTTAAATTGGTTTCTGACTTTGGGCCTTTTTGTGGCCTGATTTTCTTGTTTCCATTTTTTTCATTGACGTTGTTTACATTGACATTGTCCTCATATATAGGTAGTATTTTATATTCTATTACTGTAGAATTACTGTAGGATACATGGATTATTATTCCGGTAGTGTACCTCAATAAATTTGGATTTTGTCCACACTTAAGCTCTATCAGGATGCCTTTGGGCTCTTAATGTTCCCTTTGGGCATTTTTTCAAAAAAATATTTTGAATTAAATTTTGAATGCTATTATTCATGTATCTTATTTATATATATTTGTTGTGGAGTTTGGAGGACTGATATCGACTTTAACCGATGCACTCCTGCGGGCTCTTGTCATTCTTGTGTTCACTGGGATGACTAATGTTGGAGACGGGTGTTGTGGTGCGCTGTTGGCAGTGAGGTTCTGAGGCCAGGCCTCTCTCTGCCTTATAATTCATTTTGTCAGTTTCTATTTCAGAGGAACATGAACATGGTGATGATATTCTAACACCCATCCAAGTGTGCTACTGTCATCTCGCTCTGTTGGGCATTTAGAGCAAGCTGCAGTGGTAATGATTGCAAGAGTTAGGACCTTTTGTTAAGGGTTTTAATCTCTTCAAGCAGGTAGCTCAACTGGTAAAGCGGTTACTCCCTCTATGGGAGTCGTGATGCCAGGTAAGTCTGGTGCGGTCAATGGAAGTGTAGATATGGGTAGAGCGAGCACTTAAATATAAATAAGCTCACCCAGCGACGATGGAAATAGGGAGGAAATAGGGAGGAAGTCAGCAATTTCTTGTACTCGGTGAGGTCTAATAGACTGCGAGCAGGAGAGGCCCCTCTCTAACCTAACAACATTTAGGGCCAAATGTTGTTATGAGAAACTTGCACAAGCCTGAGCATATGTCCGCCCACCGCTCGAGACACTCTGTCTAGTCTGCAGTCAGGGCCGGCTTCAGTCACGGCTTCCTCTGCTACATTTCACAAGCTGAAATGAAGTTTTCTGGTTGGAAACTTGCATGAGACGTAGCATACGTCCACCCACCTCTCGGGATGCTCCGTCTAGTCTGCAGCTGGGGCCGGCTTCAGTTACGGATTCTTCTGCTATGTTATTAAAGCACACACAACCGCATCCTAGCTACTTGACTTCGGATATCCAGCCTGCTGCGCGAAGAAGGGACCACTCTTCGCACGTGAAGTCGGACCATCCGGTAGCTAGGGAGATGAGGCCTTGATCATTGGGACGTTCGAAGAGATCCAACTCCGACACACTGCCCCAGGAGCAGCAAGCAGGTAAGAGACCGCTGTTCTACAGGCCTTGATGACGGACTTGCTGTTGCAGATTGCGCAGCTGATCACAGCATCCCAGCATGTGCAGATGTAGCCTCCTTCAGACTCAGAACCTGAGCTGTTGGATGGTGCTGGGTCAGTCCAGTCATCTTTTCACGCACATGCAATGGACCGAGATTCGCAACTGATTCTTTCAGATGGTGAAAGGGATAAGGAAGAAGATTACCCTTCCCTTTTGGAACAACACATGGTTGCAATGGATTTCATCCATCAATACTACCCAGAATTTGTTCCGACGATCAAGAATGCTGTGACAACAGAAACCACTGGCGCCATTGGATGCAGACTTTATACAGACAAAAATCTTCCATAAACATACCGTTTCTTGGACCACGTTAATTTAAAACGGTCGGTGAAGATGTTCAGAGAGCTCTTCAGCGTTTCGATGAGCAGGCCGGGGAACTCTGTCGATCTCATGGGACGGAGTGATAGGATATGCATATCCTCCAACTTCATTGACTCAGCAGATTCTGTTAAAGATCAAACAGTCTCATTGCAAAATCCTGCTAGTAGCACCTATGTTGTCACAGAAACCTTGGATCAATCTTCTACGCCCTTAGTGGCATTATGGAGTCTGTCAGATGTGAGGAAACATTGCGGTTCCTATACTATTTGATGATTAACACAAGAACAATTCAAGTAATGCGGGTGAGGGGGGTTCGATATGAATTCAAATCCGACATCAATTCCCACCCCGCCAACCCCCACCCACCCCCCCCACCCCCCACCCACCCCCACAGCCAGTGTGTTAAGAGGCGATTAACAGGCAAGAAATGTTTTCTTCCCGCAAGCCTTGTATGCATTTAAGTATATACATGCATTTCATGACTTCTCAATTGGCAGCTGGGTCGTGTTCTATGGCGACCTCATGGACACATCCACTTTTTAGTTGGTTGGTTTCCTGTGATTGTTCGTCTATTCATCATCAATAAATTGCTAGGTTTTGGGAACCTGGGAGGCTTTCTAGTCAGTTAAGTGGTATTCAGATCATCAATAAATTGCTAGTCTTTGGGTACCTGGGAGGCTGTCTAATCAGTTAACTGGTATTCAGATGATAACATGTAGGATTTCAATGCTCACGCGCATAATAAATGCATTATTAGGCAGATGCATTATTGTATGTTATGGACCTTAGAAACAATGAATTATTTCGGGACGGTTTGTGACGAGTGTTAATCTTAGCTTGTTCCATTTCTAGATCCAGGTTTCTATTAAATTTTGAATACAACTCGTCTTTACACTTTCTTATATTCACACGTTTCTAGGAACATAGATATCGGATAGAACATGTCTGGGAGTGTTATTTACTGGAATTTATTGTAAACCTGAATGGGGTCGCCTGTGGGTTACCTTGGAAGTGTGTTTACCTTCCAGAGATTGTCCATTGTGATTCTATTGGACATGTGTATGTTATATATTATATCACTGGTTTTTGACCTATCTATGTATGCCGACTCCGGTATACGTTACAAGTGAGCGATATTAATTACCGGGATTGCCACTGTAACCTTAGCTTCGGTAGTGGCGTTAAGCACCAATTTATTAATAATAATTAATACCTGAGTGCCTGTTCGACGAATTTTTATATTGTTTTTTTGGTATCACTTTCTGATTCCAGAACACTCCTTTCTCTTTGAAGAAGATTCCTTCAAAAAAAGGGAGGTGGGGTGATTTTTTTTACCCCTCCTCTGGCTTGATAAGTGTGTAACTATGAGTGAAACTGTTTTGTCTGTAGACTATATCCTGGATATAGCTGGTGTTTTATTGTATAGGGCGTATGTGTGTGGGGGATTTCCTCTTATTCTCATATATGCCATCCTAATTTTTCTGGCTTAGTCCGAACTAGCCTTAAAAAGTGGGAAGTCGTTACATCCAATTAGCATAGTCTTCATGCTAAGAATGCAGAATTACTTGAATTTGGCTCCTTATTTATGATATGTCTTCTCTATTACTTTATAGAGAGACATACAACACACTATTAAATGAAAATAGAATATGTTTTCATTTTTGGAATTCACTTTAAAAAATTTCCACAATCCAGCATAAGTATTTCCAATAGTTCCTTGAATCCAGCACCCTATGTAACGACATGTAACTAACTTACCCAAAGCATTTTTACAGCCTTAGTCATTATATATTTTCATGTAGCATGTGATATGGCAGTTACCAATTTTTATAACCAGAAAATGTGACTAACCCTGTGCGCTGCACAGGGTTAGTCACACTTTCTGGTTATAAAAAAAATTTCATTTCTAACTGAATAACTAACCCTGTGCACTTTACAGCCTTAGTGTAGATGTCATCTATATTAACTCTTTACCCAATGTAAGGGTTAAAACCAGCCAGTACTATTCAAACTCAGCTTAAGAACCCTCGTTGGGTTTGTTTTTAGTGAATTCCAAAAAGGAAAACATATTCTATTTTCAATTAATAGCTTGTTATACATGTAATTCCTTTTAAATTTAATTTCCTTTCACCTTGGATTGCAGGCTTGGGAACTATGTTGGTCTGCTAATTCTAAAGTCCTAGGCCCTCTGCCTTTTTTCGATTCAGCTAAGTCTGGACCATTGGTGTATAGTGTAAACATATAAATTTAAAGTAATTTGTATATTTTTATACTTACCAATGGCTCAGACAGAGATGGCCCTCCCATGAGTGGGCACTCATACCTCCCTGCTGAATTTTTATATAATACTCTCTTCTACAAAGAATGATGTTGCCGCCAATTCCAGTCACTTCCTGGTGGCTGCGAATGTGCAGAGAGTAAACGTCTGCATTGGGTAAGAGGTTAACTCCCCACACAAGCAATCCCAACTATTTAATGTTAATATAACAGTAATTAAGTTACAGCTTCAGAGAAAGAAAGTAAGAACATTCAAATTGCTGACACTTCTAATGTCCTGAATCAGTGGTAAACTGCAAGGGCAAATCGCAACTGGAAAAGCCTTGTAACTCTTGGTACCAGTTAACTTTTAACAGATAGATATTTATGATGATAACTACTATATATACATTACGCAGCTGCAAATAAAGGCAGCTGAAGCCCCCAAAAAGTGTGTGTGTGTGTGTGTGTGGGGGGGGGGGGGGGGGGGGGGGGGTCTCACCTTTCTGGTACCACAAGGGTGTAGGATGGAAAATAATTTTTCTATTTTGGGGGTGGGGGCAGGGTGGGTGGGTGTCAGTGGTGGTTGGTATTCATACAAAGTATATATACTGGTAGAGTTGTCAAGGAAAAATACACTTGGGGCAGCTTTTTCAAAAGAAGTATAAAAGTGGAAATGTGTGGTTCTGAGAGTATTTATGGGTTAATCTTTTTAACACTACATTTAATTTCTAATATCTTTTCAGATTAATGGTTGTAGATCCTTCTCAGTTAATTCAACACTGGTTCATTTGGAGCTGAAAAGATACTATTTGTATGGAAATAGTTTGAAAATTTCTGCAAATGTCACAGAAGAAGGCACTGGTATGATATTTTTAACTCTCTTTCCATTGGCTCTCACCCTGCATGAAGGGTATGTTTGTGGCTGTTATTAAAAAAAACATTCAACCAATTTCGAAGAAATGTTTGGGAATTATTGATCATGGGGTTGCATTGTGGTATTATTCAAATTAAGGTGCCATGCCCCCACATTAAGGGGGTGGGGAAAATTGCTCCATTTTTTTTTTATAAATATCTACTTCTCATGATCCAATGGATGGAATGAGTTGATATTGGGTACATAACTTCCTTTTGAAGTATGCACTCAAGTTTTTTTTAACAGGTAAGAGTGTTGGTACCACAACTTAAAGGCTACATATTCAGTGGATGTGCTCGCTTGGGTCTTGGCAGCATGGTGGAAACCGGTTCTCATCAGATCACTGAAGTTAAGCAATGTTGAGCCTGGTTTGTCCTTGGATGGGTGACAATCTGAGTGATCCATTCGGTCTCCCACGTTGTGTCCTTGGGCAAGGCACTTAACCCCCGATTGTCCGCATGGGGCATGATGATGCCGTGTACCAAGGTGTACTGTACAATGATAATGTGCTTGTCTTCAACCAATCTAACCCTGCCTGTGCTGCAGTGCGGCGTTACGATAATGGGGAGCTGGCAGCTGCTCGCCGTTGCTCGGTGCCTCTCTCCAGGTACTCTGGCTTTCTGCACCCGTAAAACACAATATGATCTTGGCTGTTAAAGTGTTATTAAACCTTAATAAAATAAATAATGTGCTTTGCTTTATCTTTGAAGTTAAATTATTTAGTCAGTTAGGATTTGCCTTGCTACAATTTCTGGGGTAGTGCCTATTGGCACTCTCCCATAAATTATAATAAAGCAAAGAAAGAACAAATTCTGACAACTCAGAACTTTAGGACTCTATGGTACCAGTTAAGGGAAGTTTGAGAGACAATATTTACAGTTGTTCTTGGAAGGGCAAGATTTTGGGCCCCACACAAATTTTCTGTTTTCAGCACCCATGGGCTGATTTAATGTAGGGTGCTATTGGACCATAAGCACTTGATTCATGCAAAAAAAATAATCCTCCACTTCCATGGGAACCTCAGGAGCTAAAAATAAAAATTTCCAATGCCCATATTTCCTAAAACAAATGGAACAGAGAATTGTTATATGGTATCTAGCATCTGTATATATATATTTGGTGTTCTACATCCTTAAGGGTGTCAGATTGAAGTTTGTTCAAATCAAATTCTTAGGTTCATATTTGGGATCCATACAAGAGACTTACATTTTAACACTGTTGGTAATAGGAAAACAAAAAGTCTGCATGCTTTCAAAAAATCAAAATATCTTCTCTAAACCTAATGGTCAGAATCTTTTGATATTTGGTATACAACATCCATAGGTGGATCAGATTCAAATATATTCACATCAAGTCCCTAGGATCATATCAGGGCTCCATATAGGAGATTTAATCATTTTAACTTGTTGGTAATAGGAAAATGCTGAGTTAGCATGTTTTTAAAAATTAAAAAATCTTCTCCTCCAGAACCACTGTTCAGCACCTTCTGATATTTCGAATACAAGTGTACAAGATTCAAGTTTGTTCAAATTAAGTCTCCAGGTTCATATCTGGACTCCATACAGGAGCCCAAATTTGGGAAAAGGCTATAAAAATCTTCTTTTCAGAACCACCAGTCATGATCTTTTGATATTTATTGTACAGCATCTTTAGTGAGGTCTGATTGATGTTTGTTTCCTCGGGTTCTTATTTGGTCTCCCTCTGGCAACCAAAATTATAATTTAGTGCAATATGAGGAATATACTTTAAAAATCTTCTTCTCCTGAACTATCTTTCAGTCATAATTTTTTTTTATATTTGGTATGCGACATGCATAGGAAGGTAATATTGTAGTCTGTTCAAACCAAATCTGTAGGTTAATATTTGGGCTATCTATAGAAGTCCAAATTTTAACTTTGTGAAATATGAGGAAAAATCTTCTTCAGATCCACCAGTTTTGATATTTGGTATAGAGCATCTTCTTGGGGGTGGTGGGAGGAGGAGATGGGGTTGCAGATTCAGGTTTTCCAAATCACATATCTGTGTTCATTTTTTAGAGCCCTTTGGGAGCCCAAATTTTATCTTAGTGCAATATGAGGAATATTCTTTCCAAATCTTTTCCAGAACTATCAGTAAGGATTTTTTTCATATTTAGTATAAAACATCCTTTAGGGGGACAAATTTATCTTTGTTCAAACTAAATTGCCTGGTTAATATTGGGAGTTAATATTGGGGCTCCCTATCTGTGCCCAAAATTTTAACTTCGATTAATATAAGGAATAATCTTTAAAAATCTTTTCAGAATCTTGGTATACAGTATCCATTGGGGTAGAGGAGGGGCAAAATCAAGTTGGTTCAAATTAAGTCCCTGTGTTCATATTGGGCACTCTGTAAGCTGAATTTTAACTTAGTCCTATATTGGGAAAGAAAATAATATCTCTGAAAATATGAGTTACAATGTGACTTCCAGTAAGCAGATGTCCATTTGCTGAAACTGATTCTATAACTGGACGTGACTAAAAGACATTCCAAAATAAGATGAGAAATGTAACTATGAACACAGGTAAATAACAAGTAAAGTGGAACCCACTTAATTGGATATCTCTTAATTGAATAACCCTGTTAATTGAATATAATTTCCCAACACAAAACCATTTACCATGCCTCCAGTACAAATTTGACCAGTTAATTGAATACAGGTTATAGAGTAAACTCCTGTTAATTGAATAAAAAATCCTGTAACCTGTCGAGAAATTACCTGACTCACTCCAGTTTTCCTTTGTTTATAGATCTATTTGGCCTCAGTACATCCAATACAGGTATTTAATCTATTATATCTTGTTTGACAGAGCTCATGGAGCTCTGTCAAACAAGATATAATAGAATAAATGCTCAGTTTATCTGTAGAATACAGGGATGTGACACAGTCCCTGTTAAATGAATTCTCCTGTTAATTGAATATTTTTCATTGACAGAGTGGCTGTTCAATTAACAGGGTTCCACTGTATATATATAAATATATAAAACATAAGCAAAGCAGCAAAACATTTTGTAAATTTACCCACCTGCTTCACTTTAGTGATGGGAATGGAGGTGTGTGTCTGTGTGGGGGGTGGGGGGGGGATGTGGGAATTGGGCACCTACATCATATAAATAAGGCTAATTACCTGAAACACATCCCTAGAGAATAGTTCCTAAAAGGTAATAGTAACATCTGCAGAAGACATTGACTCACACGCTATATATCTACGAGACAAAAGTCCACTGTTGAAATCGTAGAATAGATAGATTTCAACCAACTGCAGAAATACAAAGCCTTAGGAAATGTACTAAATGGTACACTTACAACTCCCATAGATGTATTAATATATATATCTATTTGAGTTCTAAAGAACTAAAGGCAAACCGAAATGCAGAATTAATCAGATTGCAGTTGCATTCAGAATGGGTGGGGAATATGAGGATGTAAACAATGTTAAAATATAATTTAACAAGTCACTTCCCCAAATAAATGAGGTGATAAAAATCACTCCACAGTGGCTTTATATCCTATCCACCATTTCCATACTGTTTCCAGCTTCGCATTGCTCAAAACTGCCATGCAAAATTTTGCATCCATCCTGATGATTGAAAATAAGGAATTGAAGCTTTCTGTACATTTCTGGCAGCAGATGGACAATGAGATGTACTCCAGGCGTGATAAAGAACAGGCCATCGTGTTGTGTACTGTGTGCTTTTGCCTGATCGGTCTGCAGGACCTTTTTGTGATCTTTATGAATTTTTCTCATTTTTAGCTCAACTTTGGCGAAGCCAAATTTGAGCTTATGCCATGGCCCATCATCCGTCGTCCGTCTGTCCGTCAACAATTGGATACAGCTCGGGCTAGAGGCCGTATTTATGAACCGATCTTTACGAAACTTCTTGGGTATCTTTGTTATGACCGTGGGACGAGAACTAGTGTTTTTGGGTGCAGTCCGAAATTCAAGATGGCTGCAAGCCACCATTTTGTACCGACGATGCAGAAATCTGTTTTTTGTACAGAACTTCCATATGAAAGCTCTGATTTGAATAATTTTTTGTATGAATGTTTAGTACCATGGGATACATCACATATAATACGGTTTTTTTTCTCGTGCGTAAATTATGCAAATTAGACTAACTTTGATGTTTTTTGGTGTTACTTTCAGCACTGTAAGTGCAAATGCCAATACGGCTCGTGCTAGAGGCCGTATTTATGAACCGATCTTTACGAAACTACTTGGGTACCTTTGTTATCACCGTGGGACGAGAACGAGTGTTTTTGGGTCCGGTCCGAAATTCAAGATGGCCGATGGCAGCCATTTTGTACAAAATTAGGTGCAATCAGATTTTTGCACAGAACTTCCATATGAAAGCACTGATTTGAATAATTTGTTGTGTGAATGTTTAGTACCATGGGATACATCACATATAATACGGGTTTTTTCTCGTGCAGAAATTATGCAAATTAGATGAACTTTGATTTTTTCAGTGCTACTTACACACAGTAAGTACACATGTCAATACGGCTCGGGCTAGAGTCTGTATTTATGAACAGATCTTCACGAAACGTCTTGGGTACCATTGTTAACACCTTGGGACGAGAATGAGTGTTTCTGGGTGCGGTCCAAAATTCAAGATGGCTGCCAGTGGCCATTTTGTACTGAAATTAGGTCTAATCAGTTTTTTGTACACAACTTCTATACGGCTCAGGCTAGAGGTCGTATTTATGAACCGATCTTTACAAAACTTCTTGGGTACCTTTGTTATCACTGTGGGATGAGAACGAGTGTTTTTGGGTGTGGTCCGAAATTCAAGATGGCCACCAGCAGCCATTTTGTACCAAAATTAGTGCAATCAGTCTCTTGTTCAGAACTTCTGTATGAAAGTTCTGATTTGAATAAAGTTTTGTATGAATGTTTAGTAACATGGAATACATCACATATAGTACGGGGTTTTTTCTCGGGCAGAAATTATGCAAATTAGATGAACTTTGATTTATTTAGTGCTACTTATACTCTGTAAGTGCACATGTCAATACGGCTCGGGCTAGAAGCTGTATTTATGAACCGATCTTCACAAAACTTCCTGGGTACCTTTGTTATCACCTTGGGACGAGAATAAGTGTTTCTGAGTGTGGTCCAAAATTCAAGATGGCTGCCAGTGGCCATTTTGTACCGAAATTAGGTCCAATCAGTTTTTTGTCACAACTTCTACACAGCTCATATTTGTGAACTGATCTTCACGAAACTTCTTGGGTACCTTTGTTTTCACCTTGGGACAGGAATGAGTGTGTTTTGGGGTGCCTTTGTTATCACTGTGCTATGAGAACAAATATTTTAGGGTTCAGTCAGACCCACTCTGGGACTCAAAGATTTCTTTTCTAGTTTAGCATCTGACTGTCACCCACCTTTACAATACTTTTCCTATACATTTGTTACAGGCAACGGCCAGTATTTATGTACAGACCGTTACAATACTTTATATGTACCTTTGTTATCAGGTCATTACCTAGATGTTTGTCATTGCTGTGTCACATACTATACATGTACATGTCTTTGTCTTGACAAGTTGAGCTACAGTGTCGTTGACACTTTCATTTGGTCTTTATTCTTGAAAAAAAAGTCAAATTGCTATTTTTCAAGAAGAGAGATCAATAAGGAGCAATGTATGTTGTGTTAGTGTGGTAGATACACAATAAATAAAATTTGGGAGAACATTTTAATTTCTATGATAATATCTACTTTTAGAAAATGAATGATACATATGTTTGCTTAGATTTGAAATCCTGAATTCCTATTTATGGAAGTTACAATATTACAAATCCTGTCACTGAAGAATCCTTGGTGTTTTGTCAGGTGATCAATTCAGGCCACCTGGTACCTCTTTTTTACAAATCTTTACCCAAGAAAATTGTATTCAAGGTTTTCTTCCTCCTGCTAAGGTAGTTGGAAGTATATAGGAATCTCCAGGTCTGTCCATCCATCTGTCCATCCTTCTGCCATCCAAGTGTTTGTCGACTCTTGACTGGTAGAGTGCTAAATTATATTTGGTCATCAAAATTTATTTACGTGTCTTTGCCTGGTTAAAATTTATGGGAGAGCGCCTTTAGGCACTCTCCCATAAATTTTAACAAAGCAAATCCTAGCAGACAAAATTATTTAACTTCAAAGATAATATGAAGCACATCTACAGAATATGATGCTGTCAAGTTGCAGCACCTGCACTTCAGAGTAAAGCCCAAATATGGGCTTCCAGCACTCTACCAGTTTTAACAGAGCGACATAATTGTGGAGTTATTTGTTTGAAAAGTCCAACATTGTGGGTGTTTTTCTTAATTGTGATATCAACCCCACATCACACATGATTTCTATCAGTATTATTTACCTCTAGAGGTTAAATTTATATTTTTAGATTTAACTCCACAGTGATAATAATAAAAAACCCACAAGGGGGTACTATACCAATGAAACTATAGCCCAACAATGAATTGGATAAAAAAAAATTGCACAATCTAGCACTTGTCAGATCGGCCTGTCCATCCATCTGTCCTACCATCAATCTATGGCCTTGTCATGGCATTTCTGCCTGTTGTTCTTTTTGGAATTTGACCAAACATTGAGTATGTTGAAAGGATGCATAGATGTATATGAAGTAACCATCTCGCAGTCTTAACAATTTTTTAAAGAATTATGCCCTGTAAGGTAACCAGGTCATGATTTAACAATATTTTTATACTGTACCAATGACCCAGACTTAGCTGGTGCTAACTCTTAAATATCTAGGGCCAAACACAAATTTTGCCCCCCAGTCCCCAAAATTTGCATCAAAAACCAAAAATAACATGTCCTATATGGTCCTCCATACTTTTACTCCACTGAGCATGGGCAGTGTCAAGGAGGTCTCGAAATTGGCTCCAATTGTCATTCTTTGTTTGGCTCTCAATTCAGTTACATCTGACTGATATTTGTGCTTGTAAATCTCAGTTTTAATGATGACAGACACATAATTATGAGAGAATTGGTGGATCTAAGGAGGAAATAGAAGGATGAGAGGAAGAAACAGTGGCAAGAAAGGTTCAGGGCTGTAACTTATAATTTTTTTACGAAATTATTTCATGTTGCCTATTTTCGAGGCATGGCCCTGATGTTGTCATTCTTGCTATGAATTTACCAATGTTTGTTCAGTGTTTCCTCTCTCCCTTTCCTTTATTCCTCCCTAGCTATTCTCCCATGCTTTTGGCATATTTTTTGTAATGTTTATTACTAAAATTTCGTGGGAGTTTTGGCTTGGTAACAGAATAAATATTCTGTTTTTCCCCATCCTTACGTCCTCACTCTTGGGTGTTTTGGCGTTTTGGTCTGCATCTACCATCTGATGTTCTGGACTTCTCTGGAAGTCTCTGTTTTGCATCAGATAGTGTTTAAATTGGTAACTGATTTCGGGCCATGTTATCAGTGTCTGGAGTCTGTTTCTGGTTTTTGTACACTTTTTGTTTACGTTGAGAACGGTTACTTCTGATGGTGATTACTTGTCTTCTCTCTTGTTCAGTTCATAGCAAGGTACATTAATATTGTCCATAAGTGTTACATTAATTTTTTTAAATGATTTAAAAAATTTTGTCCAAACTTAGGCTTTTTTGGGATCCATTTGGGCTCATCGTTCCCATTGGGAACTTGGGCTCTTCTGAAAATTTTTTCGAAAAATTTTTTCTTTTTCAATTATTTTTTCGAAATGTTATAATGGATTATTTTATTATGTATCTTTGTTTTCAGGGGTTGGTGTAAGTACTATGACTGTTTGTAATTTTTCACAATGAAATAATATTGTTCAAATTGTAATCAGTGGAAGTCTTCCTCTGATTCTCATAGTTACTGTATTAATTGTAGTCAGTGTACTCGCACAAACCCTTGTTCAGTGTGTGTCATTTGGGATGACAAACGTTGGAGACGTGAGTCACGATATGTTGTTAGTGGGGAGAGTTCCATGCCAGTCCTCTCTCCGCAGGGTCACGCTAGTTTTTCAATCTCTTTTTCAGAGGAGCAAGAACAGGGTGACGTTTCCATGATGTCTTCACAAAGTGTGCTTCCGTCGTCACAGTCAAATGAAGAGCTAGCGGCAAAAGTGCTCAAGCAGATACGTCAATTGCCTAAGAGGTCCCAAGTAGGATCGACGGCAGGGGTCAGCCTGGCAGCTGAGTTTAGGGAGAAGTGACTTCTCCCTTCAGAGACTTTAGGGAGAAGTCAGGACCCAGGAGGGAGAAGTCAGTGGACATGAAGGAGAAATCAGAAAAAAAACATAAAACGTATATGACATCGTGATAAAATAAATGAACATAGAGGACACAATTGTGGAGATAAAAATAAATAAAAGTTATACAAACATACATACACACACAAACCTAAGTCAGATGGTATATAACAGAATGTAGGTTAAAATCCCACCTCCCCCCCCCACCCCACAAAAAACTGTGTCGTTCATGGTTTCTGAATACCCCCTAACTCTTTGCCTAACAGTGATGACTAAGGTTACCATGCAGTTGATTTTGTATTTGCCTCAACGCAGTGGATTTGAAATTTAGTATGACCCATGGTGAGAGTGTTCTTCTCTGTAAAAGAAGGTATATTCTTTTTAAAAAAATATTTAAAGTGTTTAAAATAAATTTCATGTTCATATAAGAAGCTGGGTCGTTCATGGTTTCTGAATGCCCTAACTGAGTTGAAAAGCGTAGTTAAAAAAGTTTTCGATATCCTTCGTAAATTCAGCGTTATTAACAATTTGAGTTAATTTATTTCTTAGGTAAATGACAAAATATTTCAGTTGTCTCCCTTCCCGGCTGCGCTGGGTAATAATACACTGTTCAGAAAACTGACAATTTCTGCCAACCATCTCACACTGACACGTGCGATTGGTGCTTTGAAGGTCTGCCATTCTTATCCATCCAAATACCTGTGATTTCTATTGTAGCCTTATTCCATTTAACCCCTTCCAACACAACTTCACAAGTTTTCAAAGAAAAACATTCAATGCAAATTGTGGGGCGAATTTCAATGCAACCAATTTTTCAGTGGCAGTTGAACAGAGCGCAACCGCAAGCAATTTCGATATGGACGAACTGTCTCCAATACATTTTTTTTTGTTTTGAAACGGTGGTTAACTTTAATAAATTCTAATTAACTCGATGCGTGTCTTGTGTGATTCGTTGTTTTGGCTGGCACTTTGTTTTTAAATAGCCATTTTGCGCTGGTTGTTATCAGTTGGGGCGAATTGTTCGAACGAGTACGCCATTACAATTCTTTTCAAAAATATAAAATTGGGCTAGTTTAGGCTATTTTCATAGCCGTGTGACGGACTTTAACAGCAGCCGTGTTTACTTTTTTTGCGAATGTGGAAGCGGGTGATTTTAAAAAATAAAACATAAGAAAATACAGTAAACTGCCATGTCTCCCAAGGAAGTTTTGGAGGGCGACTTGAATTTTGCCCCCAGTGCAAGCCAAGGCGACTTGAGGAATGACAAGGCGACTTCTTCGCCCAAGTCGCCCACTCGGCTGACCCCTGATCGACGGCTCTGGCGTCTGCTAACTCGCCCGGTGTAGCGCCCATTCAACGAATGACTCGGCAGCCGGGTTCGTCTGTTGTGGTCAAGGAAGGAGATTTGGGTGATGCGAGCACTATAAAAATACAATGTGCACACCCAGTGACGACGGAAATGAGGATGGTTCGGAGGAAGCCTATTAGTCCGGTTCCTAGCTCGTCCAGCTCCGCATGGGCTGCGAGTGAGAGAGGTCCCTCTCTCATACAACAACATCTGGGCCCAGATGTTGTGGTACATAACGTTCCTCAGTCGGGGCATACGTCCGCCGCTCGGAACGCTCCGTTATATAGACAGTTTGGAGAGACTGCTCTATTGGCTTCCACATCTTCACAACAGCACACACGACCACACCTTGGCTACATGACCAGTGATATCCAGCCATTCCATGGCGACCAGGTCATGCCATCCGGTAGCCAGGGAGGCCTTCATACTCCGGACATTTACATAAAAGAAGTATGCAGGAGTCAACGTCCAAGGATCTTCCAGCGGCTAAATCCTGTAAGACCGCAGCTCCACAGGGCTCTGTACGGACGTGCAATTGCAGATAGCACAAATTATCGCAGCATCCTAGCAACCGACAGAAACTCTGTCGGAGCAGGAATTATCCGAGGAAGCTGGGTCGGTACGTTCCGCTGAAGGCTCAGGCACGGACGACCAAGATTTACAAGTGGTCCGACAGGATGGCGAAAGGGATACGGAGGAGTTGGAATTTTCCCTTTCGGAACAACATAAAATTGCCGTAGAGTTCATTCGGCATTATCTTTCTGACATTGTTCCTCCAGACCAAAATGCTGCGCAGCCTGATAAGAGACTGATAGCACCACTGGACACTGAATTCTTTAATCGGTTTAGGGACACCGTCCCTCAATTTCCAACACAGTCCAGAAATGTCTTAAGGACATTTGAACTATTGAATGACGCTATATATAAACTTGCTACCAAAACGGGCAGGTCCGGTTTCTTATCGGCTAATGCTCTACATCTGCCGTTCATCAATTCAAGGAATAAATTCAAAATGGCAAGACAGGGCGTTTCGAGAGTTCCTCTGCATCTAGACGACCAGGCTGAAGATCTATAATTGTCTATACCGTCGTCTATGTCACTTCCAACCACGACGTTGGAAACGACAATATCGTCTAACAGGGCTAGCTTAGACACATTATCGTACGCAGATCACCTTACCAGGGCGTTTTCATTATGTCTTGAAGAAAAAGAATTCCAAACAAACCTCCTTGAGAGTTCTTTCAAGGGCCATAGCATTTTCCACGTATAACTCCGTCCTTTCAGTGACAAATCTGGAGTTGGTTAGACGTGACGCGGCCCTGGCTACATCCACGCACGTGGATAGTAAGGTGAAAAACTCCCTCAGAGTCGCTCCGATCTCCGGAGAGCTTCTCTTCGACGGCAAGCTTTCCTCAATCTATGATCAGATGACTAAGAAAGCTTCAGACTCTGCTATTTAAATCCGCTTCCAAAAAGTCGGATACAGCGGAGAAGAGTAGGACAGGCACTTCTTGGGTGAATACGTCCAAGGGAAGTTCCTATAGAGGTTCCTATGCGTCCTCTAGGTCTTACTCTAGAGACCGTCAAGGCAGCGACTCAGGTAGGGGCCGTAATACTGGCCGAGACAACCGGTCAGACGCCCCTAGGTTGACGGGGCGAGGTGCAGGCTGTGGAGGATGTGGTTTCGCCTTCAGCAGGCCTCGCAGGTCCAGGAGGCGATGGTATAAACCTCTATCGTGTTCAAGTGGGCAGAACACTGTCGAGTTTCTCAACCAGTTGGGAGTCAATTATGGACGACCCTTAGGTTTGAGGGGGGGATTTCGGAAGAGCTAAAACTGTCCTTCAAAGGAAAACCTCTGTTGACTCGAAGTCCAAGATGGACTCAACTTCCGTCAAATCCTCAGAAGAGAGGCTCGCTTATATCAGAAGTCCAGTCTTTTCTGGAGAAGAATGCGATAGAGGTCGTAGAAAACCAGGAATCTCCATCTTTTTCTGGTTCTGAAACCAGATGGCTTGTTCAGACCAGTCATAGATCTGAGCTAGATAAACAAGCTGATTGTGGCTCCAAAATTCTATATGGAGACCATCCGATCAGTCAGAACGAGCATTCAGGTGAACGACTATGCTACGAGCATAGATCTCAAGGTTGCATACTTTAACGTCATGGTACATCCTGCGTTCAGAAAGTATCTTCGCTTCGCCATCCTAGGAGTCATGTATCAGTTCCGAGCAATGTGCTTCGGCCTGAATCTAGTGCCCTGGGCTTTCACTCAAATAATGAACTCGGTAATGACTCATTTCCGAGCTCATTCGTCTGCTGTAACGTCGGCCTACCTGGACGACATTCTTCAGAGGTATGGCAATGAGTTAACGCTTTAAAACGATGTGCAGAATCTGCTTCTATTGCTCCGACGTCTCGGTTTCATAGTAAACGAGGAGAAGTCAGATCTGGTGCCCTCCAAGTCATTCACACACCTGGGAATGAGCTTCGAGACGCACAACAATCTCGTTCGTCTGCCGTTAACCAGAGCGAAATTAATCAGTTGTTATGCTCGCTATTGTCTTCACTCAGACAAAGTTACAGCGAGATAATTCATGAGACTGATAGGTTTGTGTGGAGCTGCCGCGAGTCTTATTCCAATGGGATGGCTATGCACTCGTCCTCTCCAAATCTTTCTGACTCAGAATTGGAGAGTGAAGATTCATTCGCTCGATACGGAGATTCTCTTGTCAAATCAAGTGAAACAAGAGATTCAGGCTTGGGCAGATATTCAGCGGTTAACTGAGGGAGTTCCACTGCAATTGCCAGATCCGAGTTTTACAATTATGACGGATGCCAGTCAAACAGTTTGGGGCGCAACATTGAGCCCAACGGATTCGAAGTGCCAGGGTCTTTAGGATCCACAGTTCCTAAACAAGCACATAAACATCAAGGAAATGATGTCAGTTTGGCTTGCGCTACGTCATTGGATAGACATTATTCAGAATGATGTACACATGCAAATTCTGTCCAACAATATGATGGTAGTAGCGTATATTCGGAACCAGGGAGGCACTCATTCCATTCCATTATTCAATTTAACGGAAAGTTTGCTTGTACTAGAACATCAAATTCTCCTATCGGTCCATCATATTCTGGGTCGTCTGAACGTATTAGCAGACTCCCTTTCACGGAGGGGTCGCTTGTTGCCGTCAGAATGGACTCTCAACAAACGAGTATTCAATCAGATTTGCTACCAATGGGAACGGCCAATGATAGACTTATTTGTGACACATCTCAACAATCAATTGCAGATATATGTGTCACCATGTCCGGATCCATGAGCGTTTGCAGTAGACGCTCTATCAATCTCGTGGGATGGAATGATAGGATATGCGTATCCTCCAGCACCGTTGATTCAGCAGATATTGCTCAAGATAAAACAATCCCAGTGCAAAATTCTGTTGGTAGCATCTCTGTCTCCACAGAGACTGTGGATAAATCTACTCAGGTGTCTGTTGTGGGACATGCTGCGGAAGGTTCCTCCACAGTAGGATCTCCTTTCGCAGGGAAAATCACGCAGACTGCATCACAAGGTCTCAACCTTCACGTATTTCCGTTGTGCGGTCCTTCTTGCATGGCAAGCATTTTACAAGACGAGCAGTGGACGTGATTTCTAACTGTAGGAGGACCTCCCCTTCACTAAACTATGCTGCTAAGTGGAAGGTCTTTTGTCGGTGGTGTAGGGATCTATCTGTAGATATTTATGATCCCTCCATTCCAGACATTGCAAATTTTCTAGTCTGCTTGTTTGATGAGATCAACTGCAGCCTGTTACCATTAAGGGTTATAGGTCTATGCTATCAGATACCTATGCACATCATGATAGTTTACAAATTGGATCTAATGTCTCTTTATCTAAATTAGTAAGAAATGTTTTGATAAATAGACCTAGAACCCTTAGATTAATTCCTAAATGGAATTTAGCTTGGGTTCTTCTTAAGCTAAAAGAAGCACCATTTGAGCCTCTTGACACAGTGGACTTCAAATTCTTATCTTATAAGACAGCTTTTCTCTTAGCCTTCTCTTCGGCTAGAAGAGTCAGTGAGCTTCATGCACTATGTGTGGACGATTCTCACTACCGTAGTGTGGGAAATACTAGTACCTTCACTACTAATGTTGGATTTTTGGCTAGGAATCAGGCGCCTAATAAGTATCCAGAACCTATTGTTATTAAGGCTCTTCCGCCTTCTGATGGGCATAGGCCTTTACTCTTTCCAGTCAGAGCTATACGTATTTACAAATGTAAATCTGAGTTTAGCAGAAAGAGTTGTAAGCGTTTCTTTCTGTCTCTGATGCCAAATAGAAGGGACATTTCGGTCCATTCTATTGCTAGGTGGATTCAGTTAACTATCCGTACTGCTTATGAAAAATTATCTTCAACTCAGCAGTCTGTGCTTAACATTTCAGCTCATGAAGTAAGAGCTCTATCTACATCTTGGGCTTATGCTAATAGTGTTGCTATTACAGATCTAATGAAGGTTGCATATTGGTCTCAGCCTTCCACTTTTACGAATTTTTATCTTAGGAATACTGAGTCCATTTCTGGAGATCTACATTGTTTAGGTCCATTATTTGTTGCTCAGAATGTCGTCCACTAAACAGTTGCAACTATAGTTATGCCGGCTTTCTGCTGCGGCAGTGACTCTGTCCTGCTGCCCTCTTCACTTTGGGGTATTTGACCCAGGGCAAGGGGAAGGGGGGAGGGTGTTCCCTTAGGTCACTTGCTTTATAGTGAAAAGCAAGGGAATACCTCCTCTGGAGTCAGTAATTCTGAGTTGGCGCCGGGATGGTTTTAAAGTGTAAAGCTAATGTTTACTCATCCATGTAATATTTTTAAAGTGTAGCTCGGTGTGAAGCATTTGTATATGTCACGTGTCATACGGGCGTTAATATAAAATCCTCGGACCCTTTTAATGAGTATGAAGAGTCTCATTTCTCTGGACTTCCTTTATTTATTGGCTTTTCTTTAAAAATTAAAAATAATTAGTATAATGGGTTATACTGGATGTTAATAAAGATCATTGATGTTATTGTGCTCAATTACTGAATGGTGTTGTGTCTTTCTTTTTTGATGAAAATAAGAAAGATACATGTAAAGCCTACTTCTCCTTTTCTCCGCGAGGGGATAATTCTGTTATATGTAGTTGAGCCTATTGGATTTTCCTTTATGTCCTAGGCCCTCCAACCTTTTTACTATTCAGCTAAGTCTGGGTCATTGGTACAGTATAAAAATGTTAAAAAATTGATAGTAATTTATATATTTTTTATACTTACCAATGACCCAGATGGGGATGGCCCTCCCATGAGTTGGGAACTTATACCTCCCCACTGAGTACATAATGCTTATCAGGCACTGGTTGGAAGAATGACAATTGATGCCAATTTAGAGACCTCCTTGACACTGCGCATGCGCAGTGGAGTAAAATTATGGAGGACCATATAGGACATGTTATTTTCGGTTTTTGATGCAAATTTTGGGGATTGGGGGGCAAAATTTGTGTTTGGACCTAGATATTTAAGAGTTAGCACCAGCTAAGTCTGGGTCATTGGTAAGTATAAAAAATATATAAATTACTATAAATTTTTTAACTTTTAAAGAATTATCCCCCTTCACACTTTGTCAAACCTCATCACTGCATCATCTGCAGTTATCCATGGATTTTGATCAAATTTCAAATACATAAACTGGAAGAGTTTTACATTTTTTTTTCTGGGAAAGTTCTTGAGGTGTCTGAACACTTTCTGTCAGCATCAATTGTGGGGTTGATGCTGTCACAGCATAAAATCCTATCAGGTGGGGACGTAAAATAGCTGTCCTCGGTTCAGAGAGAGACACACTCCGTGAAGGCTGAAGATCCTTTCGTAACATTCGAGAAGAGCAAGGCCATGAAGTTGCCGCTACGAGGGTCATCCCGCACATCTGCGTCATTAGGCCAAGGAGAGGCTTTAATATAAGTTGCATAACTTGTTTGCCAGTCTTTGTAAAACAAATAAGATTAAATAAAAAAAACAAACATTGTTTTTCAAAGGTAATTTGTAACTTGTTCATTTTTTTTTCAAAAATGCCATGCTGTCATCAAGGGGAGCCTTAGTTTAGCAAGATTTTGTTCATCAATAATTCTTTTATTACCATTTATTGGAGAGTGCCTGTTGACCCTCTCCAATAAATGGTAACAAAACAATTTTATATAAACTCCTTTTTCTGCTGCTGAACAAGCAACAAGCTAATGTGTGTAGTGTAAAGCCACTACAGTAGAGCCCACTTAATTGGATATCTCTTAATTGTATATCCCTGTTAATTGAATATAATTTTCAAACACAAAACCATTTACCATACCTTCAGTACAAATTTGATCTGTTAATTGCATATGGGTAGTAGAGTAAACTCCTGTTAATTGTATATACATTTTTGTAATATGTCGAAAAAATTACTGTGACACGCACCAAATTCCCCTTATTTATCAATCTTTTTGGCCTCACTACATCCAATACAGGCATTTATTCTATTATATCTTGTTTGACAGAGCTCTATGAGCTCTGTCAAACAAGATATAATAGAATAAATGCTCAGTTTACCTCCAGAACACAGGAAACTGACTAAATCCCTGTTAATTGTATAATCCTGTTAATTGAATAATTTTCACTGGCAAAATGGATATTCAATTAAGAGGATTCTACTGTATAGTGGCTTTCAGCACATTTCAATAGAGTCATTATAGTGGCTTCTAGCATTCAGCCAGTTAGCAGTGTGATAGGTAAGCATGTATGAAGTGATTGGGATTTAGGTCAACAATTTTTCCTCTTGATATGTAATGGTCTAAAACTTTATTATTGAATCTTCTTTTTCAGTTTTCAGTGGGTTTTTACCAAACTGTATATACATTTATTGAGTATTTATTTAATTCAATGAATGCCAAGAAGATATTTTTGCTATGGTCTTTGTTCTAATAATTTTTGTGTGTGGGATGTATCTGCTAACACGCTAAGTAGTCCAGATTCAATTTGTTTAGTTCAAAAGAATTTGGGTGAATATTTTTTTTATTCACCTACCTTTACCCTTCACCTAACATGACAGGTAGACAACACTTACAAAAATATTTTTGAATAGTAAACATTTTAATTTTTTGCCTCTCAAAAACAGTTTATGACACCTCAGGAATGAGCTCAAAATGTAGTTTATTTTCTGTTATTGGAACATGTTTATTCTAAAGAGAGGTTACAAACTATGTTTTTGATGCAAAACTTGAAAAAATAATATTTTGCGAATCGTGAATTTTGTGAATAGCACTGGCAGATTAAGACCATTATGTAAGGTAAATCTTTCCTCAGAATTTTTTTCCATTCTCCAGGTGTTGTGCTAAATGGAGAAAGTACTGGACCAGCAGTAACATTTGATGGGATAAAGATAACTCTCAAAGATGAAACCAACCAACATTACAAACCAGGCTTTCCATACAGAGGAAAGGTAGTTTCTATATTTCTCATTTTAGTAGTCAGTCATGTAATGCTTAAAAACATGCAACTTATAACAGCATTTTACAGTAAATAGGAATTGAATTGTAACAAGAGAGAGTGTGAATGGAGCGCAGTCAGTTTTATCTCATACATAGGATTCAACTACATTCGAAACTCATTGACACAATGTTTGTGGGACTCAGGGTTCCTGTGGGGCCATGGAATCAATGAATGGCCTTGAATTTGACCTATATCCATTCAAAGCCCCGAGAAGCCCTTTATATTCGTTAAATAAAAATGACACAGCACGTTATGATAGCAATATAGCTTTATTTGCCAAAGTTCATAGAGGTGTAGTCCTAATTAGAACCCTCTGATCATTACTCTCTGCGCTTACTCTTTCCTTCAAAGGAAATGGGAGAAGGGGAATAACAACCAAAAAGTTCTAGTTAGGGTTAGTAAAGGGTGTTTGTGTTGTTCCTGGTAATTACTTTGAATTATCAAAGTTTTTCAAGAGATCCATGTTTGACTTAAGTGAGTTTGTATTAGTACTAAATACAGGGATTTGGTTGGAACTGGCAGACGACTGCGATTTGTGATTATACAAGATTTCTGACTTTGTGTTAACAAGTTTTGACTGTTCGTGGATAACATGCCAGAAATAAATTTTTGCTTATTTCCAAACCAGGGTAATAGGTTTTTCTCGCAAATGGGTTAAAATTGTTTTAACATAACAATGTAATGAGAGGGTAATTACCATTGAATAACATCCATAACATTCAACTTTTTTTTAAACCCTAAATCTGGGATGATAAAAATTAAATTATATATAACTTGAAAAAAAAAATCATGGAGGTGGGAGAGCTGTTATACAGGTGGGAAGGGGAGATATTTATGGTTATTTACTCAGTTATCTTTTGTCCTCCTCCCCACAAAGATATACTGGGTTGGGAAGATATCATTGGGACACTTGTAATATCATTTTAACACTTTGCCTAACAAACTATCACATCTGCCCACGTACTTTACAAATTAAGCAATTGAAAAATTATATTGAACAGAACCATATCGTGGGCTACATGATGTGGTTTTGTAAAATTATGGGAAAAAATTCTAAAAACCATAATTAAAATAATAAGTTGATTATCATATGCATTGGGTAAAAGGTTGAGATCTTAACTCTTTGAATCCTGGTAGTATCTTCCATGTTAGTTCAATGGCAGTAGCTGGAAGAGTCCACATTCATTATTTGGGGTAGACCAATTAATATTTTCAATGTGCAGCATGGGGCTACACATTGAAAATATTAATTGGTCTACCCCACACAATCACTCAGCAGTCATCCAACTTAAGAAAATTATGACGTATCATGCTTCTGGGCTGGAAAAGTGGTCGCTTGGGTTCAAAGGGTCAAGAGAGCCCAATTTTTACAACAATCCTCTCATATATATAATACACAGACTTATTACAGTGCGACATCACAGAAGCAGGCTATGGAACTTTCTATTTTAATGATCAAAAACTAACATTCATTCTGAACTTATGGTTTCTTAAATTGTATTTGACAGGCAATTGTTACCAAACCAGATGGCTCTCCTGCTCCAAATGAACTGATCAAAATTAATGCTATAGATTTCAAGAATGATGTTAGATTAACCAGAAATTTTACCACTGATGAGTCTGGAATCATAAACTTTGCAATCAACAGTAATGACTTGTCAGAGAATACAACATATTTCTCTATTGAGGTTTGTATTTAGTTCTCTGTGTTGCTGTGTTTTGAACCTGATATATTGGATATGGGTAGATTTGAAACTTTAACTCAGTTGCAGTTTTGGTTTTGTCGAATTTTCGGTTTTATTTTTGTCTTTTTTAAATGGCGGAAATCACTTCGGCACATGCATGTTCACTCACAATCGGTTTATATTGTATTGAGTGCAATAAATTCAATTGGATATTTCCTTCTGATGTTGCACATAAGGCCCAACAAAGAGATCTTCTGTTTCTTAGGCCAATTTTTATAAAAATGCTTGTGGGCAAGCATTTTTTTAATTTAATTTTTAATTTTTGTTATTATTTCCTTGCCATCCTTAGTTCATTTTCTTGGTTTGTTTTATATTTCAGGCCTAATAATCTACAGAATAGCATTGGTGGTGGTGTATTTTTGTCCCTTGAGTGCAAGAAGGCTTTTTAAAGCATTGCAAAGCATTGTTACACTCAATGGACAAATTTATCAATTTAATGAACTTGGGTCAAATATCAGACATGAACCATTTACTTTTTATTTTTTTTAAGTTTGCAATGGTTATAAAAAGAGAACATGCTGAAGCCAAGAGGGTGATATGGGAGGGCCTGAGAAACAGATTTTTTACTTTTTTAGGCCTTTAATTCAGTTTACGTTATATCAATTAAATTCAGTTTAACATTTCCTTCTGATATTGCACATAACTTTTTGAATTTTTACATAATGAAACATACCACATGAAAATAAGCAGTCTGACATTTGCAGAATGAGGTCCCCCAAGGGTGAATTTGATCATGCTATCCCATACAGTGGGCCAATATAGCCTCTGGGTACCTCTTTTTGTTTAGTTTGGAGAACCTGATTCAGATTGAGGTTCACAGAGGGTAAATTTAGAGATGCTACCCTGCTATGCAGGGTAGCATCACTAAATTCACCCTCTGGGGACCTCATTTTGCAGATGACAGTCTGTTTATTTTATGGCTTGCACAAATGTGTCAAATAATTCATTTCTGAATTCAGACAATGTGACCAATGCAAAATTGACTAGTATGGCTGTTTTCACTACCATACTAACCCGGGAATAAGCCCAGGGGGTGCTTGAAGTAAAAGAGAGCAAAAGTATGTGGGTTGGCTTATTTTCAAGAGGTCAAACCTGCAGGAGAATTGGAGCACAAAGTTGATACAAAGTTAGGTGACTCAGTCAATCCCATATCAAAGCTGCATTAATGCTTTTCCTAATGAATCGGTTGTATGCGCCCATGTACATTGCAAATTGAACACTTGAAAAAACATGTAACACAATTTCAACAAAACCATATCATGTGGCATGGAACTCATTTGAATGAGGGGGTTCACATGATATGGTTTTGTTGAAATGTTTTGAATTTTGAAGCATTTGAAAAAATGTAATTAAAATAACAAATTTTGATATTGTGTGTTGGGTACGAGATTCTTTTTTATTGTAACAACTTACCAGCATGCCTGTCGACTATGTTTTTATTTCAAAGTCAGGGACTGGGCGTATTTACAAGGAGGGGACTCTGAAACTGAAATCTGAAAAGTTGATAAGTGGGCTTATTTTCAATTACTGGCTTATTTTCAATTATTGGCTTATTCCCAGTTCAATACGGTATATTCGTTTATTTTTCATTTAGATCTGAAATGTTTTCTCTCTGTAACCAGAAAGACATTGACTCATTAACTAACTTTAATAGCAGATGGCACTAACAAAAAAATTCATAGAACAAATCAAATTTTTCATTTTTTTTTTTTATTCAACGAGCTCATTCTAATGAGGGTCATAAGCTATGTTTTTTAAACAAAAAATTGAAAAAATAATGGAATTTGAATGGTTATTTTTGTGAATAGCACTGGCTGGATTTTGCTGTTATGTTTGGTAAAGGATTAACATCTCTCTTTTTTTCTTGTACTGCTGTTTGTAACAAGTATTGGTACAACAGTCTTGACCAACATCTGTCATACCGTAACTTGAATACACAACTTGAACACATTATGTTATTGTTTGTCACTAAAAATCTGACCAACCCTAGGTCCCATATTTCACAAAAAAAACTCTGACTTAAACCCTCAAGCTGACTCAAGTTTTGAATTTTCCAAAAGTTGAAAATTTAAAAAAAAAACTTGAATTCAAAATGGAATCCAGACTCAAGGATTTACTCAAGATCTCTAGTATTCAAATACAATAGCAGCTATAGCAATTAGAATAAGCTGTTCATTGAAAATAGAGATATGTTTTCATTTTTGGAATTCACTAAAAAACCTTTCTACCATCCGTTCCAATGAGTGGTCGAAAGCTAAGGTTAACCATTTACCCAATGTAACAGCCAAAACTGGCCAGCACTATTCACAAAAATAGCCAGTTAATTTGTTTTCATTATATTTTCATTTTCTGTCTCAAAAACATAGGCTATGACCCCTCTTTGGAATGTGCTCATCGAGCTCGTTCCAATGAGGGGTCATAACCTATGTTTTTGAGACAAAAAGTGACAAAAATTAGTTATTCAAGAATTTTGTTTGCAATTGTCATCTGCTTTTCATGTTAGGTAAAGGGTTAAATGCTTTTTAAGAATACAGTGGAACCTTGTTAATTGAATAGCCACTTTGCCAACGAAAATTATTCAGTTAACAGGAGTATTCAATTAACAGAGATTGCGTCACTTTCCTTTATTCTAGAGATAAACTTAGTCTTTATTCTATTATATCTTGTTTGATAGAGCTCCATGAGTTCTGTCAAACAAGATATAATAGACTAAATGTCTGTATTGGGTGTACTTAGGCTAAATAGGGCTATAAACAAAGGAAAACTGGGGAGAGTCATGGTAATTTCTTGACAGGTTACAAGATTTTTTTTTCAGTTAACAGGAGTTTACTCTATAATCTATATTCAATTAACAGGTCAAATTTGTACTGGAGGAATGTTAAATGGTTTTGTGTTGTGAAATTATTTTCAATTAACAAGGTTATTCAGTTGAGAGATATCCAATAAAGTGGGCTCCACTGTATTACTAGATGGTTTTGGTAATTGTGTTGGGTAAAGAGCAGGCCTGTCATTTTCAAAACTGAAGCAGGGCCATAACTGCCCTCATTAATTAGACCTAGGAGGGTTATTTCTGCCCTATCTTAACCATTTACCCAACCCAGAGAATATCAAAAGTTATTAATTTAAATATTTTTTTAAAAAATTTTTCCAAAAATTTCAACCAAACCGTATCATGTAACCCCTCATTGGAATGAGCTTGATGAGTGGGGCCGATTCTCATTGGGTGAAGGGTTATTCTAGTATTAGTAGTAATAATACCATATCATTCACATGTGTATAACTTCCATCATGAATCATATAATACTGTTATATCTATAGAATGTATTCAGACTGCCATCAGGACATGTTTCGATCAAATTTAAATGTGGAATTATACATTCAAATGTTACCATTATTTGAATTTCAACGAAATGTCGAGTATTTAACTAGATTTCTTTTTATAGCAATAACAGCCATTGTTTCCTTCAGAACTCATTTACAAATGGTTCTCCATAGTCAATGTCTAATGAAACAAGAACATTTATCTCCATTGTAATTCCTGCCATTATAAGAAGTGAAAAAAAAACTCCAAACCCATTTTATTTGAAGAAAAACAATAAAAAAAAATGTCATTTTTGATCTGTCTTTTTGCCATGATCAAAATTTCTTGATGAACTTCAAAGCATGGATGCTAACAACCATTGCCATAAAAAACAACTCCAGGGGTAACAATTCTGGGGGGTGTTTAACCGGTAGAGTGCTATTTTTGGTCATAAAAATTTGTTTCTGCATCTTTGCCTCGTTACAATTTATGGGAGAGTGCCAAGAGGCACTCTCCCATAAATTGTAACAAGGCAAACCCATATAGACTTAGTAATTTCACTTCTAAGGTATTGTGAAGCACATCCACAGAATATGACACCTTCAGTCTGGGGTACCTCTCTTCGTATTAAAGCCCTGATCTTGGCTTCTAGCACTCTACCAGTTAATATGTGATAGGAACGGTTTAGCACCATTGCTTGTGCGTAGCGTGGATACAGACATGTTCTAATTGACCTGCTTCCAGCAATTAGAGCACAGTAAGAGTGAATTTACCTTAGTTTACCTGAGATTAGAACACAGAGCTGACCAGCTCTCAGCCAATCAAATTATGGGTTCAGAAAGAACAACAAACTTGAATTTAACTTATGAACTACAATGTATTATAAACTTCTGTTAAGTGAGTAAAAAAGTCTTCAGATTTCTTGAACGATTACTCTGAAATATCAAATTTTCTTGATCTGTTGACTTCAGTAAGGTCAGTTCATCCAGTTTAAGCTTTTATTCTATTATATCTTGTTTTACAGAGCTCCTTAAGCTCTGATAAACAGGATATAGTAGGATAAATGCTCAGTTTATCACTAGAATACAGGAAAATGTCACAGTTCCCACATACTCTTGGTAATTGGATATTTTTCATTGGTCATGTGGTGTTTCAATGAACAAGGTTCCTCTGCCTGTACAAAAATGTTAATGTATGGTTACATTTACCAGTGCCATGGTTTGAAAGCATTTATTCTGCCAAAATTGGGCTGTGCCCCAATTATGTTATGTTACAATAAAACTAAAATCTTCACCCTCGGATTCAACAAGAGCTTGCATGGTTTTTTCTCTGTTTGCAGCTCCGGTAGCATGTATGTTACCATTTGACATCAACATGCGAAATATTTGAATTGAGGTTTCCCTTTTTTGCATTTATTCCATTAATGGACTTGCAAACCACTTCCAGTTTGTAGATTTTTCACATGCACAGCAGATAATGTTCCAAATAAGGTCACAAATGAATTACAAACTAGTTTATGATTTAACTAAGATGGTGTGACTCCAACATATATCTGATTTAGAGATTATTTGTCAAGTGATGTTATTGGAGTACACAAATGGTTTATTTACTAAATTTTTTATTGTTAAAAGTTGAATTGTTCATTTCACAATGTGGGTAGAGTGTTAATGGAACATATATGTTATTTTTAGCTCAACTTTGACGAAGTCAAATTTGAGCTATTGTCATGGCCCGTCGTCCGTCTGTCCGTCTGTGCGCCCATCCGTCTGTCCGTCTGTCCGTACGTCAACAATTGGCTATGGCTCGGGCTAGAGGTCATATTTATGAACCGATCTTTACGAAACTTCTTGGGTACCTTTGTTATGACCGTGGGACGAGAACGAGTGTTTCTGGGTACGGTCCAAAATTCAAGATGGCTGCCAGTGGCCATTTTGTACCAAAATTAGGTCCAATCAGTTTTTTGTCACAAGTTCTATACAGCTCGTATTTATGAATTGATCTTCACAAAACTTCTTGGGTACCTTTGTTTTCACCTTGGGACAGGAACGAGTGTGTTTTGGGGTGCCTTTGTTATCACTGTGCTATGAGAACAAATATTTTGGGGTTCAGTCAGACCCACTCTGGGACTCAAAGTTTTTTTTTCTAGTTTAGCATCTGACTGTCACCCACCTTTACAATACTTTACCTATACATTTGTTGCAGGCAACGGTCAGTATTTATGTACAGACCATTACAATACTTTATATGTACCTTTGTTATCAGGTCATTACCTAGATGTTTGTCATTGCTGTGTCACATACTATACATGTGCATGTCTTTGTCTTGACAAGTTGAGCTACAGTGTCATTGACACTTTCATTTTTAATTGCCGGTAACATGATTTGAGGTTTGCAGCTTGGAGAGTATGTTCAGTCTTGCTGCATTTCAACTCGATTGAACATAAGCACCAATCCACAAACCTCGACCTTGGTGCCATCAATTCATCACAATAACTTATATTATTTCCAAATGAAACAAAATACTGCATTTTGATTGGCTGAGAGGTACGGTGTAACTTGCTATCCACAGTGGCTTTTTTACACCGTGTTTAACCACGGTGTAAAAACAAGAATATACAAGAGCAAGCTATATGGCCAAAAATGTACCCATTTTTAGCTCAACTTTGGCGAAGCCAAATTTGAGCTTTTGTCATGGCCGTCGTCTGTCGTCAATCTGTCCGTCTGTCCATCTGTCCGTAGTCAACAATTGGATACGGCTCGGGCTAGAGGCCGTATTTATGAACCGATCTTTACGAAACTTCTTGGGTACCTTTGTAATGACCGTGGGACGAGAACGAGTGTTTTTGGGTGCGGTCCAAAATTCAAGATGGCTGCCAGCCACCATTTTGTACCGACGATGCAGAAATCTGTTTTTTGTACAGAACTTTCATATGAAAGCTCTGATTTAAATAACTTTTTGTCTGAATGTTTAGTACCATGGGATACATCACATATAATACGGGTTTTTTTCTCGTACGTAAATTGTGCAAATTAGACTAATTTTGATGTTTTTTGGTGTTACTTTCAGCACTGTAAGTGCAAATGCCAATACGGCTCGGGCTAGAGGCCATATTTATGAACCAATCTTTACGAAACTTCTTGGGTACCTTTGGTATCACCGTGGGACGAGAACGAGTATTTTGGGGTCTGGTCCGAAATTCAAGATGGCCAATGACCATTTTGTACAAAATTAGGTGCAATCAGATTTTTGCACAGAACTTCCATATGAAAGCGCTGATTTGAATAATTTTTTGAGTGAATGTTTAGTACCATGGGATACATCACATATAATACGGGTTTTTTTCTCGTGCAGAAATTATGTAAATTAGATGAACTTTGATTTTTTCTGTGCGACTTGCACACAGTAAGTACACATGTCAATACGGCTCAGACTAGAGTCTGTATTTATGAACTGATCTTCACGAAATGTCTTGGGTACCTTTGTTATCACCTTGGGATGAGAACAAGTGTTTCTGGGTGCGGTCTAAAATTCAAGATGGCTGCCAGTGGCCATTTTTTGTTATCACCTTGGGATGAGAATGAGTGTTTCTGGGTACGGTCCAAAATTCAAGATGGCTGCCAGTGGCCATTTTGTACCGAAATTAGTTCCAATCAGTTTTTTATCACAAGTTCTATACAGCTCGTATTTATGAACTGATCTTTACAAAACTTCTCGGGTACCTTTGTTTTCACCTTGGGACAGGAATGAGTGTGTTTTGGGGTGCCTTTGTTATCACTGTGCTATGAGAACAAATATTTTGGCGTTCAGTCAGACCCAATCTGGGACTCAAAGATTTTTTTCTAGTTTAGCATCTGACTGTCACCCACCTTTACAATACTTTACCTACACATTTGTTACAGGCAACGGTCAGTATTTATGTACAGACCGTTACAATACTTTATATATACCTTTGTTATCAGGTCATTACCTAGATGTTTGTCATTGCTGTGTCACATACTATACATGTACATGTCTTTGTCTTGACAAGTTGAGCTACAGTGTCATTGACACTTTCATTAATTATTAATTCATACCTTCTGCTCGGTTATGTTAGAACAAAAATAAAAAGACAGGAAATTTAATATTTATGTGCAATAAAATATTACAGATATGAATGTCATTGGAACTGGCTCATTGAGCCAGTTCGTGACATCCATATTTGTCTGGTTTTATTTAAGAAACTTACAAAGTACATTTTGTACAAATTTTCTGTCAGTTTTTGCCCACAATGTAGGTTAAAGTATTAAGTACACCAAAATTCTTGGAAATAAATCCGTTATCCTTGTGTTTTCCAGGGTGTATGGGAATTTACACTGGTTTGGGAACTCATACACCCTGAGGCGAAGCCTTAGGGTGTATGAGTTCCCAAACCGGTGTAAATTTCCATACACCCTGGAAAACACAAGGATAACTAATAATATTACCCTACTAAAAGTCCTTTTGATTCTTTTCGGTTTTGATTGCAGGCAATTGGAATCTTATATGGAGAACTTCAATACGACCCAGTTTATCACAGTCTTCTGCAACCAAGGACATCAGAGCGCATTCGTCGATGGTATTCTCGTTCTGACAGCTACATGCAGATTGAGAAACTCAAGGGTTCACGGAAATGTGGGGATGAGATAGAGTTCAACGTGTTATACACCACCCCTCCAAGCACCTACTACAAATTCTTCTACAGTGTAAGTAATGTTAAAAGCAATCTAGAGATTTCTCTCCCTTCTTGTGATCATAAACTTTCTAACCCATCAGTATTCCTCCTTAACCCACTGCACACTGATATCAAAATTTAGAAATTCCGCATAGTGAATAACCCCAAAGTGCAACAAAGACTTCAATCAATTCAGTGATGTTTTACAGAGCTCAATGAATTTTTAATTGCATTATGGAATTTTTCCTAGATCGGAACTCTCTGGAACCCTCTCTACCAACCCATCCTACGTGGGGTGGGTTTGTGGAGGAGGATTCAAGGTGTTCTCCTTCAGAGAAATTACACTATCAAAAAGATTTGTTTATGTCTACAGTGTTGCAAAGACCAACTGGCAGTAGTTAGTCCAAAAACGACAACTCATTTGGAGCTTGGAGGTGCCATTTGGGTAGTCAGTACTCCAGGATAATCATATTGGCCAATTGTTCCGTTTTGATTTTGAAGTATTTTGAACATTGTTGGCAAAAAAAGTGTGTGTATGTGTGTGTGTGTGCATGCATGCATGCATGTGTGTGTGTGTGTGTGTGTGTGTGTGTTTAAGGTTAAAAATTTGCACTGGCATAGACATTTCCTACTGAAATGTTTTTTTTTCTTGTAATATGTCTCCGAAATATTGTTGTATTCTTATAAGCAATGACAGGTCGAAGATTCAAAGGTTCATTTAATTTAGAGTTGGTTAAATTGAATTCATCTTTTACTATTTTTGCTATTTTGATATTCATTCTGTTGTATGTTAGAGTGAAAGGAATGATGGACCACCTTTTGCATTCTCCCTCTGATATGTTCATACCAAATGTCAAGAGTGTTTGATGCGTGTTGATCCAAAAAGCTTCACATTTTTTTCTAATTTCATCCGTTTCTTCAAATGTGTCTTTAATTGGTTAGTTGTTCAATAGGATGGATTTTGAAATTGTCCAAAGAATGGACTTAAAGATTAAAATGTTGTGCTACTGGGGTATTAGCATTATGTTTTATATCCTGTTTGTGTCTAGTAGCATGTGCTTGAAAAGGATTTTGACTTTGACCAACATACTGCTTCTGACAGCAAATGTAAATCATATTGGGTGAATCACAATGGAGGGAGTTTCAGATCTGATAATGATTTTTCGTTTGTTCAGAGGAAAATTCCTCTTTCAGGTCAGGCATAAAAGTATGCAATCTATAACAAGGCTTTTTGTAATACAATACCGCACCACTACAATTCTGCAATGGTCTGTTGTGTTCAATTTTCATTGCTTCGAAATCAGTAATTTCAGCAGGTTTCCAGCTTTTTCAGGGTTTGAGATTTCTGGCTATGCAAAAAGTGTGAATACCCCTCTCAATCTGAGGGCACCAAATAGGTTAGAACAAGCCTTGTTGAAATTTACCTTATCACTTGAATTGCGGTGGAAATGAATGAGCTGTGATTTGATGATATCTTTAAATGTATGTTAAGGATGAAATGAGTTTGTGTGCAACAATTGATGTGAATCAGTTGGTTTAAAATATACTTTATCATCTAAATGACTGGTTGCTTGAAATTGCTTGCCTTTATACATGGTCACGTCAAGAAAATCAACAGAATTTTCACTGATAGTAGCTTTCAGTTTTAAATTTGGATCATGATTGTTTAAAATTTTTAAAAATTCATCAAAATCTTCTTTTGAATGTTCCCAAATACATGTAATAAAAATGTCATGTAAATATCTGAGATATACGAGAGGATGCTTAGCATATTTGCTTAAGGCATTTTCCTCCCATTCCACTACATAAATGCTTGCAAAATTAGGACTGAATCTTTTGACCATAGGGCAACCCATTATTTGTAAATAATTTTCTCCATTGAATTGTAAGTCATTACCTTTTAAGCTCGGCTCTTAAAGATCCAAAATTTGTTCATCCGAGCGTTTTGCATCCGGATATTTTTCAAATGCATTTTTAACTGATTTAACACCTTTATCAATATCAATGTTCATATACATCCTGTCAATATCCAAAGTAGCCAGGATTGCATTTTTCAATATTTTCAATTCAGAAATTTTTGACAGGAAGTTGGTTCTGAGATCACATAAGATTCTGAGTTACAATCTGAGACAATTGACCGCCCAGGTGGAGTTAAGTCATCCATCCATGAAGAACGGTCCTTGTGGATCTTTGGTAGGATGCAAAATTGTCATGTTTGAGCACTGAGTTTAACTGTTAAATATTTCAATTGTGTGTTGTTTGGTTATGTGACATTCGTCGATGAGAAATTTTAAGATCTTATTAAATTTTTAGACATTAGTCCAAATAAGTGAATCTATTTTCTTATAATGTTTTGTATTGCTGAGTTGTCTTATGGCTTCCTTTATATAATTATCCCAAGATATAACGACTGCCAACCCACCTTTGTTGGCTGGTTTAATTACTAATTTCTCATTTTTTGAAGTTTTGTGAGGACAGGCTGTTAAATTGTCTTTATCAGAGAGGATGTTCATGCTGAACACCTTTTGGAGGATTCGTTTGTTAGCTTCAATAATTTCAGGATCTACTTAACTGTCTGGAGGTGACCAACCAGATGATTCTGTAAAAGGAAGTTTCTGACTGCTGGAGTTTCTAAAGTGGTCTCTAATTTTTTCATTTGTCTAAGAAAATTACAGTTATACGATTGTATATTTGTCTGATTACCAGTTTTAGGCTTAGGTGCTGGTACAAAAGTTAAACTGTGATCTAAAAGAGACTTCTCTTGGGCTGTTAGGTCATTGGTGCCAGACAAGTTAACCACATCAGTACCAAATCCCATATCTGTTAGGCGGCTGTTACCTTTGCCTTTACTTAGTTTAAACCTAGATGGTCCAACCAGTTATCATACATAACATTGGCGGTTCTTGTTATCCAATATATCAAATCCTGAACAACACCAAACTGCGCAGCATCAATTTTTGGAATAACATTAATGTCCTTCACTTTCCGAATGGCTTCGTGATGGTGTTCAGGGTTCTCCACTCAGCCAATGGGAGTCTTTGCAAAAAGTTTAGCTCAGCAAAATAAATGTTTGCTGATCTAAACTTGACCTTGATATCGCTAAGCATATTCCACAACTGCTTAACTATGAGATCAGTATTATCACTTCGACAATTCACGCCAATATTTAATAATATTTTTTAGGGAACTGGACTAGCTCCTGTGCCCTTTAAACATAGAGCACAAATGATTGAACTTGGCGCCGGGGTAACACTCCACCTGGATGTCCAGATGGGAATCTCGATCAGTGCATCCTCAATTTAAATTACCAGTCATGAGGATGTTTTTACAAACAACGGGGAGGCACCTTTTAAGTGTGTGTGTGTGGGGAGGGGGTCACCCTAAATCCCTTTCCATGTCGGGATATTACTAACATAAATGCCGTATTTACTCTATGTATTGGGACAGCTAAAAATAATTATTTTCACAGGTGTCCTAACTCTTAGAAAATTGCGAAAGAACACAGCCTGGTCTTGATTTGATGCTGAATAAAGTTGTGTGCGATTCGTTTTCCATCACTATATACGAAAATCGCCGCCCAATTTTTTTTTATTTTTTCATTTTTTGCTTCCATAAAATAGCTTATGATCCCTCATTGGAACTAGCGCTCGTTCCAATGAGGGATCATAAGCTATGTTTTGGAAGCAAAAAATGAAAATTTATAGTTACTCAAGAATTTTTTTTATGAGTGTCGTCTGCTACTAGCGACGGGTCAACTGGAAACAAATCTCCTGAATGTCCCAAACTTTGGAGCATAAAAAAATATAGTTTTCTGGAAAAAATGTGTGTCCCAAATCATAGAGTGTCCCATTACATAGAGTAAATACGATAATCCTAAAATTTTTATTGATATGCTTTTATGGCTTGAAATTTTGATATTTCAACACCAGTATGCAGTGGGTTATCATTCAAGTATATATCAAGATGTAACCCATTTTGTCCCTATATCCCGATAAATTCTGTCTTTTGATTGGCTAGAATGCCTTAGACCAATAGCCATGTCAAAGGGTGCACACAACATCCAAGGTATATGAGAGCGAGCAACATCCAGGGTATACGTGCACATGTGAAACATCGGGGGTATAGGGTTTAAACGTAGGCTTTCCACATTTGTTCGTCTCAAGATAAAAAATGAATTAAAAAAACCTGAAAATAGTCACAAATATCATCAGATTTCCGACAATTCGATCATAATAATTTGTCCCCTGAGTACCAATGTGTTCTATGTGCCAGTGGGCACATAGAACAGATTGGAACTCAGAGGATGATATGTCAACAAAATACTGTTTACTCGTATCCGTAACGACGCAAGGGATGTAACTCTACCTGTTGTCTTCTGCGTTTGTAAAAACAAACAATTGCAGAGTGTGAGAAAGACATCCGAAAATTTATTTCCACTATGTTTCTATTGTGTTTCAAACGGGAGAAAAACATGATCTCAGCCGACATGTATGGTATATAGAGATTTAATACCTGGATGTCTCATTTAAACACCTCGCCTGCAGCTTGGTGTTTAAAAACCGACGTCCAGGTATTAAATCTCCATATACCATACATGTTGGCGGAGATAACTCTTATATTATTATGTGCTCAACTATAGATTGGGCCAACATCACTTTAAATTGGCTGGTAGACTGGACTTTATACTTAAATCCTCACCCTCTGATTGGATGAAAGCTTGTTAGAGTTTTTATATGCCCGTCATTTTTTGACGGATGTATTATGTTATGGCATTGTCCATCTGTCTGTCTCCACCCGCCCATCCATCCGTCCATCCGTAAACAATTTTTGTGTCGCCTACTCCTCCAAGGCTTACATGCTATATTGTTCAAACTTTGCAAACAAGTTGATCAGTAATTGCCGTTGTGCATGTGACAAGAGCAGGTAACTCCGTTTAGTATTTCCTGATTTAAACATGATTTAAACATTTCAGTATTGTGTCGTCTACTCCTTCGACATTTTACATGCTATATTGTTCAAACTTTGCACACATGTTGATCACCAATTGTCCTTGTGCTTGTAACAAGAGCAGGTAACTCTGTTTTGTATTTCCAGAGTTATGCTCCTTTTTAGTACTTGAAACATCACAGTATTGTGTCGCCTACTCCTTCAACATTTTACATGCTACATTGTTCAAACTTTGCACACATGTTGATCACCAATTGCCATTGTTCATGTGACAAGTGCAGACAACTCCATTTTGTATATTTTTATACTGTACCAATGACCCAGGCATAGCTGGTGCTAACTCTTAAAAATATAGGGCCAAACACAAATTTTGCCCCCCAATCCCCCAAATTTGCATCTAAAACCAAAGAAAACATGTCCTGAATGGCCCTCCATACTTCACCTCTACTGCGCATGCGCAGTGTCAAGGACGTCCCGAAATTGGCGCCATTAATCATTCTTTGTTTGGCCCTTCATCAGTTAACATCTGACTGATCTTTGTGCTTGTAAATCTCAGTTTAAATGATGCCAGACACATAAATATTAGAGAAATGGTGATTCTAAGGAGGATATAGAAGGAGGAGAGGAAAAATGAGTGACAGAAAATATTCAGGGCTGTAACTTAAAATTTTTTAATGAAATTATGTTAAGTTACCTATTTTCGAGGCAACAGCCTGTTGTGGTCATTCTTGTTATCAAGTTACACTGCTTGTTCAGTGTTTTCCTCTCTCCCTTTCCTTTAAGTCCCCTCTTGCTATTCTCCCATGCTTTTGGCATATTTTCTGTAATATTATTACTAAAATTTCTTGGGAGTTTTAGCTGGATAACAGAATGAATTCTATTCTTTTCTCCATGTTTACGTCTTCACCTATGGGAGGTTAGGCGTAGTGTTCTGCATCTACCATCTGATGTTCTGCAGTTTCTTCCCTGGAAGTCTCTGTTTTGCATCAGATAGTGTATTATTGGTAACTGATTTCGGGCCAGGGTGCCTGGAGTCTTGTTCTGGTGTTCTTACTCTTATTGTTTACATTTACAACAGCCCTCTGTGTGAGGGGGGATTTCTTGAAAATAATATCTTGATGTTAATTTAATCATAACTAGATACATTATTATTGTTCGTAAGTGTTGCATAAATTTTTTAAAATATTTTTAGAATTTTTGTCCACACTTAGGCTTGGGATCCATTGGGGCTCAACGTTACTTTTCAGAAACTTGGGCTGTTCTGAAAAAATATTTTTTCAAAATTTTTGGATTTCAATTATTTTTTCTATGTTAATGGATCATGTTTTTATGTATTTTGATTGTCAGGGGTTGGTGCGAGTACTAGGACTTTGTTTTCTTTTCACAATGAAAGGATATTGTTCAATTGTAATAAGAGGAAATCTTCCTCTGACTTTCATAATCATTGTATAATGTAGTCAGTGTGCTCGCACTAACTCCTGTTCTGTATGTGTTAATTTCGATGACAACATGGGAAGCGTGTGTCACGGTATGTTAGTGGGGAAATGGCCATTCCGGTCCTTTCCCCGCAGGGTCACTCTACTTTATCAATCTCTATTTCAGACGATCAAGAACAGGGTGATGTATCCGTGATGTCTTCCAAAAGTGTGCCTCCGTCGTCACAGTTAATGAAGAGCTAGCGGAAAAGTGCTCATGTAAATACGTCAATTGCCTAAGAGGACCCTAGTAGGTTCGACGGCCTTTGACGTCCGCTAGCTCGCCCGGTGTAGCATCCATTCATCGAATGGTTTGGCAGCCAGGTTCGTCCGTTGCGGTCTAGGAGTTTTGGGTGATGCGAGCACTATAAATCAACAAAATGCACACCCAGTGACGGCGGATTAGAGGAGAGAACGGAGGAAGCCTTTTAGTCCGGTTCCTAGCTCGTCCAGGTCCATCTGGACTGCGAGCGAGAGAGGCCCCTCTCTCGTACAACAACATCTGGCCCCAGATGTTGTGGTACAAATGTTTCGCATTCGGAGCATACGTCCGCCTCTCGGGACGCTCCGATATATAGTCAGTCCGGAGAGACTGTCAATAAGGCTTCCTCATCCTCATGGTAGCGCACACGACCGCTCTTGGCTACGTGACCTCAGATATCCAGTCAGCTTCTCCAATCAGAGAATCATCGGCAACCAGGTCACACCATCCGGTAGCCAGGAACACGAGGCCTGCAGACTCCGGACGTTCGCATAAGAAAGTATGCGGGAGTCAACGTACACAGAGCTTCCAGCGGCAAAGCATCGTAAGACCGCTACTGCACAGGCCTCGGTGACGGACGTGCTATCCCAAATAGCACAGCTTATCGCAGCATCCCAGCATCGACAGAATCTCTGTCGCATCATGTATTATCCGACGACGCTGGGTCGGGATGCTCCGCGGAAGCGGGTACAGACGTCCGAAAATTTCATCCGGTCCGACGGGATGCCGAAAGGGATTCGGAGCATTTCGAGCTTTCCCTTTCGGAACAACATCAGCTGCTGTGTATGTCATCTGACTTATCTTCTAGAGGTTCTTTCGTCGGACCAGAATGCTGCGATGCCGGATAAGAAACTGATAGCGTCGGTGGACACAGAAATTTTTGATTCGGTTCAGGGACATCGTCCCTCAGTTCCGACACAGTCCAATAATGTCACACAACTTTCGAATTATTGAACGACGCTATATATATATTATTATATGCTTGCTATTAGCAAGCATGTCTGGTTTCTTGTTCGCAAAGTTACTGAGATGTCTTTCAAAAGTGTGCCTCTGTCGTCATAGATAATGAAGAGCTAGCGGCAATAAGTGCTCATGAAATACGTCAATCGCCTAAGAGGTCCCTAGTAGGATCGACGGAGTTGACATTCGCTAGCTTACCCGGTGTAGCATCCATTCATCGAATGGTTCGGCAGTCGGGTTCGTCCGTTGCGGTCTAGGATGAAGATTTGGGTGATGTGAGCACTATAATAGACTTTAGTACACACCCCGTGACGATGGATTAGAGGACAGATCGGAGGAAGCCTGTTAGTCCGGTTCCTAGCTCGTCCAGGTCCGTCCGGGCTGCGAGTGAGAGGGGTCCCTCTCTCGTACAACAACATATGGGACCGGATGTTGTGGTACAGTCATTTCGCATTCAGAGCATATGTCCGCCGCTCAGGACGCTCCGTTATATTGACAGTCCGAGAGACTGTCGATAATGCTTCCTCATCCTCACAGCAGCGCACATGACCGCACATTGGCTACGTGACCTCGAGTATCCGGCCAGCTTCTTCATTCAGTGATTCCACGACGAACAGGTCACTCCATCCGGTAGCCAAGGGACACGAGGCCTATACACTCTGTTCGCTCGCATAATAGAAGTATGCATGGGGTATCGACCACGGAGCTTCCAGCGGCAAAGCATTGTAAGACCGCTTCTCCACAGGCCTCAGTGACGGACGTGCTATCCAAAATAGAACAGCTTATCGCAGCATCCCAGCAAACGACAGATTCTCGGTCGGATCACGAATAATCCGACGGCGCTGGGTCGGTGCGCTCCGCTATTGCATCAGGTACGGACGACCGAACACTTATATGGTCCGACAGGATGGCGAAAGGGATTCGGACGATTTCGAGCTTTCCCTTTCGGAACAACAGAAGCTGCCATACATTTCTTCCGGCATTATCTTCCAGAGGTTGTTCCGTCGGACTACATTGCTGCGATGCTGGATAAGAGACTAATAGCGTCATTGGACACGGAGTTTTGGATCGGTTCAGGGACATTGCCCCTGACTTGCCGACACAGTCCAATAATGTCATTAGAACATTCGAATTATTTAACGATGCTACATATAAGCTTGCTACCAAGCATGATAATCTAGTTTCTTGTCCGCAATGCTCTATTCTGCCTTTCATCAATTCTAGGGAATAATTTATATTGGCAGAACAGGGCATACCGAGAGTTCCTATGCGTCTTGACGGCGGGACTGAAGACTGGGAATTATCTTTTTCGCTGTCTATGTCAATTCCAACCACGATGTTGGAAACGACAATGATGTCTATTAGGCTTAACTTAGACTCTTTATCATACGTAGACCACCTTACTGAGGCATTATCATTACGTCTTCAAGAGAAAGAATTCCAGGATATGATCCTCAATGTGATTTCTTTCAAGGGCAGTAGTTTTTCCACGTATAACTCCGCCCTTCAATGGCAACCTGGAGTTGGTTAGATGTGACGCAGCCCTAGCTACATCCACGCACGTGGATAGTAAGGTGAAGAACTCTCTCGCTTCAGTCTCGGAGAAGCTTCTCTTCGACGGCAACCTTTCAGCAATCTATCAATTGCTCGATATACACGTTCTCTTGTCTATCAAGTGTAACAAGAGATTCAGACTGGGGCAACATTCGGTGGTTGACTCAGAGAGTGCCACTGCAGTTGCCGGATCCGAGTTTTATGATTATGACGGATGCCAGTCAAACAGGTTGGGGTACAATATTGATGCCAACGGATTCGAAGTGCCAGGGTCTTTGGGTTCCGCAGTTTCTAGGCAAGCACTTAACTTCCAGGAAATGATGTTATTTTGGCTTGCACTATGTCATTGGATGAACATTATTCAGAAACGCATGTCAAAATCCTGTCTGATAATACGACAGTAGTTGCGTATCTCCGGAACCTGGGAGGCACTCATTCGATTCCATTATTCAATTTAACGGAAAGAATCCTTCTGTTTGTTATAGTACACCAAGTTCTGCTTCAGTCCGTCATATTCCGGGTCATCTGATTGTATTAGCAGACTCCCTTTCACGTAAGGGCTGCTTGTTGCCATCAGAATGGACTCTCAACAAACAAGTATTCAATCAGATTTGCTATCAATAGGAGCGCCCAATGATAATTTATTTGCGACACAACTCACTATTCAATTGCAGAAGTATGTGTTTGCATGTCCGGATCCCTGAGCTTATGTTGTTAACGCTCTATTGATCTAATAGGACGGAATGATAGGATATGCTTATCCTCCAGCGCTGTTGATTCAGCAAGTATTGCTAAGATAAACATCCACAATACAATTCTGTTGATAGCATCTCTGTCTTCACAGAGACCGTGGGTAAATTTACTCAGGTGTCTACTGTGGGACTTACCGTGAAAACTTCCTCTATGAGAGGATCTTCTTTCGCTGCGGAAATCGTGTCAACTTCATCACAACCCGCAAGGTCTCAACCTTCACGTATTCCGTTGTGTGGTCCTTCTTGCACGGCAAGCATTGTACAGGACGAGCTATGGACGCGATTTCTTACTGTAGGAGAACCTCTTCTTCGCTATACTATGCGGCTAAAGTGGAGGCTCTTGTTTGATAAGATCAACTGCAGCCCGTTCCTATTAAGGTTATAGGTCTATGTTATCTCATACCTATGCACTCTATGATAGTTTACAATTGAGTCTTATGTCTCTTTATCTAAGTCAGTTAGAAACTTTTCGATAAATTGACCTAGAATCCTTAGATTAAATTCCTATATGGAATTTAGCTTCGGTTGTTATTTAGCTAAGTAATCATTTGAGCCTCTGGAAACAGTAGTTTTCAAATTCTGACCTTTTTAGACAGTAATTCTGTTAGTCTTCTCTTACTGAGGAGTCAGTGAGCTTCACGCACTATCGGTGGACGATTCTCACTTTCGTAGTATCGAAAACACTACTTCCTTTACTACTTAGGTTGGATTTTTGGTTAAGAGTCAGGCTTCTAATAGTATCCTGAACCTATTGTTATTAAGGTCCTTCCATCTTCGTACGGGCATAGGCCTTTACTCTGTTCGGTTAGAGTTTACGTATTTATAAACAGATATCAGTTTATTAGTACGGACGTAAGCTTCTTCTGTCTTTGATGCCTAATAGAAGGACATTACGCTCCATTCTATTGCTAATGGATTCAATTAACTATCAGTACTGCTTATGGTATATCATTGACTCAGCAGTTTGTGCTTGAGATATCGGCTCATGAAGTAAGAGCTCTTTATACATCTTGGGCTTACATTAATAGTGTCGCTATTATAGATTTTATGAAGGCTGCTCATTGGGCTCAGCCATCCACATTCATGAATTTTTTTCTCAGAAATATTGAGTCTATTTCTGGAGGCCTCCATTGTTAGGTCTATTGTCTACTGCTCAGAATGTCATTCACTTAACAGTTGCTACTGTGGCTAGGTAGGCTTTCTGTTCCAGCAGTGACTCTGTCCTGCTGCCCTCTTTGCTCTGGGCTATTTGACCCAGGTCAAGGAGAAGGTGGGGGGGGGGGGAGGGTGTTCCCTTGGGTCATCTGTTTTATTATGAAAACAAGGGGATACCTCCTCCGGAGTTAGTAATTCTGAGCTGTTACTGGGATGGTTTTTAAGTGATAAGTTTATGTTTTTAAAATTCATTCAGGTCATAGTTTTTAAAGTATAGCTTTTGAATATATCACGTGTCAAACGGGCATTATTATACAATCCTCAGACACTTTTAAGGAGTATAAAGAGTCTCTATTCTCTAGACTAACTTTATTTATTGGCTTACTTTAAAAATTATTAGTATAAGGATTATACTGGATATTGATAGAGTACATGGATGTTATGATGCTCAATTTTGGAAGGTGTTGTGTCTTTCTAATTTATCATAAATAAGAAAGATACATGTAAGGCCTAATACTCCTTTTCCCCTCGAGGGGATGACTCTATTTTATATAATTGAGCTTATTTGAACTTGCTCTATGTCCTAGGCCCTCCAGCCTTTTTACTATTCAGCTATGTCTGGGTCATTGGTACAGTATAAAAATGTTAAAAAATTTATAGTAATTTATATATTTTTTATAATTACCAATGACCCAGACGGGGATGGCCCTCCCAGGAGTTGGGAACTCATACCTCCCAGCTGAGTACATAGCGCTTACCAGGCACTGGTTATAAGAATGATTAATGGGGCCAATTTCGGGACGTCCTTGACACTGCGCATGCGCAGTAGAGGTGAAGTATGGAGGGCCATTCAGGACATGTTTTCTTTGGTTTTAGATGCAAATTTTGGGGATTAGGGGGCAAAATTTGTGTTTGGCCCTATATTTTTAAGAGTTAGCACCAGCTATGTCTGGGTCATTGGTAAGTATAAAAAATATAAAAATTACTATAAATTTTTTAACTTTCCAGAGTTATGCCCCCTTTTAGTACTTAAAACATTACAGTATTGTGTCGCCTTCTCCTTCAACATTTTATATGCTATATTGTTCAAAATTTGCACACATAGTGATCACGAATTGCCGTTGTGGTTGTGACAAGAGCAGGTAACTCCATTTTGTATTTCCAGAGTTATGCCCCTTTTAGTACTTAATACATTACAGTATTGTGTCGCCTTCTCCTTCAACATTTTACATGCTTTATTGTTCAAACATAGCACCCATGTTGATCATCAATTGTAGTTGTGCATGTGACAGGAGCAGATAACTCCATTTTATTTTTAAACACCGATAATCCTCGCCGTTTATAGCTGTTATGATCCTCAAAATGTCCTTTTCCTTGGCGCCACCTATCATCAATCATTATCAATGAAGTTAACCTGTCAATGAATGGACACTACCATTGTAAACAACAAGGAGTATCTTCTACAGCAGCCTTGCAGCCCTTTAGAAGTTATCTTGTGAACCTCCAAAAACTACTGTCAAGTCACTTTCTCGGGCCCTTCGTCATATTCATCACAAATACTTACAGAACTCTAAAGCTGTTATCCTTGGTGATTTCAATATTGATTGGACTACACTATCCCCATGGATCAGCTGGTAACCAGGTATTTCTGATTGATATATTTACATGTTATCCATAAGTTTCTACTATACACACTATTCATTTTTTCAAAATTCATGTGTTTTCACCTAACAGTTGTTTGCATTTCCATCCTGCATACTAAAATTTCACAAAAACAATATGAAATGTGCACACACAAGCATACAATTTGAAACCCTTCACCCCAGACAGGGCAGGGGAATGAGCAATGATTGGAGGTGGGGGACAGACATAGTCGAGTCAACAAAAATTTCAAACTTTACCCCAGATAAACTTGTGCATGTTCCAATTTTTACAGGCGTATGTTGCCCTGCTAGGTGGTGCTCATGTTTATGACTCATGATCATCACCACATGAAATATTGACGTCAAATATTTATGACCATGCAATACATTTGAAATGAGGCATGTCTAATAACTTCACAGAACAGAGAGTAAATGTTCCCCTGTTCACTGGATGCACAATACAAAATCTCCACATCACCATAAACAAGAATTGAACACAGTATTTCTGAATGAAGTATTTTTTAACCCTTTACCTAACGAATCGCCCGCATACCCCCGCGTAATATGCAAATTGAGCAGTTGAAAAAATTTAATTTTTCAAAATATTCCAGCAAAACCATATCATGTGACCCCTCATTGGAACGAGCTCATTGAGCTCGTTCCAATGAGGGGTCACATGATATGGCTTTGCTGAAATTTTTTTTTAAATTTTAAAAAATTATATTTGAAATAATAAATTTTGAAATCGTCTGCATTGGTTAAAGGGTTAAATTACAAATTAGTTTATGATTTGAACTAAGATGTGATCTCGACCTTTGTCTAATTTATTTACTCTTTGTCTAGTGTTGAGGAGTGCACACCATGTTCATTTTACTAAACTTGTTATCATTAAAAGTTGCCTTGTTCATTTCATAATGTGGGTAGGACAGGCCTGAAAATAAGCAGTCTGACATTTGCAGAGTGAGGTCCCCAGAGGGTGAATTTGATGATGCTATCCCATACAGTGGGCCAATTTTGCCTCTGGGTACCTCTTTTTGTTTAGTTTTGAGACCCTGATTCATGATTCAGATTGAGGTTCACAGAAAGTAAATTTAGTGATGCTACCCTGCTGTGCAGGGTAGCATCACTAAATTCACCCTCAGGGGACCTCATTTTGCAGATGACAGTCTGCTTATTTTCTTACTTGGAGCAGGATCTTATTGGAACAGTTATGTTATTGTAATGAGTTGACAATAACATTGTCTGAGGTTTGTGGCTCAGAGTGTATGTTCAACCTGACCTCAGTATTTAGAAGCTTCTAAAAACCATAGAAATTAAAGGTGCTTATTGAAATTTTGCAAAACTACAGTTCATTTTTAGCTTAACTTGACAAAGTCAAGATAAGCTATTGCCATCATGCGAGCGGAAGTCTGTTAGTCTGTGAACATTTTCCTTTAGCAAAGGCTACACCCCGTAGTTCTTGTCCGATCATCACAAAATTTTTTATGCAGGTTTGGGGTCATGTCTGGATGAGAACGTCCCCTTTTGGTTGCAATTGGACAACCGTGATGGCTGCCAAGCCCAAAACCCAAAAACTTTTACCACAATCTACAGGTCGTATTTATGAAGGGATTTCATTGTAACTTGGTAGGATGCCTCTATATAATGTCTAGATGAGAACGTCCCCTTTTAGTCATGATCTGTCAACCATGATGGCTGCCCAAGCCTGAAACCCAAAAACTTTTAGCACAGTCTGCAGGTCATATTTAATATGGAGGGATTTCATTGAAACTTGGTAGGATGACTCCTATGATGTCTAGATGAGAACTTCCCCATTTGGTCGAGATCTGTCATCCATCACGACTGCCCGAGCCCAAAACCTGAAAACCTTCAGCACAGTCTACAGGTCATATTTATGAAGGGATTTCATTGTAACTTGGTAGGATGACTCCAAATAATGTCTAGATGAGAATGTCCCCTTTTAGTCGCGATCATTCAGCCGTGATGGCTGCCTGAGCGCAAAACCCGAAAACCTTTAGCATAGTCTATAGGTCGTATTTATGGAGGGATTTCATTGTAACTTGTTAGGTTGACTCCATCTAATGCCTATATGATAACATCCCCTTTTGGTCGTGATTGGTCAGCTATGACGGCTACAGGGGCCCGAAGCCCAAAAACCTTTAGCACAGTCTACATGTCATATTTATGAAGGGATTTCATTTTAACTTTGTAGGATCACTCCAGATAATGCCCAGATGAGAAGGTCCCTTTTTGGTTGTGATCAAACATGATGGCTGCCCGAGCCCAAAACCCAAAAAACTTTAGTACAGACTACAGGTTGTATTTGTGAAGGGATTTCATTATAACTTGGAAGAATGACTCAGTATAATGTTGAGATGAGGATGTCCCCTTTTAGTTTCAATCAGTGAACTGTGATGGCTTCACAGGCCTGAACCCAGAAAACCTTTAGCACAGTCTACAGGCTGTATTTATGAAGGGATTTCATTGTAACTTGATAGGATGACTCATTTTGGAATAATTTCACTGTAACTTGGTAACTTTTGTTGGCATACGTTAACTGTGAGGGCCACATACATTAAGTGTGAGGGCCACATTAACCCACCCCTCAGTTCTTTAGTAGTCTACACGTCATATTATTTTTATTAAAAACATAGCATACAGGGAACAGAAATTAACATATTCCCAATTATCACAATTCTTGTCTTTTTCATCATCCTTTCATAAACATTGAACATTATCCTTTTCATCAAACACAACACACAGACAAGTTAAGCTACAGTGTCATTGACACTTTCATTTTTAAAGCTCACCTATCAACATGTAACATTGATTCTACTTGATATTTCCATCTATCAAATATAGACCCTAAAAGCTTGTTTGTCACCAAACTACACATATACTTATTCAATGCTGGAGTTGAATGCAAGCCAGAAAATAAGCAGACTGTCATCTGCAAAATGAGGCCCCCAGAGGGTGAATTTGGTGATGGTACCCAGGATATCAGGGTAGCATCACTAAATTTACCCTCTGAGAACCTCAATCTGAATCAAGGTCTCAAACATAAACAGAAAGAAGTACCCAGAGGATAAAATGGCCCTCTGTATGGGGTAGCAGCAGCTAATTCACCCTCTGGGGACCTCATTTTGCAAATGACAGATTGCTTATTTTCAGGCTTGGTTGAATGTTGTCAAAGTTTAGAAAAATCTTCGTAAAAAGTTTTTGTATTTTATATCACTAAGTTTGTAAACCCTAATTTACCTGTATTTTTTAGATTCTTTCCAGGAATCGAATTGTCGAAGCTGGTCACAAGAAACATCACTTCAAAATACATGATGCCATAGAGTTTGTTGAAATTGACCACGAGGAAATGCTTAAGGAAGAGAAAACAACTACTTCACCAGTTACTCCTCCATTACCAACTAATCTAACCCTTCCACCAGTTATAGTTCCATACAGCTCAAAAGGCAAAAATACAAGTGAGATTAGGCCTAAAAAGTTAAAAATCTGTTCTCAGGCCCTCCTGCATGGTCCTTTTGGCTGCTGTATGCTCTCTTTTTATAACCAATACAAACTTGAAAAAATAAAAATTAAATGGTTTATGTCTGATATTTTATCCAAGTTAATAAAATTGATAAATTTGTCCCTTGAGTGCAACAAGGCTTTTAGCATTGCAAAGCCTTCTTGCACTCAAGGGACAAAATACACCACGCCCATGCTATTCTGTAGATTATGAGGCCTAAAACATAAAACAAACCGAAAGAACATGAACTTTTGATGGCAAAAAAATAATTACGAAAATAAAATATAAAAATGCCCGCCCACATGCAATTTTACAAAAAATGGCCTGAGAAACAGAAGATTTACTTTGTGGGGCTTTAATGAAAGTTTTTATATTCAGGGCTCATATTTCATCTAAATTTGGGAGAATCAATTGGGATTCTCGAAAAAATAGTAGCAAGAATTCCTGCCTACTATGATTGTCCCAGGATCCCTTGAGGCCACCATGGTTGAACACTTGTTGTATACTGATACCACATGTTAACCCTTTATTCGACACAACTTTTTAATTTTCAAAACATAAACTGAATTTGATAATTTAAATAAACAATATTTACAAATAAAACCTTACAAATATGGATGTCATTGGAACTGGCTCGTTGAGCTGGTTCCAATGACAGCCATATTTGTTCAATTTTGTTGATAAAGTGTCAGGATATTTCAGGTCATGTTAGCCTTGTATTGGTGAATTTGCTGCTGCTATGTTAGGAAAAGGGTTAAATTAACTCAATTCTTTTCATGCAAATCCTAGCAGAGGTGCAATCAGAATCGACTTGGATACTCTCTCGTTTTGTTGTGCAAATCTTTGCATGAACCGATTCTTGGATTCTCATTGAAATGTAAGCCCTGATATTATACATTGGAGCCAACTTAATTGGATATTTATCTTTTGAATAACCCTCTTTATTGCCTATATCTTCTTAACACTAAACCATTTTGTGTACCTGTTAATTGAGTTATTTGGAGTATGTTTATCAGAATGTGTTTGCCTTTTGAGGAAAACAACTTGTTCATGAAGGATCTGCAGTGATTCCCCAGTTAATAGTTAAATTTTCGAAGTAACTTGAATAAATTAAGTATGAACCTATGTTACTGAATGATTTTCGTAAAGTTTGATATTTACTGGAAATGAGTTGATGATTCTATTTATCAACTGATCACTACACAAATGGTTCACAAAACAAACATTTCTTCCATTAAATGGTAGTCTGCTAAATAGTTCTTCATCATAAAAACATGCTTGGGGTTGAAGTGCACTGAAATGGGCAACATGGGTAAAAACGATTGACTAAACTTTACTTTCCATGTTGCGGTCACAATTGGCCATTAATCAGAAATATGTGGGCTTAGACACCAATAAATAAATAAATAGAGTAAACTCTTGTTAATTTAATAAAATATCATGTAATATGTCAAGAAATTATTCTTACCATCACCAAATTCTCCTTCATTAAAGACCTATTTGGCCTCGGTACATCGGTTACATGCATTTAATCTATTATATATTGTTTGACAGAGCTCCATGAGCTCTGTCAAACAATATATAATAGAATAAACGCTCATTTTATCTCTAAAATACAAGAAAGTGACCAAATCCTTGTTAATTGAATACTCCAGTTAATTGAATCATTATCATTGGCAAAGTGGCTATTCAATTAACTGGTTGAGTGCTAAAAGCAACTATTACAGCTCTATTGAAAAGTGCTTGAAGCCACTTTAGTGGCTTTACACTGTATACATTAGCTTGATGTTTGCTCAGCAATAGTTTTTTATATAAAATTGTTTGCTTGTAATTTATTGAAGAATGCCTATGATAGGCACTCTCCAATAAGTAACGAAGCAATTATTTATGAACAAAATCTTGCTAAGCTAAAGCCTCTATTGCTGGTGGTATGGTATCTTTGAAAAAAAAATAGCCATGTTTCAAATGACCTTTCAAAAATAATTTAACTCTCAACCAGTGTACAAGTTTCCATTGTCCTATGATTCTTTTTCCAAGGTGTTTCAAATGAAACTCTAAAGTTTCTTCCTATGTTTTATTTTCATTGGCAGCTGACAACAGAAGGCGTCGATCTGCAGACAATGAAGAGTATATTTTGTCAACACATGTGGCAAGAGTTCCAATTAAATTCAAATTGACTCCAGATATGTCACCCAAGCCTCGTTTTCTTGTTTATTACATCAGAGAGGATGGAGAAGTCGTAGCTGATAATGTAGAATTTGCCGTTCCAAGTTGTTTTGCAAATGAGGTATATATGCAAAGTTGTAATTATTTTGTCTTAAGATATTTGTATTTGCCACATGCCTACAGCAATACACTATATATCAAAGGCCCCACATAAATACATCACATATCAGCGACACAAAAGACAATTGCACATCTGCAAAACAAGGTAGGGTTCAGAGAAGTAGTTGGTTTTAGGCCTAACAAAATAAATAAAAAAAATTTTCAATCAGTGGGGGACAGTGGCATAGGTATGGAAGGGGCCTACGGACCTTGCACCCTTAAAATGTTTGCTTCCCCCCCCCCCCCCAAAAAAAAAACAAAAAAAAAAAACAAACCATAGCGTCCCAAATGGTCTCCAATATAGGGGTTGCGCAAACTACAAATGTTGCAAATATGCACTAAATTCAGGGAAGTGAGAAGAGGGGACAATGACTGGAGGGTTCTAGTTAGGGCTAGCCCTTCCCCCCACAACCCCAAGAAAAGTTTGCAAAATTTAGTGCTGTAAGACCCTCCAGTCATTGTCCCCTCCTGGAAGGTGGAGACAATGATAGGAGAATCCTAGTTAGGATTAGGGGAGATCCTCAAAACCCCACATAATGGTGTTTGAGATATCATCTTTGCACCCCCCCCCCCCCCCCCCTCCCGCAAAAAAAAAAAATAAAAGTAAAAATAAAAACAGAAAAACTGGTTAGGGCACTGCCTGTTATAGAATCCTGACTCTCATATGCATTTGGTGAGGGAAGGAGGGTGGTTTTGTGAGGTTTTTCTTGCATATAGTGAGCATTGTTTTTGAGGCTTTCTGCTGTCTATTTGCATCCAGAAAATATAAAAAGAGAATAATTACACGGAAGGTTCTTCCAATTAATGGAAGACAAAATAAATGAAGCAAAATCATAAGTGACCTTCCAAAATTAATTATATTAATATTATAAAACTCCTGTTAAATCATTCCAAATGAGGTGGGAATAAGCGCATACCAAAAGTATATCCATCTACCAATTCTTCAGATTTCACTTTCAGAGTCCCCTCCTTGTAAGTATTTTAAAGCCCTATCCCTGATAGGGCTGGAACTGTGAGTGGGGTGCCTCCTCTGTTATTGGGGATGCCTCTGCCCCCCCCCCCCCCCCCCCCCAGCACCACCACTGCTGGGAAACTGCCTTCTTTATTGTGGGTTTGTTTATGTCAATGCGGCAATGTCTAAGAATCAGTTAAGGGGTTTTTGTCTTAAACTCACTGCTTACTTATGTTTGAAGGAGGAGAATTTCTTTCAAATGCACCATTTCCATTAAGGGCAGGAACATGATCTTGTTTCAAAGTCTCATTCCTGTCACTGAGGAGGATAGCCCATGTGATATCCTAAGAAACAAAATCTTGACATTTTTATGAGTTAATGTGCATAATGCAGAGATGCAAGTATTGCATTTTTAGCTCAACTTTGGCAAAGCCAAATTTGAGGTATGGTCATGGCCCGTCGTCCGTACACATGGCTTGGGCTAGAGGCCATATTTATGAACCAATCTTTACAAAACCTCTTGGGTACCTTTGTTATCACAGTGAGACGAGAACAAGTGTTTTTGGGTCCAGTCCGAAATTCAAGATGGCCACTGGCAGCCATTTTGTACAAAATTAGGTGCAATGAGATTTTTTGTGCAGAACTTCCATATGAAAGCTCTGATTTGAATACTTTTCTGTGTGAAGGTTTACCACCATGTGTACATCACATGTAATATGGGTTGGGTTTTTTTCTTGTGCATAAATTATGCTTATTAGACTAACTTTGATCTATTTAATGTTACTTTCAGCACTGTAACTGCAAATGCCAATACGGCTCGGGCTAGAGGCTGTATTTATGAACCGATCTTTACAAAACTTCATGGGTACCTTTGTTATCACTGTGGGATGAGAATGAGTGGTTTTGGGTGTGGTCTGAAATTCAAGATGGCCACCAGCAGCCATTTTGTACTTTAGTTAGTGCAATCAGTTTTTTGTACAGAACTTCTGTATGAAAGTTCTGATTTGAATAAATTTTTGTATGAATGTTTAGTAACATGGAATATGCCCAAAATTCAAGATGGCTGCCAGTGGCAATTTTGTACCGAAATTTGGTCCAATCAGTTTTTTGTACACAACTTCTATACGGCTCAGGCTAGAGGCCGTATTTATGAACCGATCTTTATGAAACTTCTTGGGTACCTTTGTTATCACTGTGGGACAAGAACAAGTGTTTTGGGGGTGGACCAAAATTCAAGATGGCTGCCAGCAGCCATTTTGTACTACAATTGGTGCAATCAGTTTTTTGTCCAGAACTTCTGTATGAAAGTTCTGATTTGAATAAATTTTTGTATGAATGTTTAGTAACATGGAATACATCCCATATAATACAGGTTTTTTTCTTGTGCAGAAATTATGCAAATTAGATGAACTTTGATTTGTTCAGTGCTACTTATACCCAGTAAGTGCACATGTCAATACAGCTCGGGCTAGAGTCTGTATTTATAAACCGATCTTCATGAAACTTCTTGGGATACCTTTGTTATCACCTTGTGACAGGAACAAGTGTATTTGGGTGCCTTTGTTATCACTGTGCTATGAGAACAAATATTTTTGGGTTCAGTCAGACCCACTCTGGGACTCAAAGATTTCTTTTCTAGTTTACCATCTAACTGTCCCCCACCTTTACAATACTTTACCTATATATTTGTTACAGGCTATGGTCAGCATTTATGTACAGACCGTTACAATACTTTGCATGTACCTTTGTTATCAGGTCATTACGTAGATGTTTGTCATTACTGTGTCACATACTATACATGTACATGTCTTAAACAAGTTGAGCTACAGTGTCATTGACACTTTCATTTACCAGCTTTATGGCTTTTTTAAGTCCTGCATTTTATTCTGTCTTTTTGAAAGAATCTTTCACTAACAGTCTACTTTTATCCATAATAGTGTTACAAATGCTCGGACATGTATTGCTAAGACTATTAAATAAGCTATTAATTGAAAATGAGTATGTTTTCATTTTTGGAATTCAATTTAATAAAATTTCCACAATGCAGTATAAATATGTCTATTAGTTCCTTGAATCCTCCACCCAATGTAACATGTAACCGACTTACCCTCTGCATCTTTAGCTCAACTTTGACGTAAGTCAAATTTGAGCTTATGCTATAGCCAGTCGTCCGTATGTTCATCTGTCTGTCAACAATTCAATACGGCTCAGGCTAGAGGCCATATTTATGAACCGATCTTTACGAAACTTCTTGGGTACCTTTGCTGTCACTGTGGGATGAGAACGCTTGTTTTGGGGTCCGGTCTGAAATTCAAGATGGCCACTGGCAGCCATTTTGTACAAAATTAGGTGCAGTCAGATTTTTTGCGCAGAACTTCCATATGAAAACTCTGATTTTAAATTTTTTTTTGTACGAATGTTTAGTACCATGGAATACATCACATATAATACATTTTTTTTTCTCGTGCAGAAATTATGCAAATTAGATGAACTTTGATTTTTTCAGTGCTACTTACACACAGTAAGTACACCTGTCAATACGGCTCGGGCTAGGGGCTGTATTTATGAACCTACCTTCACGAAACATCTTGGGTACCTTTGTTATCACCTTGGGACAAGAACGAGTGTTTCTGGGTGTGGTCCAAAATTCAAGATGGCTGCCAGTGGCCATTTTGTACCGAAATTAGGTCTAATCAGTTTTTTGTATGCAACTTCTATACGGCTCAGGCTAGAGGACGTATTTATGAACCGATCTTTACAAAACTTCTTGGGTACCTTTGTTATCACCGTGGGATGAGAACAAGTGTTTTTGGGTGTGGTCCAAAATTCAAGATGGCCACCAGCAGCCATTTTGTACCAAAATTAGTGCAATCAGTTTTTTGTACAGAACTTCTGTATGAAAGTTCTGATTTGAATAAATTTTTGTATGAATGTTTAGTAACATGGAATACATCACATATAATACAGGTTTTTTTCTTGTGCAGAAATTAAGCAAATTAGATGAATTTTGATTTATTCAGTGCTACTTATACACAGTAAGTGCACATGTCAATACGGCTCGGGCTAGAGGCTGTATTTATGAACCGATCTTCACAAAACTTCTTGGGTACCTTTGTTATCACCTTGGGATGAGAACGAGTGTTTCTGGGTGCGGTCCAAAATTCAAGATGACTGCCAGTGGCCATTTTGTACCGAAATTAGGTCCAATCAGTGTTTTGTCATCATCTATATGGCTCGTATTTATGAACTGATCTTCATGAAACTTTTTGGGTACCTTTGTTATCACCTTGGGATAGGAACAAGTGTTTTGGTTGCCTTTGTTATCACTGTGCTATGAGAACAAATATTTTGGGGTTCAGTCATACCCACTCTGTGACTCAAAGATTTCTTTTCTAGTTTAGCATCTGACTGTCACCCACCTTTACAATACTTTACCTATACATTTGTCACAGACTATGGTCAGTATTTATGTACAGACCGTTACAATACTTTATATGTACCTTTATTATCAGGTCATTACCTAGATGTTTGTCATTGCTGTGTCACATACTATACATGTACATGTCTTAACAAGTTGAGCTACAGTGTCATTGACACTTTCATTACAGTCTTAGTGAAGAGTATATTTTTTTTTAGGGATGTGATATTTCAGGCTATCAGCTAATCCTGAGCTATGCCTTTGGTTAGTGTATTTTAGCTTACCAACTAACTCTGTGCAATGTTCATGGTTAGTCTCTCTTTTGTTTCTGGTTATAAAAAAGATCATCTCTATTTTGTGATAAACCATGTGTATTTCACAGCCTTAGTGAGTGTACCTTTTCATGTTGTGAGTGATATGGCAGTTTACCAATTTTTTATAACCAGAAAGTGTGACTCACCCTGTGCAATATACAGGGCGAATCACACTTTCTGGTTATAAAAAAAAAATCAGTATTAACTGAGTAATTAACCCTCTGCACTGTAAAGCCTTAGTGTGAATCTCATCTAATGAAATGTCCAAAGCCAACCAGTACTATTGTCAAAAAGTGCATTGATCCCCTCATTGGAATGGATTGTGGAAAGGTATTATTTAGTAAATTCCAAAATGAAGACATACTCTATTTTGAATTAATAGCTTGCTTGTAATATTTATTTATAATGTTGCTTGAGCCCAAATCTCATCACCCCTTTCTCTATTACTTGTTTCTCCAATCCTTAGAGGTTGTTGCTCACTAGGTGTGGCTCAGACACAGTGTTCTATCCTTGTTGGATGCATGAACATGAGGTAGAGTCTCTTATTCAGGGATTTTGTTAAATGGGTCCTAAATGAATCTAATCAGTGAGACATTAGTTCCCGGCATACAGCTCTGAATCAATAAATTGAATTGACCACTCGGTGTCTATTATTCTGTGTCTCATTTTCAGTGTCGGTCTCTGTATAGTCGATATTGTTTTTTTCTGCAGACCTCAGTTTTGGGATGTCACCACTATAGCTAGAGGCATGTGTTGTATTGTTGGCTGTTGCTTGTTACTTGCTGCTGCATGACTCTTTAGTCACCTCCTGGTATGAGTGGAATTTATGCCATCCGTGATTTCAGGAAATTATACATGGAGCAATTGACATACAGCAAATCATTGATTTGTTTGGGAAATTCCTCTTCTTGTTGCTGTAAATAGATGTATTCGTTCATAATATTAACACTAATTAAAAGAATAAAACATAGCGCTTTTTGTGCTTTGTCGGTCTCCAAGACATGAGTCTGCCCATACTTTAAGGAGATGTCAGGTAGATAGGCAATCTGGCTTTGCGATCTCTTTGTAATTTATAATTTATGACAAGTAGACAGCCAATCTGACTTTACCATCTCCTTGTAATTTATCTACCTCAGGAAGAATCAAATTATTATTATTAATTTGTTTCTTATTTGTTACATATTTCAAATGATACATTTATTACAAAATAAAACATTGATTAATTGATCAATTGATATAGTAATGTCTGCATTATTTTTTTTTATCTAATAAAAGGTGACAATGGAATTTGAAAAAGATGAATATATGCCTGGTGAGAAAACAAACATCAACATTAAAGCAAGTCCTAAGTCATTATGTTCGATTGGAGTGGTCGACAAGAGTGTAAAACTTCATGGAGGAGATAACCAACTTACACCAGAAAAGGTATCCATTGTTTTGTTACTTCTCTTTATAGGATATGTAGAGAGCTAATTAAAATCCACTTACTGCATATAGGTTTTTACCACCACGTGGGTTTCCAAGATGGTGTATTTACATCAGGATCATGCCTCTAGATATATACTGATGAGTCTGTTAGGATGAGTCGATATATGCCCAGAGGTGGGGTTGAGACTTCAATACACCCACATGGTTGAAATAACCAGTTTACAATATTCCTTCCTTTCTTGACTTGTTCGCATAATGAAGGGATTGGGTACTGTTTTGACAATCATTCAGCATCTATGAACTGATTTTTTTATGAATGAAGATCATGACGACATGATAGTGTGTTCTTGCACTATGCATGATATAATCTCTATTCATTGCCTGGAAAACATAGCTTATGACCTTTCACTCGTACTATAAGCACTTAAGTTTAAAGAAGTGGTTCATCAGTGTGTTTCTTTATTTTATTTTTCACGTTTAACACATTGTATAAAAAAGTATCCTTATGGCAAAAAATGATCTAATCTAAAGTATTTTGTTGAGCTGGTGATTTATTTATCATTTACTTACTGTTATCAAAAGCAGTGACCTTGACATGTGTAATAACTCAATGCCAATAAGTGCAGGTAAAGAGTATTCTCTTTCTGAATTGAACAACTACATGTGTGCTTTATACCTTTTGATACAGATTTGTATTTTATCTGGATGTTTTTACTTGTTTTATGGGAAATATGTTCTTTTTCAGATGAATGCAATTATGTAACTTCTATTAACTTTTTACCACAAATCGAAGATGACATTTGCTGTAATAGTACTTGAACAGCTAAATGATTTTCATTTTTTGCCTAGAAAGCATAGCTTATGTTCTCTCATTGGTTCAAAGTCAAAGACCTCGTCCCAATGAGGGTCATTATGTTAAGTGCAAAATTTTTTTAAAAATGTTTACATTTTAATGCTGATTTTTGTGAATACTGCTAGGCCGGTTATGGCATCTACATTAAGTGAAGGGTTAGAGTTTTAAAACTGGATACCTTCCAAGTGGAATTTATATAGAATCAGTTTAATGTTAGTGTGAGCAGGTTAAACACTTCTATACAGGCCTGAAGCTGAGATCTAAACATTTTCCAATATGGTGGGGCTCAAGTTAAAACAGTGTTGCAGTGTCATTGACCATCGCTAACCCAATATACATCTTTAAAACAGTAATAATCAAAAAGTAATTCAATAAGGCCTACAAAAGTTAAAAATATGTTTCTCAGGCCCACCCACATGGTGCTTTGGCTGCCATATGCTCTCTTTTTAGAACTAATGCAGACTTAAAAAAATAAAAATTAAATGGTTTATGCCTGATATTTTACCCAAGTTAATAAAATTGATAAATTTGTCTCTTGAGTGCAACAAGGCTTTGCAATCCTTTAGCATTGCAAAGCCTTCTTGCACTCAAGGGATGAAATACACCACCACCAATGTTGTTATGTAGATTATGAGGTCTAAAATCTAAAACAAATCAAGAACATGAACTTTTTATGGCAAAGAAATAATTACAAAAATAAAAAATAAAATAAAAAAACACTCGCCCATATGTAATTTTACAAACAAATGGCCTGAGAAACAGAAGATCTACTTTGTGGGGCCTAAATTAACTTTTTTATGTACATGACTACTCATGTGCCATGTATGATCCTTGCTGGTCTGCCATTTTTACATATTTCACAGATCAACCTTTTGTGAAGGACCTTTCATTATTGATGTATACATTCCTGTCCAGGTAACACCATGTGTAGGCATTCAGAGAAAGAGGCTGATCAATTACCTGCCTTCAGAGAAAATGTTGGCATTCTGACGGCCATCAATTTTTCTGACAGATGACAAAAAAGTTTTGATGGGTTGGGACCCTTCCAGCTTTGGGTCTGTTTCCATTTATGGTATCAAGTTATCAACATAATTAATTCACAAATCTGTTCTATGCTGGTTTCCCTTTTATTAACCTTTTAACTAATCTGATGACCATATCATCGGGCCACTGTTACAAGGATCACTATTCAAATTTTATTATTTTTCAGTTTTTGCCTCCATAACATATCCTTACAGTATTAAGATAACAAAGTGATACTTTTCTCCATGAAATAGCAATCTAATCTTGACCAGACATGGGTGGTGTTGGAATTTTGAGTTCGGTATCGTTTTTGGTATTTTTGGGGGGTATCAGTTTGGTATTCGGTATCTGACTTGACTGGGATTTGCTGACAGTACCAAAGAGGAATTCACATCAGGAAAAACAGAATAAGTTGTTGTAGTATCATTCTACCACAATGCTGTAAATGACACTGCCAATGAGCTCAACAGTTGCATTCTTTTTCGACCATAAATAATATCTACAGTAATTTTGTGACTTGTTCTAAATGTGCCTGAATGTTTAAAGAACTATTTCAGGCTTTTGTGATCTCATCACATGTGCCCTGACCATTCCACCTTTAGGAGATCCAGCTGACAATAGACAAAACACCTGGGCAGTGATTTCTAGTCAGGCCTTGGCTTCCTTAACAGGCAGCCAAGACTTGACTAGAAATCTCTTCTAAGCAATTGGACACATACAGATTGTAGTCCACTGGGAATTCAGGACAGTTACCCAGTCCATTGAGGGTTAAAAAACTTAAAAGAAAATCAGTCACTTCTTTCTTTAAAATTAACCTTTCATCTGTTATCAAGCTTCAACAGAGACTTCTAAATATCAAATGTAGGAAAATTCAAAGAGTATCGGTAATCAACGATTGATTTGGTTTGATATTTTTATACTGTACCAGTGACCCAGACATAGCTGGTGCTAACTCTTAAAAATGTAGGGCCAAACACAAATTTTGCCCCCCAATCCCCCAAATTTGCATCTAAAACCAAAGAAAACATGTCCTGAATGGCCCTCCATACTTCACCTCTACTGCGCATGCGCAGTGTCAAGGACGTCCCGAAATTGGCGCCATGAATCATTCTTTGTTTGGCCCTTCATCAGTTAACATCTGACTGATCTTTGTGCTTGTAAATCTCAGTTTAAATGATGCCAGACACATAAATATTAGAGAAATGGTGATTCTAAGGAGGATATAGAAGGAGGAGAGGAAAAATGAGTGACAGAAAATATTCAGGGCTGTAACTTAAAATTTTTTAATGAAATTATGTTAAGTTACCTATTTTCAAGGCAACAGCCTGTTGTGGTCATTCTTGTTATCAAGTTACACTGCTTGTTCAGTGTTTTCCTCTCTCTCTTTCCTTTAAGTCCCCTCTTGCTATTCTCCCATGCTTTTGGCATATTTTCTGTAATATTATTACTAAAATTTCTTGGGAGTTTTAGCTGGATAACAGAATGAATTCTGTTCTTTTCCCCATGTTTACGTCTTCACCTATGGGTGGTTAGGCGTAGTGTTCTGCATCTACCATCTGATGTTCTGCAGTTTCTTCCCTGGAAGTCTCTGTTTTGCATCAGATAGTGTATTATTGGTAACTGATTTCGGGCCAGGGTGCCTGGAGTCTTGTTCTGGTGTTTTTACACTTATTGTTTACATTTACAACAGCCCTCTGTGTGAGGGGGGATTTCTTGAAAATAATATCTTGATGTTAATTTAATCATAACTAGATACAGTATTATTGTTCGTAAGTGTTGCATAAATTTTTAAAAATATTTTTAGAATTTTTGTCCACACTTAGGCTTGGGATCCATTGGGGCTCAACGTTACTTTTCAGAAACTTGGGCTGTTCTGAAAAAATATTTTTTCAAAATTTTTGGATTTCAATTATTTTTTCTATGTTAATGGATCATGTTATTATGTATTTTGATTGTCAGGGGTTGGTGCGAGTACTAGGACTTTGTTCTCTTTTCACAATGAAAGGATATTGTTCAATTGTAATAAGAGGAAATCTTCCTCTGACTTTCATAATCATTGTATAATGTAGTCAGTGTACTCGCACTAACTCCTGTTCTGTATGTGTTAATTTTGATGACAACATGGGAAGCGTGTGTCACGGTATGTTAGTGGGGAAATGGCCATTCCGGTCCTTTCCCCGCAGGGTCACCCTACTTTATCAATCTCTATTTCAGACGATGAAGAACAGGGTGATGTATTCGTGATGTCTTCCAAAAGTGTGCCTCTGTCGTCACAATTAATGAAGAGCTAGCGGAAAAGTGCTCATGTAAATACGTCAATTGCCTTAGAGGACCCTAGTAGGTTCGACGGCCTTTGACGTCCGCTAGCTCGCCCGGTGTAGCATCCATTCATCGAATGGTTCAGCAGCCGGGTTCGTCCGTTGCGGTCTAGAAGGAGTTTTGGGTGATGCGAGTACTATAAATCAACAAAATGCACACCCAGTGACGGCGGATTAGAGGAGAGAACGGAGGAAGCCTTTTAGTCTGGTTCCTAGCTCGTCCAGGTCCATCCGGACTGCGAGCGAGAGAGGCCCCTCTCTCGTACAACAACATCTGGCCCCAGATGTTGTGGTACAAATGTTTCGCATTCGGAGCATACGACCGCCGCTCGGGACGCTCCGATATATAGTCAGTCCGGAGAGACTGTCAATAAGGCTTCCTCATCCTCATGGTAGCGCACACGACCGCTCTTGGCTACGTGACCTCGGATATCCAGTCAGCTTCGCCAATCAGAGAATCATCGGCGACCAGGTCACACCATCCGGTAGCCAGGAACACGAGGCCTGCAGACTCCGGACGTTCGCATAAGAAAGTATGCGGGAGTCAACGTACACGGAGCTTCCAGCGGCAAAGCATCGTAAGACCGCTACTGCACAGGCCTCGGTGATGGACGTGCTATCCCAAATAGCACAGCTTATCGCAGCATCGACAGAATCTCTGTCGCATCATGTATTATCCGACGACGCTGGGTCGGGACGCTCCGCAGAAGCGGGTACGGACGTCCGAAAATTTCATCCGGTCCAACGGGATGCCGAAAGGGATTCGGAGGATTTCGAGCTTTCCCTTTCGGAACAACATCAGCTGCTGTGTATGTCATCTGACTTATCTTCTAGAGGTTCTTTCGTCGGACCAGAATGCTGTGATGCTGGGTAAGAAACTGATAGCGTCGGTGGACACAGAAATTTTTGGTTCGGTTCAGGGACATCGTCCCTCAGTTCCGACACAGTCCAATAATGTCACACAACTTTTGAATTATTGAACGACGCTATATATATATTATTATATGCTTGCTATTAACAAGCATGTCTGGTTTCTTGTTCGCAAAGTTACTGAGATGTCTTTCAAAAGTGTGCCTCTGTCGTCATAGATAATGAAGAGCTAGCGGCAATAAGTGCTCATGGAATACGTCAATCGCCTAAGAGGTCCCTAGTAGGATCGACGGAGTTGACATTCGCTAGCTCACCCGGTGTAGCGTCCATTCATCGAATGGTTTGGCAGTCAGGATCGTCCGTTGCGGTCTAGGATGGAGATTTGGGTGATGCGAGCACTATAATAGACTTTAGTACACACCCAGTGACGACGGATTAGAGGACAGATCGGAGGAAGCCTGTTAGTCCGGTTCCTAGCTCGTCCAGGTCCGTCCGGGCTGCGAGCGAGAGGGGTCCCTCTCTCGTACAACATATGGGACCGGATGTTGTGGTACAGTCATTTCGCATTCGGAGCATATGTCCGCCGCTCGGGACACTCCGTTATATTGACAGTCCGAGAGACTGTCGATAATGCTTCCTCATCCTCACAGCAGCGCACACGACCGCACATTGGCTACGTGACCTCGAGTATCCGGCCAGCTTCGTCATTCAGTGATTCCACGGCGAACAGGTCACTCCATCCGGTAGCCAAGGGACACGAGGCCTATACACTCCGTTCGCTCACTTAATAGAAGTACGCATGGGGTATCGAACACGGAGCTTCCAGCGGCAAAGCATCGTAACACCGCTTCTCCACAGGCCTCAGTGACGGACGTGCTATCCAAAATAGCACAGCTTATCACAGCATCCCAGCAAACGACAGATTCTCGGTCGGATCACGAATAATCCGACGGCGCTGGGTTGGTGCTCTCCGCTGTTGCATCAGGTACGGACGACCGAACACTTATAGGGTCCGACAGGATGGCGAAAGGGATTCGGACGATTTCGAGCTTCCCCTTTCGGAACAACAGAAGCTGCCATACATTTCTTCCGGCATTATCTTCCAGAGGTTGTTCCGTCGGACTACATTGCTGTGATGCTGGATAAGAGACTAATAGCGTCATTGGACGCAGAGTTTTGGATCGGTTCAGGGACATTGTCCCTGACTTGCCGACACAGTCCAATAATGTCATTAGAACATTCGAATTATTTAACGACGCTATATATAAGCTTGCTACCAAGCATGATAATCTAGTTTCTTGTCCGCAATGCTCTATTCTGCCTTTCATCAATTCTAGGGAATAATTTATATTGGCAGAACAGGGCATACCGAGAGTTCCTATGCGTCTTGACGGCGGGACTGAAGACTGGGAATTATCTTTTTCGCCGTCTATGTCAATTCCAACCACGATGTTGGAAACGACAATGATGTCTATTAGACTTAACTTAGACGCTTTATCATACGTAGACCACCTTACTGAGGCGTTATCATTACGTCTTCAAGAGAAAGAATTCCAAGATATGATCCTCAATGTGATTTCTTTCAAGGGCAGTAGTTTTTCCACGTATAACTCCGCCCTTCAGTGGCAACCTGGAGTTGGTTAGACGTGACGCAGCCCTAGCTACATCCACGCGCGTGGATAGTAAGGTGAAGAACTCTCTCAGAGTCGCTTCGGTCTCGGAGAAGCTTCTCTTCGACGGCAACCTTTCAGCAATCAATCAATTGCTCGATATACACATTCTCTTGTCTATCAAGTGTAACAAGAGATTCAGACTGGGGCAACATTCGGTGGTTGACTCAGAGAGTGCCACTGCAGTTGCCGGATCCGAGTTTTATGATTAGGACGGATGCCAGTCAAACAGGTTGGGGTACAATATTGATCCCAGCGGATTCGAAGTGCCAGGGCCTTTGGGTTCCGCAGTTTCTAGACAAGCACTTAACTTCCAGGAAATGATGTTATTTTGGCTTGCACTATGTCATTGGATGAACATTATTCAGAAACGCATGTCAAAATCCTGTCTGATAATACGACAGTAGTTGCGTATCTCCGGAACCAGGGAGGCACTCATTCGATTCCGTTATTCAATTTAACGGAAAGAATCCTTCTGTTTGTTATAGTACACCAAGTTCTGCTTCGGTCCGTCATATTCCGGGTCGTCTGATTGTATTAGCAGACTCCCTTTCACGTAAGGGTCGCTTGTTGCCGTCAGAATGGACTCTCAACAAACAAGTATTCAATCAGATTTGCTATCAATAGGAGCGCCCAATGATAATTTATTTGCAACACAACTCACTATTCAATTGCAGACGTATGTGTTTGCATGTCCGGATCCCTGACCTTATGTTGTTAATGCTCTATTGATCTAATAGGATGGAATGATAGGATATGCGTATCCTCCAGCACTGTTGATTCAGCAAGTATTGCTAAGATAAACATCCACAATACAATTCTGTTGATAGCATCTCTGTCTTCACAGAGGCCGTGGGTAAATTTACTCAGGTGTCTACTGTGGGACTTACCGTGAAAACTTCCTCCATGAGAGGATCTTCTTTCGCTGGGGAAATCGTGTCAACTTCATCACAGCCCGCAAGGTCTCAACCTTCACGTATTCCGTTGTGTGGTCCTTCTTGCACGGCAAGCATTGTACAGGACGAGCTATGGATGCGATTTCTTACTGTAGGAGAACCTCTTCTTCGCTATACTATGCGGCTAAAGTGGAGGCTCTTCCGTCGTTGGTGTAGGGATCATTATGTTGATATTTTTTATCCCTCCATACTAGACATTGCAACTTTCTAGTATACTTGTTTGACAAGATCAACTGCAGCCTGTTACTATTAAGGTTATAGGTCTATGTTATCTCATACCTATGCACTCTATGATAGTTTACAATTGAGTCTTATGTCTCTTTATCTAAGTCAGTTAGAAACTTTTCGACAAATTGACCTAGAATCCTTAGATTAAATTCCTATATGGAATTTAGCTTTGGTTCTTATTTAGCTAAGTAATCATTTGAGCCTCTGGAAACAGTAGTTTTCAAATTCTGACCTTTTTAGACAGTAATTCTGTTAGTCTTCTCTTACTGAGGAGTCAGTGAGCTTTACGCACTATCGGTGGACGATTCTCACTTTCGTAGTATCGGAAACACTACTTCCTTTACTACTTAGGTTGGATTTTTGGTTAAGAGTCAGGCTCCTAATAGTATCTGGAACCTATTGTTATTAAGGTCCTTCCGTCTTCGTACGGGCATAGGCCTTTACTCTGTTCGGTTAGAGTTTACGTATTTATAAACAGATATCAGTTTATTAGTATGGACGTAAGCTTCTTCTGTCTTTGATGCCTAATAGGAGGACATTACGCTCCATTCTATTGCTAATGGATTCAATTAACTATCGGTACTGCTTATGGTATATCATTGACTCAGCAGTTTGTGCTTGAGATTTCGGCTCATGAAGTAAGAGCTCTTTATACATCTTGGGCTTACATTAATAGTGTCGCTATTATAGATTTTATGAAGGCTGCTCATTGGGCTCAGCCATCCACATTCATGAATTTTTTTCTCAGAAATATTGAGTCTATTTCTGGAGGCCTCCATTGTTAGGTCTATTATCTACTGCTCAGAATGTCATTCACTTAACAGTTGCTACTATGGCTAGGCAGGCTTTCTGTTCCGGCAGTGACTCTGTCCTACTGCCCTCTTCGCTCTGGGCTATTTGACCCAGGGCAAGGAGAAGGGGGGGAGGGGGAGGGTGTTCCCTTGGGTCACCTGTTTTATTATGAAAACAAGGGGATACCTCCTCCGGAGTTAGTAATTCTGAGCTGTTACTGGGATGGTTTTTAAGTGATAAGTTTGTTTTTAAAATTCATTCAGGTCATAGTTTTTAAAGTATAGCTTTTGAATATATCACGTGTCAAACGGGCGTTATTATACAATCCTCAGACACTTTTAAGGAGTATAAAGAGTCTCTATTCTCTAGACTAACTTTATTTATTGGCTTACTTTAAAAATTATTAGTAAAAGGATTATACTGGATATTGATAGAGTACATGGATGTTATGATGCTCAATTTTGGAAGGTGTTGTGTCTTTCTAATTTATCATAAATAAGAAAGATACATGTAAGGCCTAATACTCCTTTTCCCCTCGAGGGGATGACTCTATTTTATATAATTGAGCTTATTTGAACTTGCTCTATGTCCTAGGCCCTCCAGCCTTTTTACTATTCAGCTATGTCTGGGTCATTGGTACAGTATAAAAATGTTAAAAAATTTATAGTAATTTATATATTTTTTATACTTACCAATGACCCAGACGGGGATGGCCCTCCCAGGAGTTGAGAACTCATACCTTCCCGCTGAGTACATAGCGCTTACCAGGCACTGGTTATAAGAATGATTAATGGCGCCAATTTCGGGACGTCCTTGACACTGCGCATGCGCAGTAGAGGTGAAGTATGGAGGGCCATTCAGGACATGTTTTCTTTGGTTTTAGATGCAAATTTGGGGGATTGCACACATAGTGATCACGAATTGTGTGCAAATTTTGAACAATATAGCATATAAAATGTTGAAGGAGAAGGCGACACAATACTGTAATGTTTTAAGTACTAAAAGGGGGCATAACTCTGGAAAGTTAAAAAATTTATAGTAATTTATATATTTTTTATACTTACCAATGACCCAGACATAGCTGGTGCTAATTCTTAAAAATATAGGGCCAAACACAAATTTTGCCCCCTAATCCCCAAAATTTGCATCTAAAACCAAAGAAAACATGTCCTGAATGGCCCTCCATACTTCACCTCTACTGCGCATGCGCAGTGTCAAGGACGTCCTGAAATTGGCCCCATTAATCATTCTTATAACCAGTGCCTGGTAAGCGCTATGTACTCAGCTGGGAGGTATGAGTTCCCAACTCCTGGGAGGGCCATCCCCGTCTGGGTCATTGGTAAGTATAAAAAATATATAAATTACTATAAATTTTTTTAACTTTTCGGTATCCCCATGCTATCGATATTGGTTCAGTTTTTCAGTATATTGCCTATTTCTGGTCTTGATATGCATACACCATACTATGAGAAAAAAAAACAAACAAAAATATCATTCTAGATTCATTGTTCTCTCATTTCTATTTTCTGGGAGTGATTTTTAGCTCAACTTTGGCAAAGCCAAATTTGAGGTATTGCCATGGCCTGTTGTCTGTCTGTCTGTCTGTCCATCCATCCGTCGTGCCGTACACACGCCTTAGGCTAGAGGCCGTATTTATGAACCAATCTTTACGAAACTTCTTGGGTACCTTTGTTATCACCGTGAGACGAGAACAAGTATTTTTGGGTCCGGTCTGAAATTTAAGACAGCCGCTGGCAGCCATTTTATACCGAAATTAGGTGCAATCAGATTTTTGCGCAGAACTTCCATATGAAAGCTCCGATTTGAATAATTTTTCTGTATGAATGTTTAGTACCATGGGATACATCACATATAATACGGGGTTTTTTCTCGTGCATAAATTATGCAAATTAGACTAACTTTGATTTATTTAGTGTTACTTTCAGCACTCTAAGTGCAGATGCCAATACGGCTTGGGCTAGAGGCCGTATTTATGAACCAATCTTTACGAAACTTCTTGGGTACCTTTCTTATCACCATAGGACGAGAACGAGTGTTTTTGGGTCCGGTCTGAAATTCAAGATGGCCACTGGTGGCCATTTTGTACAAAATTAGGTACAATCAGATTTTTGCACAGAACTTCCATATGAAAGCGCTGATTTGAATAATTTTCTGTTTAAACAGTAAACAACACAGTAGTATGAACTATATTTTTTCTTCTATTTATTTAAATGAACTGTACATATATAAACATTCAAACATTTTGGCCCTTTGAGGTGATTCGGTCTGCTTCACAATACAGCATAGAATTAGGAGAGCACCACGATGTGGTGGTATCATCAGGTGTGACCGAGGTATGAATACTGCAGTTTCACACAAAGACATGTTATAGAACTAGTACCTAGTTGCAAAGTCCACCATGGGTGAAGATTAGTATTGCAGCCTAGGTGACTGAAATGAATTGGGGAGATGATGCTGAGAATACAAAGTATTTTCAGCATCGCAACTGCCAGCCAGATCATGCAGCAAACCGAGCCACAGTGAGGCATGTCAAAAACAAAACATAATGTACCCAAGAGAAACAGAAAACGTGGACAAAGCAGAAAGGGCAAGGAAGAAGGGGTATTGGTGAGGCTGGTGGGTGGTTACTGAACAGAATGTCTGTGCATTTCAAGGAAACGAGTGAGACTGATTTGGTCTAGCTGGGACTTGGTATTTACAAGCAAGTTTTGCAATTCCCATTTCCATATTTGGTCATACCTCTTTGTAGTTTTCCTGGAAACGTTTAGCTGGAATACCCAGGCCTATTTGCAACTTTTATGACCTCAGAAAAGATGCACTTAATAATAATAATTAATATTAATAATAATTTTAAAGCCTAGAATCCACACACAGTGCTCAATGGCTGTACAATAATTGCATACATACATATACACATACATTCTCTCACAGATACATTGATACATGGATCACTATTATCATTTATTGGTGCCCAATGCCACATAAGCAACCTAGGCTATATCATGGCGATAAGCAACAGAACCTAAAAGAAAAAGGGTATTGAATTAAAACAAAATAAAAAAAAACAAAAACAAAACAAACTACAACTTAACCAAAACAAGTATGTGAGTGTAACTTGATGAGTAACGAGGCAATCCTCACTGACTCAGTCACACCCAGGCACCTGGTAATGTCAGTTTATGACCAAAATTAAAAGACCACTGAAGAAAATGCCTTTTGAAAAAGGTAGGTTTTAGTGCCAGACTTGAATGATTCAAGTGATTTACTATTTTTTATGTCAATTGGAAGAGAATTCCAAAGCCTTGGGCCAGCAACCCCAAAGGCCCTATCACCAGCACTAGTAAATTTAGATACGGGCTGAACCAGATTGAGTTGACCTGATGTCCTAAGAGACCTCGGTGGTTTGTGGATGGTAAGCAGATCGGACAGGAAGGATGGTGAGATACACCAAAAGGACTATTTTAAATTGAATTCTTTGCTTAACGGGTAGCCAGTGTAACTCAGAGAGTACTGGTGTTATATGGCAGTACTTTTGAGTTCTGGTTATGACACGTGCAGCACAATTTTGGATGTGTTGTAGCTTTTCAAGAATAGATGTTTTAAAGCCAATCAGAAGAGAGTTTGCAGTAGTCGAGGTGACTGGTAACAAAGGCGTGGACAAGCTGTTGTGACGTCTGCATATCACTGAAGGATCAAATTTTGCTAATATTTCTAAGATGAAAAAATGCACTGCGAGAGACATGTTTGATATGTTCATCAGCGGCCAAATTTTCATCCATAACCTAAGAAATAACCTAATATTCCATCATGAGGAGGACCTGTTGACAGTAGACAAATTACCTGGGCAGTGATTTCTTGTCAAGTCTTGGGTGCCTATTAAGGCAGCCAAGATTTGACTAGAAATCACTGCTAAGCCACTGGACCTGTATTGGTTGTGACCAGACGTGAATTGTCCAGGCTGTTAAGGGTTAATAATAACAAAATTTTATAAGGCCTAAAAAAGTTAGAAATCTGTTTCTCAGGCCATCCTGCATGGTCATTTTGGCTGCCACATTCTCTTTTTATAACCAATGCCAACTTAAAAAATAAAAATTAAGTAGTTTATGTTGGATATTTTCACCCAACTTGATAGATTTGTCTGTTGAGTGCAACAAGGCTTTGCGATGCTTTAGCATTGCAAAGCCTTCTTGCACTCAAGGATCAAAATACACCAGCACCCATGCTATTCTGTAGATTATGAGGCCTAAAACATAAAACAAACATAAACATTTGCTGGCAAAGAAATAATTACAAAAATAAAAAATAAAATAAAAAAAATGCCCGCCCGCATGCAATTTTACAAAAAGTGGCCTGAGAAACAGAAGATCTATTTTGTGGGGCCTAACCAGAAAGTTTTACTAATACACAGCACAGGGTTAGTCACACTTTCTGGTTATCAAAAAATAGTAACTGCCATATCACACACAACATAAAAATGTACACTCGATAAGGCTGTGCAATGCACAGGGTTAGTCACATAATTGAGATGATCTTATTAATAATATTATTACCTTATTTATAATCAGAAACCATCAGGCCTGAAAATAAGCAGTCTGACATATGTAGAATGAGGTTCCCAGGGCCAGAGGGTGAATTTGATGATGCTATCCCATACAGTGGACCAATTAATCCTCTCGGTACTTCTTTTTTTAAGTTTTGAGCCCTGAATCAGATTGAGGTTCACAGAGGGTAAATTTAGTGATGCTACCCTGCAAGGCAGGGTAGCATCACTAAATTCACCCTCTGCGCACCTTATTTTGCAGATGACAGTCTGCTTATTTTCTGGCTTGGAAACCATGTGTATCACACAGAGTTGATTAAGCTAACATACACTGACTAACCATAGGCATTGTTACATGATTAGTTGATAGGCTGTAATATCACACACTACATGAAAATATACACTAACTAAGATGGTAAAATACAAAGGGTTAGTTGGTTTCATGTTACATGGGGTTCAGGATTCAAGGAACTAATGGAAATACTTACACTGGAATATGGAATTTTTGTTTTAGTGAATTCCAAAAAAGAAAACATATTTGATTTTCAATTAATTGTTTGTATTTAGGTAATCAAAGTTCTATGAAAGCTGGTTGCATAAGTTCTCTGGATTGATTGGGTAAATGTGCTGAAAATTATGGGAGTTATTGCCCTTTGTTACAAAAAAAAATATCGTGAATCTTGTTTATGGCATAACTTTAACAATATTAAGTGGATTTCAATTATTCTTAGCATATGTCTCTATAGGAACAATATCTATGTCAAGTTCAGTAACAACTGCTATCTGATGAAAATTATGGAAGTGTCAAATTTGTGATAAAACATCATCCATGTAAATTTTTATGGGACCTTGATTGTGATTGGTTTCAAATATATTTGTTTGCAGGGGGATTGGAATTGCTTTGTGATGATTTTCGTGTTCTATTATATTCTTGTTTGACAGAAGTCATAGAGCTCTGTCAAACAAGATTAACCCTTTACCCAACGAATCACCCACATCCGCCCGCGTAATATGCAAATTGAGCAGTTGAAAAAATTAAATTTTTCAAAATATTTCAACAAAGCCATATCATGTGACCCCCTCATTGGAACGAGCTCATTGAGCTCGTTCAAATGAGGGGTCACATGATATGGTTTTGTTGAAATTTTTTGAAAAATTTAAAAAACTTATATTTAAAATAATAAATTTTGATATTGTCTGCGTTGGGTAAAGGGTTAAATAGATTAAATGCCTACATTGGATTCATGGGACCAAAAAACATAAACATACAGAATTTCGTGGTTGCCACAGTAATTCTTCAATATAATACATGAATTTTGATAGGTATTTACTCTTTAACCGACATGCAATTGACAGGTCAAATATGTTCTGAAGGTGTGGTAAATGGTTTGATGTTCAGATATTATATACAATTAAGAGATATCAAAATATTCTATTTTTACTTTCAAAGTGTCAATTTTACATGTGAATCACACTCGGAAGGCACTGGACAAAAGAATATGTAATGAATTTGATAACTGGTTCAAAACTGGTCAGCAATGAAGTCATTTATACCACTGGCCCATTAAAAAGTTTTGTGATTGACAAGCATTCCAATTGTGGCATACATTTGTACTATGTATGGCTTATTTCCATCAATTTTGGGTGGCCCCGCTAAATACCAAAAGAAGCTAGCTTGTCCATGGAACTGAATATGAATTGAAATGAATTATCTGTCACTTTAACGGGGTATGAATGTGGGATGGTATGTCAAGTAGTATGAAGTGTGTGTTATGCACTTCATACAGTTGAAACTAGAAGTCCTGTCACAATTAGCACAGAAAATGCTCGTCAGTTAATGCACTCTTTACTGTAGAAGAGCAGTGTAGTCTGAAATACACAAGAGTGATTGTGCTGTGCAATGCAAAATGTAATGCGCTATTAATGAGGTCAGCAGTGAAATCACGAACTGACCCAATCAAACAAACAAAATATTGAGACTGCAGTATGTGAAGGTGGATTACTACGAAATCACCGTGAGATTGATTTTTCACTTAATAATTATTTATAATTCCTGAGGTCAAAACACAAGCACTTGCAAACTTCCATCACATGGACCACCGGGTTTCACCCGGTGGTCCATGAAATGAAAGTTTGCAAGTCTTTCTGGTGTTGTTATGAACATTTTATGCAATAAAATTTTAATATCTATTTACGTCATTACATGTACATGTATCCCAGTAAGACGATTTCAAAATTTATTATTTTAAATATCATTTTTAAAATTTAAAAAAAAAATTTCAACAAAACCATATCATGTGACCCCTCCTTGGAACGAGTTTCACAAGCTCGTTCCAAAGAGGGGTCACATGATATGGTTTTGTTGAAAATTTTCAAAAAATAATATTTTTCAGCTGCTGAATTTGCATATTACGCGGACGGATGCGGGCGATTCGTTGGGTAAAGGGTTAATGATCTCTATTAGTATAGAATTGTACACAGTTGTGCATGCTGTTTTTCCACAGGAATTGAGTTTTGCTAATGGTGCAGTTTGACAGGGACAAAGGTGCACTTACTCAGTACATGCTATTGCTTCAAAATAGTGCAGAATACAGTGACAGAACCTCCAGTTTCAACTGTACAGAAACTTAATACACCTATCCCACATTCATACTGCAATAAAGGGGCAGATAATTCATTTCAGTTCTTTTAATTTAACTTACAGTAGTTGCTTGTACTTTAAATGTACCCTGAAGCAGTCAATATCTCTACCATATATTGTAGTTGTAACAATTTTTATGCAGATGACAATTTTATTATTTTTAACATAGGATAATATATAGAGATGGGCAGTATTGGATTTTGAGTTCGGTGTTGGTTTCGTTATTTTCAGGAGGGTATACCACATTTTCAGTTCAGTATTTGATATCTGACTTGACTGAGATTTACTGATAGAAACAAAGGGGAATTCACACCAGGACAATACAGAATAAGTTGTTACATTTGTACTAGTCTACTACATTGTCACAAATGTTACCGCCAATGACCTCAGCATTGGCATTCTATTGCTAACACAAACCATATCTACAGTAATTTTATGAATTGTTCCAAACACACTTTAATCTTTAAAGGCCTATTTCAGGCTTTTGCAATCTTAGAACATGGGCCCTTAACATACTATCTTTAGCCGGTCTTGCTGACAATAGACATATCACCTGGGCAGTACCCTGATAGTGATCAACTAGAAATCACTGCTAAGCAACTGGACATGTACAGTTTGTAGTCTTGTGGGAATTCCGGACAATTGCTCAAGCTCTTAAGAGTTAACAAAACTGAAAAGAAAATCAGTCACTTCTTTCAGGAAAATGAACACTTCAGCTGCTATCAAGCCTGAACATGGCCTTATAAATAGCAAATGTATGAAAATATACAAATGGTTTTGGTATTCAATTCATTTCAGTTTTTCAGTATCCCCATGATATCAGTATAGACTCAATTTTTCGGTATATTGCCCATCTCTACTAATACATGCAGCCTGGAATATTCAAGAGGAAAACCAGTGTGAAAAACTCACATGAGTACTAATTTGTAAATTAATTTATTACTGTTATACTGAATTTATCCATGCTAAGGTTCAACAGTCAACACCACCTAATATTTCAGTGAACGTTTTCAAATGGCTGTTTTGGTGCATCAAAGTCAACTATTTAAATACATGACTGTGGCAATTACAGTTTTAATTTCACCATGAGACATACATGCAATTTTTTGACAATTGGGCAGTGAAAAAGCAAAAACATACATACAATACAGTCGTCATGGATTGGCCATAATCCACGTGTGGGCAGTGATGTCCACGCATGCGTTTACCAGGTAATATAAATCATCATCAGCAAAATTTTAATTAATGAAGCACCGGGTTGTACCCGGTGCTTCATTAATTAAATTTTTGATGATTATTCCTATAATTAGTGTTTGGAATCTAATACTATTGCATCTATGGAATTACTGCCCCTCCGTGGAAAGTGACCAGTCCATGGCGACATTCATCGAGTTATGAAAAACTACCTTTGACCATTCACATACCAGGAAATTGGTTATCTTTAAAGAAAATTAAATTAGGCCCATTAAAAAAATATTCTTGTTTTTCAGACAGTTTTCTCAATTTTAAGATGGTGGGAATGGGGGAGGGGTTTTTTATTATTGTTTTTTTTTTTTATTAATCTGCAAAACAGTCTTGAAAATACTTGGAATTAGAATTAAAATCGTTACAGCATTATTATGAAAACACTATTTTTTCAGCAGTGAAAATTTCCCATGATGCCATTATGAATTTAACCAACTATTAGAAATGGGCAGTATGGGAGTTTTGAGTTCGGGATAGGTTTTGGTATTTTTAATGGACTATACCTCGGTATTGGTTCAGTATTCGGTATCTGGTTTAGCTGAGCTTTGCTTATGATACCAAAGAGGAATTCAGAAAAACAGAATAAGTTGTTGTAGTATCATTCTACCACAACACTATAAATGACACTGCCAATGAGTTCAAATCACATTTACAGTAATTTGTGGCTTGTTCAAAACATACCCTAATGTTTAAAGACATATTCCAGGATTTTGTCATCTCAAGAGCATGTGCCCTGACCATACCATCTGTAGGAGGTCCTTCTGACAATAGACAAAACACTTGGGCAGTGATTTCTAGTCAGGTCTTGGCTGCCTTAACAGGCAGCCAAGACCTGACTAGAAATCACTACTAAGCAGTTGGACATGTACAGGTTGTAGTCTAGTGGGAATTCAGGACAGTTGCCCAGTCCATTGAGGGTTAACAGAAATGAAAAGAAAATTAGTCACTTCTTACATGAAAATGAACCTAGCCTTGTGAAGAGCTGAATGATAACTGTGACTTAAATAAAAGCTGTTGGTTTATTTATAGGTATTTGAGGCATTACAACGATATGAATCCCAATCATATCCATATTATAACTGGTTCTATGGTGAAGATCGGAGGTATTGCCAGGAACAACTTACTAAAAAAGAAAAAAAGAAACGTCCAGAAGGTGAGAGTTATGTCATGTTCTGCTTCAGATAAATGTATACAGTAGAACCCCATTAACTGAATGGCCACTTTCCCACTAATATATCCATTTAACAGGTGTATTCAGTTAATACTCAGATAAAAGTGACCGATAATTCATTTCTGTTTTTATTCAGTTCTTATTCAGTTCCATGGATACCTTTTTTGGTACTGGGAGAGACCCTAAAAAAATTACAGAAATAAGCAATGCACCCCGAGGAGCCTTCATTTAATCTATTTTATCTTGTTTGACAGAGATTAAATGCTTGTATTGAATGTACTGAGGTCGAATAGGCTGCTATACATGGAGAATTCAGTCATTTCCTGAATAATTCATTGCCAGATCACAGGACTTATTATTCAGATATAAGGAATTTACTCAACAACCTATATGCAGTTAACATAGGGGGCAAAGGGGCTCATAGGTTACAGCATTGGACTTCAAACTGAAAGGTCCATGGTCTGATCCCTGCCTGTGGTAACTGTGTTTTATCCTGGGCAAGGCATACAGCACGTTGATGGTGCACTTATCTTCAACCAATACTAACTCTGCTTATGCGGAGTTAGTACGTTGGGGAGTCTGACCTCTTGTGTTTATTAGATGTGTTGCAGACAATATTTCCATAGTGGCCTATTTGATGATGAATATGTATTAAAATTATTCAAGTGTTAATTCATTCTTTTTCAGATTATTATGGTTATCGTTATATCTCAGATTATGTTGATGCCAGTAAAGCCTTCAAGGTAAGATTCTAATTTGATTTTATTTATACACTTAAGGTCAAACATTGTTCTGTGTGTTCTTTAACCCATTTCTTGACCCTTAAGCACAAGTGTCCTGAATACTCAACAGCCCACAGCCTCTATACGTCCAGTGGATTAGCAGTGATTTATAGCCAAATCTTTGCTGCTTGTTAACCCTTTACCCAATGCAACGGCCAAAACCGGCCAGCACTATTGACAAAAATTGCCAATTAATTTTCATTATTTTTTCATTTTTTTGTCTCAAAAACATGGTTATGACCCCTCTTTGGAACGAGCTCGATGAGCTCGTTCCAAAGAGGAGTCATAACCTATGTTTTTGAGACAAAAAATGACAAAAAATAGTTATTCAAGAATTTTGTTTGCAAGTGTCGCCTTTTTTCATGTTAGGTAAAGGTTTAAGGCAGCCAAGCCTTGACAAGAACCCACTGTATTCAGGTAACTAATGTCTATTGTCAGCAGGATCTCTCAATGATGGCATGTTAAGGCCACCTGTTCTGAGGTTTTTTAAGTTGGAAGTAGGCCTTTAAGGGCGAACATGGCTAGAAGATTGCACATGCAAAATATTTTCTTGAATAACTAAAAAATTAAATGTTTTACATCTAAACAATAGTTTATGACACCAAAGAGAACTTGGTCCGAGTGGTCATAAAGTGTTCCTTAGAGGCAACAATTGAAGAAGTAACAAAGGTTTGGTAAGGTTTCTTGTGAATTGCATAGTTCATTGAGCTCTATCACACAAGATTGGGAGCATGGCGGCTCAGTGGTAGACTGTTGGACTTCTATGCTGGAGGTCCCGAGTTCGATCCTCGTCCGGGATGACCCACGTTGTGTGCTTGGGCAAGGCACTTTATCCCGGTTGCCAACATGGGGGCATGATGACACTGTGTACTAAGACATACTGCATGTCGATGGTGCACATGTCTTCAACCGATGTAACCCTGCTTGAGCAGAGCTTGAACAGAGTTAGAATGTTGAGGAGCTGACAGTTGCTCATCGATGCTTGGTGGTTCTCTCTGGGTACTCTGGCTTTCTCCACCCGTAAAACTGTCATGGTCATGATTAGCCATTGTGCACAAGTATGTGACCATAACTCGAGGCTGCACTTGAGTTTTATCCTTTTTTATCCTAAATAAATAAATAAATCACAAGATTGAATGGGTTAAAGTCCCGGTTGCTTTATTGGAAAAATTTGCGACTTGAAATTTCAGCATTTTATATTGAATAACTAGAAATTTTAATTCTTTTACTTCAAAAACATAGGTTATGACCCCTCTTTGGAATTTATTTTATCACAATTTATTGGAGAGTGCCATTAGGAACTCTCCAATAAATTTTGATAAAACAATTATGAATAAAATCTTGCTAATATGTGGCTTGCCTTGCTTGAAGAATGGTATCATAAAAATAAAATACTCACGTTACAAATCACTTTCGGAAAATAATTTAGCACTTTTCCAGTTAACCCTTTACCCAACGCAGATGATATCAAAATTTATTATTTCAAATATCATTTTTTAAATTTTTCAAAAAATTTCAACAAAACCATGTCGTGTGACCCCTCGTTGGAAGGAGCTTGACGAGCTCCTTTCAACGATGGGGTCACTTGATATGGTTTTGTTGAAATTTTTTGAAAAATAATATTTTTTCAATTGCTGAATTTGCATATTACGCGGGCGGATGCGGGCAATTCGTTGGGTTAAAGGGTTAACTGATTCCTGCTTGGAACCAAGAAATCTGGATAGAAACTTAGAAGTTTTTTTTATAGAGTCTTACAAAAACATGGACAGTTTACTTCACACCATCATAAAACCATCAAATGTGATATCATACTTCAAAAATTACATTTCTTTGATTTTGGTAATGTCATCTAACAACAATTCCACATTACAGAGGTTTTGGGGTTTTTTTTGCTCTGATCTGCTCTCCATTTATTGTAAATAGATCTCGTGGCATGATGATTTGTAGATACTATAGCCAGAGTTTGCACAATGATTTTAATTTGTAATTATTGTCTTTTTTTCAGAAAACTGGTTTAGTAGTTTTAACTGACCTTGACCTTGAGACAAGACCATGCTACAGAGATCGCATGATTTACTATTATGGTAGGCCCTTTTGATTACTATAGATATTGAATGCTAAATATGACATTATTTTTGTTTATTTTTCCCTCTGGTTCTAGGGTCATGTTGAATACTAATTAAAATGGTTACTAGACATGAATTGTGAAAGACCTTTGCTAAATGCACAGAACAACACACGCTTGTGAATGGGTTAATCGATATGGCACTTGTGCCTTCACGGAAGGATAAAACTCGAAGCTACACTTGAGTTTTATTCTTTTTTATCCTCTTTTTGAGCTTTATCCTTCTGCGATTAACCCATTCACACATTTGTGTCATTCTGTGTTTATTACATGCCTTCACATCTATAAAAGCAATTACTAGAAGGACACTCAGCAATTCATTTGATAACATCGTCCCCTGAGTTCCAATGTGTTCTTTGTGCCAGTAGGCACATAGAAAACATTGGAACTCAGTGGACGAACTATCAACAAAAAGAACACATTTTATCTTCAATCAAATTTGCGAGGGGAACTCGTGTTACTATTTTTAACTATCACTAGCAATTCAAATTGTAATTGCAGTGCATGATTTGTAGGAAATTCTAGTGAAATTCTGCTTCTATTTAAAAATAGTTCGTCAACAATTTCCATTCATTTTCATTTTCTGCATGGCCATGGGTTAGTGTTGCTGTAGATGGGGATTTCATAGAACAGGTGTGTAATAAAAAAAATTATTGAATAACTAAAAAAAAAATTTTTTTTTCTTCAAAAACAGATTATGACCCCTCATTGGAAAGAGCTCAATAGTCTCATTCAAAATGAGGGACCATTTCCTTTGTTTTCAAGGCAAAAATTGAAGAAAAAAATATGAGTGACGATTTTTGTGAATAACACTGGCTGACTGTGGCCATTATCTTTGGTCAAGGATTAACCTTACAGACCTCAGTTCTAATTTTCAAACTATGTGGCCACACAACAGGTACTCAGGTCTCTAAAAAAAATTTTGAACCACCTATCTGGTACAAAGCTTTGAAGATGAATCCCCCCCCCCATCCCCGAATGTAATCAGCCCATAGGTCCCCAACCACAAACTGCCCCTTTAAGATGGCTCTGAAAAAGTTGTTCCAAGTGTATTCTCCCTTCAGAAATCCACTGGTAGGATGCATTTATTTTACCAGTGTTTTTACATTATTGTTAGCTACCTGTACAGGCAGACGGCAATAATGTAGAAACACTGTTAAGTCATCTCTAGCTATGTAAATGTGTATATGGTAGTTATTAACACAAATTTAATCTGAGGACTCTTTAACGGTTGAACATATCGTCAAGTTTTAAAGTGGTGAGAGTAACGGGAGACATGATTGGACATCCACATCTTTTGGAGTTCGAATTTGGAAAATTTTCATTTTCAGCTACGGAAATTGCCCTCTCTTTGAATCCCTGCTCAAAATACATGAAACTGTATTGATAACAGATTGAGCATCTTACCCTACCCAACAGAGAGGATATTAAAAAATTTCAACAAAATCAAATCATGTGATGCCCTCATTTTAACAAGCTAATTCCAATCAGGGGTCACATGATATGGTTTTGTTGAAATATTTTGAAAAATATATATCTTTCAACTGATTAATTTGTAAATTAAAATGTGGCTGACTCATTAGGTAAAGGGTTCTTTGAACATCAAAATTTCTTCTATAGATGACGTGCGGCTTTTATTCTACTTTATTGTACAACTTGTGCTGCCACAAATCCCTGAGTCTCAGATATACCACCCCTGCTGTCCGCCCTCACTTAGCCATGGTTTAGTAGACAAGTACATGACAAAAAGTAATGTTTAACTTGTAAAAACTCTCATCCACAAAAAGGAATATGTGTTTAGCTCCCCATAAATGTGAATTAATCATTGATTTATTTGTTTCATCTCATCTGATCGAAGTTATCTTCATGTAAAATACATAAACAATCTATGCCAATAATTTCACAGGTCAATCATTTTTATAATTTTTAGCTGTGACAAGCAGTTCTGTATGTCGCAATAAGTCTGTTGGTGTATTGGTCTCTGACCAACAAATTTTTAAACCTGATAACTTTTGAAATACTTTGTGGAATGACATCATATTTGGTATGTGAGTGTATCTTGTTGTTTAGCCCCATGTTCAGTGCAGGTGTTATTCATCTTCAGATTATTTTTGGGAGAGTTATTGCCCTTTATGGACTTATAATTTGTTTCATTTTTACCATCAATCACAGTTTAAGTACGATCTCGCAGTGTTTGAAACAGTAAAGGAAGCATCAGTAATTTCAGTACATGTACTACCATTACCCACCGAGTGGTCCATGAGCTGAGAGAATCTCAGTGCTTTTTTTTGTTGCTTTTTCTTAGAAATTACAAATTTTTGCTGAATAAAACTCAACTTTGCTATGTTTTATATATTGTGTTTATACAGTGCGATACTGTTTTCATAAATCCTTGAATAAATTTCTTTGGATACCTATGTTCACCGCGAATGTTTACAGATTATATTTTCTGACCAGCATTATTCTTTTGCTCTCTGCACGTTGATGTTGAAATATCAACATTTCACAAAGCAGATTTTTCCCATAAGAAAACTAGCCTTTAACTAGGAATTTAACCAATTCATTCTTGTTTGACAGAGATTTATTGAGCACTGTCAAACAAGACTGACTTTGTTAAATTCCTATATGCATTATGGGAAACATATGCTGCTTCCATTCTTGGTATTTTGACATCAGTGTGCAGAGGATTAATTTGTTTTGTATATAAAAGAAAACAAATTATGAAAAAATGGAAATTCAGTATTTTTTTATACAAAGATTGGTAACATTTACTGGGATATACCTGTTAAGAATAGTTCATGTTATATCTGTACATATGAATTTTAACAAATTCAGTCTTGTTTGGCAGAACTCAAACAAGATCGAATTGATTAAATTCCTTGTTGCTTTATGAGAAAAATTTTATACTTGAAATTTCAGTATTTGCAGAGGATTAAATATAAAAAAAAATTCTGCCACGTGATGCATATGAAATAAAAATATTCACATTGATAAATAGAGGATGTCTAGTGTTTTTGGGTGGATACCAAAAATTATCTCATGAGTGACTGATACAAATGGTTATTTTTCGCAAGCACTTGTGATAATTCCACTCATTTCAACCATGAATTGATGCATGAAAGTAAACAGCACATTGAATCATAGATACGCTGAAGTGATTTGATTGATACTCAGAACAGATAGCGTCTTGTGATCTGATTCATTTGGCGGGTTTCTAGTCCAAACATGGCCTGAAAGTCCGTAATATAAGTTTTGGGTTTGGTACGTCCTTTGAAAGGATGTACCAAATCCAAAACTTATATTACAGACTCTCTGGCCATGTTTGGAATAGCAGGTTTCATGCATCAATTCAATATGAATATGTGTTCAATTATTGCTTGAAATGATTGGTATCCACTCAAAAACACCAGATTTTCTTTTCATTATATGTTTCTAGAACAAATTGATCATTTCCAGTGATAATTTGGCTCATATTCACCTTGAAGTGATGCTTTAAAAGCTGCCATTTTGATTGTTACTGTGAAAGTGAAAATTTCTTTATCCTCACAATGGGAGATACAATTTCTATCTTTCTGCAATTTCTTCAATAATCTATTGTTTAGCGTATAATAAATACAGTTAACATTGCTTGATCAAATGATTAAAAATTCATTATCAGGTCAAAGATGGGAATTTTACCTCACTGAATCTCCCCATTTCAGCTGTTAAAAAATCAAACTAAAAATTGTTCTGTTAAAGTATTGCAAACAGCTTATTTCGTTTAACGTTTTACCTAACATGTAAGGCAGATGTCACTTGTACAAAATTTTCTTACCTAGTTTTTTCAATTTTTGCATCGAAAACCTAGCTTATGACCCCTCATTGGAATGTGCTCAGTGAGCTTGTGAGACAAAAAATGACAAAAATAATGAAAATTGAATGGTGATTTTTGTGAATTGCACTTGTCAGTTTTGGCTTTTATTGCATGCCTATGTTTTTATTTTCATAAAATACACACTTTTTCTGCAAAAAACGATGCGAACAATAAATTCTTTTATATTGTCCTTGAACATTACAGATTACGTGCGTGGACTATTTAACTATTTCTTTTTTTATGTTTGGATTATTTTTTGCAATAATTTGTGTTTTTAATATTTTTTAGTAAACTGATTGCGTGCAACAAACACAGAACAGCATATGTGTTTGAACTGTCATTTTTTACTGCACTCAATCAATTTCGGTGGACGAATAATATTGAACAAGAAGCCAAAGGCTTCAAGTTCAGTATTATCCCTCTGCCAAAATCTGTTAATAATTTTTTAGTAAACTGTAGGCAAGGAATAAATACAGAACAGCATACACTTTTGACCTGTCATTTTTTTACTGCACTCGCACCTTTGGCTTCTCGTTCAGTATTATCCCTCTGCCCAAATCAGTCTTGTGTGATAAAAAATGACAGTTCGAAACACGCATGCCATTCTGTATATTTACATTGGGTGAAGGGTTAAAAATATTTTTATTCCAAATAAAATTCTTTTTTTCTCATGTACAGAGATAATCATGAAAATTACTAATTATACTCCTACTCAAAGAGTAGAAGGTATACTGAATTACATCTGTTCATCCATTTGTCCATTCGGATGTTTTGTCCTTCTAGGCATTATGCTGCCTGTCCATTTAAACAAACATATACGGATCAAAGGAAGAATGATATCACACAATGGAGGATATGACAAAATAGTGCAAAGGGAAGAACAGGATGTCATATTTTGGGTTTTAACAGCCATAAAAAATTAAATTACCACCATGAGCCATTTTGTTCTAAAAATAGCAATTACACTTTTCAGTTATGATAAATTTTGACTGAGATAAACTCCTGAGTAATTCATGTTTACAGTTTTATTTACTATTTAAGCACCAGTACCTTTTAGAGGTGGGCCGATGGCTGCTACTGGTCTTGGAACAACAACAACAACATCACCTCCATTTCTAGCAGCAACAACAACCACTCGTGAACAAAGTTCTGTTTCTGAATCCAATTTGGAGCTAAGATCTTACTTTCCAGAAACCTGGTTGTGGGATTTAATGAGTGTTGGGTAGGTTCTCGAGATGACAAGTTCATTCAGTAACATTGCCACCACATGTCATTCTTATCTCCGTATCCTAGTCTAAAGAAAAGAAAAAGATGTAAATGATTAAGTGTTCTTAAATCATCCTTTCCATATTTTCTCAACACTTTGGCTTGAAAAAAATAATATAATTGTGCCCAAATTATGTAGTGTTTTACATTTGTTTTCAAAGTTTTGTAGTGTTTTACGCCATATATAGTATACACAACTCGTAAGACATCTAGAATAAAAATTTTGAATTTATCAATAGACTGCACAGTGGGGGCATCCTTAAACAGTGACTGTCGAGAAGAAAATACAGGCAAGGGAATGATCACTCTACTCTTTGATTTTGCGAGAGTGAAAAACTCAGGAGAGTGTTTTTATAGAGAGTAATCACTTGACTGGACTAGTTACGTGAAATAATTCATGAGAGTTGAGGGACGTTGTACAAACACGAGTGCGCGAATGTGCATGAGTGTTCTACAATATTGTCTCTCGCCTCGAATGAATTATTTCACATAACCAGTCCAGTCAAGCGATTACTCTGTTTATTACTTTTCATTATTAACGATAATTATATTATTTAACCCTTTACCTAACGTAATGGCCAAAACTGGCCAGAGCTATTCTCAAAAATTGCCAATTAATTTTCATTATTTTTTGTCTCTAAAACATATGTTATGACCCCTCATTGGAATGAACTCGTCAAGCTCGTTCCAATGAGGGGTCATAACCTATGTTTTTGAGACAAAAAATGAAAATAATAGTTATTCAAGAATTTCTTTTGCAAGTGTCGTCTGCTTTTCATGTTAGGTAAGGGGTTAAAAAAACAATGAAGTCCCCATTACACCCATGGCAAAGCGTGTTCGTTTGCGTGCCCAGACACATGACCAAGTTGTTGATTGCATAATTCACTTGTGAAGTTATCGTTTATAATCAAACCCGGAAATCCCAGTAAATCACACTTTGGAAAGTAATAAAACTCCTTACCTATGATGACAATCCAAAGTGACCTGCACTGTACACGAAAATTGCCTAAAAAATTTGTTATATTTTCATTTTTGCTCTAAAAACATAACTTATGACTCCTCATTGGAACAAGCTCAATAAGGTGTCATAAGATATGTTTTAAGCAAAAAATTAAAGATTTTAGTTATGTGAGATAATGTTTTGCAAGTATCATCTTCAAGTTGGGTCAGGTAATGAGTGATTGAAATGCAATATATAACCTGATGTTTAGACATAATTTCTACACATGTCATGAAGGCGAGTGATTAATTGCTCCCCTTGTGAAACATTTAGGAGAGTGATGGCACGTCAGAGCAATCACTCTCCACCAGTGGCGGTGGGAGGCCCTTGGGGGCTCCTGGCCATAATTATGATGGGGCCCTTGGGCACAGGATGCACCGGGCGGACCATGGTTCGGCCTGGTGTGAGAAAATTTTGAAAATTATGGATGAAAAACGCCAAATCCTTCAGTCTAGAGAGGAGAATTCAGTTGTATAAAAACTTTTGATTCTTCCTTCAGCTTCTTATTGATTTGTTGGACAAGCTGTCATCGTGTATTACTTTCGGTTTACTGTAAGACTATGGAACGGCATGTTGATGAAAAACTCTATTCCAGTACGCACAGAAATTTCATTTATGCACATGAGCCTGTAAATTATTAACTTCTCTGCAGGGGCCCCATTTTTCAGAGGGCCCCCCTCCCCCCCCCCCCCAAAAACCTACTAATTTCCTTTGAGCCCTTGGGGGCCCCCTGCAGCCTGAGGCCCCTGGCCATTGGCCACCCAGGCCCTATGGACTGGCCGCCACTGCTCTCCACTCTCCTTTCCCGTCAGTCCATGCTTAAAACGTATGGACCACCTTTGGCATTAACACATTCTGTATCAACTGCATGATCATGAATGTGATTTTGAATCGGGTTTATTTTACAAGTATGTGTAGTAGTTAATTGTGACTACCCGGTATATATATCATAATCAGCCCATACTAGAGAACATGATTGTGTTGGATCATTAGTGTTTTGCCTGCAAGACATTCTGCCATTTCAGCTGAAATTAACCTCAAACAGAAAAAAGAATGTTCTGTTCAGTTGTTACTTAGAGATTAACAAGGTCAGATCCCCGGATTAAACAAGTTGCCGAAGGCTGCAAGTCTGATTTTGTGATTTGACCCTGTCAACGAGATGGATTGCAGCAAAGCAGATTACTTTACTGTCATAAGGCTCAACAAAGCAGATCTTCTGTTTCTCAGGCCATTTTTTTTGAAAATTGCATGTGAGCTGGCGTGTTTTAATTTTATTTTTTAAATTATTTCTGTGCCGTCAAAAGTTTGTCTTCTTGGTTTCTTATTTATTTATTGGCATTTAAGGTCACATACTTATGCACAATGGCTAATCGTGACCATGGCAGTTTTATGGGTGAAAGAAGCTGGAGTAACGAGAGAGAACCACTGAGCATCGACAAGCAACTGTCAGCTCCTCAACATTCTAACTCTGTTCAAGCTCTGCTCAAGCAGGGTTACAACTGTTGAAGACATGTGCACCATTGACATGCAGTATGCCTTAGTACACAGACATGTAGGCAACTGCGATAAAGTGCCTTGCCCATGGACACAACGCGGGTCATCCCTGATGGTGATCGAACCTCTAGCATAGCAACAGTCTACCACTGAGCCACCGCACACCTTTCTTGGTTTCTTTTATGTTTTAGACCTCATCATCTGCAGAATAGCATGAGTGGTGGTGTATTTCATCCCATGAGTGCAAGAAGGCTTTGCAATGCTAAAGCATTGCAAAACCTTGTTGCACTGAAGGGACAAATTTATCAATTTTATTAAAATATCAGACATAAACCATTTAATTTTTATTTTTTATAAAGTTTACATTGGTTATAAAAAGAGAGCATGCTGCAGCCAAAAAAATCTTGCGGGAAACAGATTTTTAGCTTTTTTAGGCCTAATGATCTGTTTTTTATATGCTGTTGTGGAGATTCACCTTTCATGTGAGAAATCAATATAAAATTGGTTAACAACAATATTAGAAATTCATTTATTCGATAGTGTTTATTTACACAAATGGAGCATACCAAGAAACAGTTGGTAACCAGGGTGGACTCAATTGATATTCTCCAGTGCTATGTTCTGAGACCAACAATCTGATACAGAATTGGAAAAACACTCAAAAACCACTGATCTGGCGATCAGGATTCGATGGGTGAAAAACACAGCGTATCATTGATAGGTATAAAAAACAATTAGTTTATTGCACTTTACAAATTTTATTGCCAGAAGGAGGGCCATTTTTGGGCCCTGGACTCGGAGGACGACCTGGCCCAGGTGGAATTGCATTTGAATCAGCTGGAATGCCACAGTTACTTGGACCTGAGGGACAATCTACAACCAAAAAAGATTTGCCTGACGCTGCTGAAAGCTCGGACTCACAAGTAGAGCTGAGACATATCTTTCCGGAAACCTGGTTGTGGGACATGAAACGTGTAGGGTATGTTTCAAAGAACTGAGATCAGTCAACACCCATGTATGAGAAAGTGCCACTATATGTTAAACTACACTTTAGTTATAATGAAGAAAAAAATTTGAAAATTGAAATGACTTTTCCAAATTGCTTTTATGGTTGTTAATAAGTAATTAAATGTCTAATTTGATTTCATTTCTCATCGTCTCTTTTCATTAATTGCATCTGCATCATTAACGCATGTTATCATACACTATTTTACATGAAGCTTCATAAAACTGCAATGGAATCTTGATTTCCTGTAGTAACCGTGAGAAGTGGAGAAGTTCTTGTTTACAGTGGTAAAAAAATTCTGGTTCACTGGTATTACAGTCTGCTAAGTAATGCTTGCAGTTTGAGTCCTCTAAAGTGGGCAAGCTAGTTTAAACCCCAGTGTATAAATTCTAAATTGCAATTTTTTTCCATAGGCTAACTACAGTACAGCCACCGTGGACTTGTCATCATAATCCATGCATGGGCAGTGGTGTCCATGCATGCATTTACCAGGCAATAACACTCATCAACAAAATTTTAATTCATGAAGCACCGAGTTGTACCTTGTGCTTTATTAATTAATTTTTTTATGATTATTCCTATAATTAGTGTCTGGAATCTAATATTATTTATTAATATCACTTGAATTTTAGGGCATAATAATCTGACATTTCAGAGTTTCACTTGCCTTTTAACAAAAGGAAGGCCAAGTTTTTTCTTAAATTTTTATCTGTGACAAGCAGTTCTGTATGTGTCAGTGTCTGTTGATTTGTTTGTGTAGAACATGTTTTCTGTGTCCAGTGAGTTTTTTACATTCAAAAGTTTTGAAATATTAGGTGAAATAACATCATATTTGGTATGTAAGCGTATCTTATTGATGTCTAGACCATGTTCACTTCAGATTCTATTCAAACTATTTTTATCAAGAGTTATTGGCCTTTATAGACTTGGAATTTGTTTTCATTTTTAAATGCCCATTTGAAAAATGGGATGTATTGTAGTATAGCATTGTCCATCTGTCCATCCATCTATCTGTTGACATTTGGTTTCCAGACGATGAATTTGGCTAAAAATGTCATATCGAATTCATTTCTAGCTTAACTTGACAAAATCAAGATAAGCTATTGCCATCATGCGTGCTGTGAGTCTGTTCACATTTTATTTTAGCACAGACTACACCCCGTGGTTCTTGTCTGATCGTCACAAAATTTCATATGCAGGTTTGAGGGCATGTCTAGATGAGAACGTTCCCTTTTAGTCGCAATTGGTCAACCGGTATGGCTTCCCAAGCCCAAAATCCGAAAACCATTAGCACAGTCTACAGGTTGTATTTATGAAGGGATTTCATTGTAACTTGGTAGGATGCCTCTGTATAATGTTTAGATGAGGATGGCGCCTTTTGGTCATGATCTGTCAACCGTGATGGCTGCCCAAGCCCGAAACCCAAAAACTTTTAGCACAGTCTGCAGGTCATATTTAGTATGGAGGAATTTTATTGTAACTTGGTAGGATGACTCCATATGATGTCTAGATGAGAACTTCCCCATTTGGTCACGATCTGTCAACCGTGACGACTGCCCAAGCTGAAAAACCTGAAAACCTTTAGCACAGTCTACAGGTCATATTTATGGAGGGATTTCATTGTAACTTGGTAGGTTGACTTCATATAATGTCTATATGAGAACGTCCCCTTTTGGACGTGATTGGGCAACTGTGACGGCTACAGGGGCCCGAAGCTCGAAAACCTTTAGCACAGTCTACAGGTCATATTTATGAAGGGATTTCATTGTAACTTGGTAGAATGACTCCAAATAATGTCTAGATGAGATCGTCTCCTTTTGGTTGCGATCATTCAGCCTTGATGGCTGCCTGAGCCCAAAACCCAAAAACCTTTAGCATAGTCTATAGGTCATATTTATGCAAGGATTTCATTGTAACTTGGTAGGTTGACTCCATATAATGCCTAGACGATGACATCCCCTTTTTTCATGATTGGTCAAATGTGACGGCTACAGGAGCCTGAAGCCTGAAAACCTTGAGCACAGTCTACAGGTAATATTTATGAAGTGATTTCATTGTAACTTCGTAGGATCACTCCAGATAATGCCCAGATGAGAACATCCGCTTTTGGTTGCGATCATTCAACCATGATGGCTGCCCGAGCCCAAAACCCCAAAAACTTGAGTACAGACTACAGGTCGTATTCGTGAAGGGATTTCATTGTAACTTGGTAGAATGACTCAGTATAATGTCGACATGAGGACGTCCCCTTTTAGTTCCAATCAGTCAACCATGATGGCTACATAGGCCTGAAGCCTGAAAACCTTTAGCACAGTCTACAGGCCATATTTATGAAGGGATTTCAATGTAACGTGATAGGATGACTCGTTTTGGAATAATTTCACTGTAACTTGGTAACTTTCATTGACATACGTTAACTGTGAGGGCCACATACATTAACTGTGAGGGCCACATTAACCCACCCCTCAGTTCTTTAGTACAGTCTACACCTCATATTATGTTTATTAAAAACGTAGCATGCGGGGAACAGAAATTAACATATTCCCAATTATCACAATTCTTGTCTTATTTCATAATCCTTTCCTAAACATTGAACATTATCCTTTTTCATCAAACACAACACACAGACAAGTTAAGCTACAGTGTCATTGACACTTTCATTGGTATATGTTCTTATAAACAGAAAATGCAGATCAAGTTCGATTTCAACATTTTTCCGATATTCTGTTGTGGAGTTATTAACCTTTATTGACATATATTTTTTGTCCATTCACTTTTGGTTTCCAGATGATAACTTTGACTATACATGTGATATCAAATTCCATTTTGGTATATGTTCTTTTCAACAGAAAATACAGATCAAGTTTGATTATGATATCTGTTCAATATTCTTATGTGGAGTTATTGCCCTTTATTGACTTAGAATTTCATATATTTCAAGTTTTTGGATGATAACTTTCGTTAATGTTCACTCTAGCTAACAGGAATTTGGTATTTAGCCTTATGAACAGAATATAGAGGTCAAGTTCAGTTTTGACGTTTATTTGATATTCTGTTGCAGAATTATTGCCCTTTATTGATTTATATTTCAAGTTTTTGGATGATAAATAGAGGATATGGAATGAGTGTTTTTCTCATATAATATTTATGAAACGAGTCTAAGAATTTTCCGGTTTTGCAAGCCTCTGGCGAGCCCAAACGGAAAATTCGGACAAGTTTCATAAATCTTCTATGAGAAAAACACTCATTTCATATTCTGTTTATCATATGACACACACACACACACAAATTAGCCACTTAGTATGACTTTTTAACCCATCACCTAACTTGAGTTGCAGACGGCACTTGGAAAAAACATCCTCGGACAACTAAAAATTTTCATTTTTTGCTTCCGAAACATGGGTTATGACCCCTCATTGAAACGAGCTCATCGAGCTCGTTCCAGTGAGGGGTCATAACCTATGTTTTGGAAACAAAAAGTGAAAATATAAAAAAAATGAATGGCGTTTTTCTTGTAGGTAAAAGATTAATACAATATAACCCACCCTAAATAGGACAGATAACGTAAATTCTCCCTACTGAAATTATGCAAATTTGCCACAGTTGTATTTTGTTTAGCCAATCAAATTGTCCAGTTTGAAATTGACCAATGAAAGCTCCCAACTCTAATTATGCAAATTATGAAAATGTGTTTTTTAGGTTAACATGGCTGCCCTATGATGAAATGTGTTTCCATTTCTTTTCCACTGTTGTGGCAGGAAAGCAGACAGAGAATACTGACCAGATCGCAACCTAGTTGCGATCTGGTCAAAACTCTCCTGTTTTTGTAACGGCAGTTCTTTAGACACATATGCTGAAAGTAAAATTGAATCAAAATATTTAACCCTTTACCCAATGTAATGGCCAAAACCAGCCAGCGCAATTCTCAAAAAGCGCCAATTAATTTACAGTATTTTTTTCATTTTTTGTCTCAAAAACATAGGTTAGGACCCCTCATTGGAATGAGCTCAACGAGCTCATTCCAATGAGGGGTCATAACCTATGTTTTTGAGACAAAAAATGAAAAAAATTAGTTATTCATCTTTTTGCAAGTGTCATCTGCTTTCCATGTTAGGTAAAGGGTTAAGGACACATATTTCTTCACAATGGATAATCATAACCACAACAGAGATATAAAGTTAAGTCCATCCAATTGTTTATACCTATATTGCCCATTTTTGAGGACTTCCATCCCAGTCATTGGTTACTGGATCATATTTTACCAGTAAAACAGAGCTAGTTTATCACAGTAACAGAAGCACTGCTTCACTTCCTTGTGTTCCCATAGGGAAATTAATCCAAATGAACATATACAAACACCTCCTGTAAAATATAATCCATTCTGATGTCACTCATGTATAACTGCTTTTTGTTTCATAAGATCTGCAAAATATGCCAGGTCCAGCAGTTGATGGAGCGATACCTGTTATAAGTTTTTTGCCATTGCCAGACATTGACAAAAGCTCTGATTCACGATCAGTAGTAGATGTAAGACATATTTTTCCAGAAACCTGGTTGTGGGATATTATACGTATAGGGTAGGTTTGGAAGAGCTGAGATAATTGTCTTGATTGGGAATGAGAGATTGCCATTACATGTTTAACCCTTTACCCAACGTAACGGCCAAAACCGGCCAGCGCTATTCTCAAAAATCGCCAATTAATTTTCAAAATATTTTCATTTTTTTCTCAAAAACATAGGTTATGACCCCTCGTTGGAACGAGCTCGTCGAGCTCGTTCCAACGAGGGGTCATAACCTATGTTTTTGAGACAAAAAATGAAAAAAATTAGTTATTCAAGAATTTGTTTTGCAAGTGTCGTCTGCTTTTCATGTTAGGTAAAGGGTTAACTGCATACTGATGATTTGCTAATTATTTCATTTTTTTTTTTCGTCTCATTTCAATTTTTCAGCAGTTCGTTTTGAAGAAGATTTTACAGAATATTTATTATTTAATGATTCGATTTGATTTTTTTCCTTTCTTGTCTGGATTTTTCAGCAGTTGCAACTGAACAGACTAATGAGAAGTGTATATTCAGGCCTTTAGATTGGATTGATTTAAGGACATCACAGACTTCCCTTATCTGTTACTGTTAAGCCCTATCGAAAAATGTTTGGTAATAATGACTCTCTGAAATATCATTTTTGGCTTCTTTTTGATTTACTGGTGCCTCAGAATATCACTTAACTACACTAGGCTTACTTTCAACATTTGGCCTTGCAAATAATTCACTACACAGAGAGTAGGATCAATCCTAAAACACTGTAGACAATATTTACATTTTTGTTGTCTATTCTGAAATATGTGGATTACTGTGACATGCACAGTACAGATGAAAAGTATTGTCAAGTAACAACCAAGGCCTAAGCAAGTTAAAAATCTGTTTCTCAGGTCCTCCTGCATGGTCCTTTTCCTTTTTTTGTTTTATAACCAATGCAAACTTAAATAATAAAATTTAAATGGTTTATGTCTGATATTTTACCAAAGCTAATAATAATGATAAATTTGTCCCTTGAGTGCAACAAGGCTATGAAGTGTTTTAGCACTGCAAAAGCCTTTTTGGCACTCAAGGAATGAAATACACCACAAACCATTCTATTCTATAGATTATGAGGCCTAAAACATAAAACAAATCAAGAAAATGAACTTCTAATGGCAAAGAAATAATTACAAAATAAAAAAATATAATTACAAAAATAAAATAAAAAAATGCTCGTCCACATGCAGTTTTATAAAAAATGACCTGAGAGCAAAAGATCTACTTTGTGGAGCCTAATTACATCTCTGTATAAATCACAATGATTTGTTTAAGGAAGTCTCAAACAGTTTAAAACAATGATATAAGAAATAACTGATTTAAATACTATTTTCTTTTTGTTTGTTTGACATATTAATTTCAGTTTACCAGACAAAACCATCTTCTGGTTAGGAAATAAGAGCAAAATACCGAGAGAAGAAAAATAATGTAATGATTGAGAATTTGAGAGCACTTATTTTCTAAATTCGATGGATGATTGTTGCCACTGTAACATTTTTCGATTGATCCCCACTTCATTTTTTCTCCACCAATCTGCTGATATTGACATCTTGGCACTATGAGTCAAATGAGCAAAGCATACGTCTGGCTTGTCTTTAACAAGAGACAAACAAATTTTCCAGTTCTCAGGAAAGAAGTTTGTTGCATTAATGATTATTTTCAACAAAACTCAAGTTCCCCACTTCATCTCCGCTCATGTCTCTTACTCTCTAAATTTGTGTCTTGGGATCTGTGAAGAATACCAACAAAATTTTCTTTTCAATTTATTTAATTTTTTCATTCTAAGTTGTCAGATATCATGTGCAAGCAAACATTATCCATCTCAGATAAGGCATATCTCCAAGATAAGATGCCCTATATCACAAAAAATACAAGTAGTTTTTCAGCTTGTGGACCAACAGATACAATCTTTTGGTCCAGGGATGAAAATTGATTGGTGCTTCTTGTGAGAAATTTATTTATTTATGAATTATTTCTGCATTTATGGGCCAATACCAGCTGACCATGCCACTTGGGCAAAGCAGTCACTTTACTGGCCAAATTTGCCCTGTTTTCAATAAAGAGCAACTGATGTCACTTTGTTAAAATTCGGACTACCTTGAAATTAGGTGATTTTGTGCAAAACTTTGGGCAAAAAACACCTAACATATGTTCCATTGGAAGTATAACCCTTTACCAAACGAATCAAATGCATCCGCCTTCGTAATTTGCAAATTCAGCAGTTGAAAGAAATAAATTTTTCAATATATTTCAACAAAACAATATCATGTGACCCCTCATTGGAATGAGCTCATCAAATTAGTTCCAATGAGTTGTTACATGATATGGTTTTGTTAAAAAAAAATTTTAAATTTAAAAAAATAGTAATTAAAATAATGCTAAAGTGAAACTGGTAAAAAACAATGTTATTTTCTGTTCGAACAATCATTCAAACACCCTAATTTTTTTTTATGCTTGGAATTCAAAAATCTGTAACTTTACTAGATGCTTTTGGGGGAAAAATCCACCTTATTACTTATGTGAGTTGTAAAAAAGATGCACTGCATTGGCTTCTGTTTCTAAGTAGTTTACACGCAGGTAAATTAACTTTGAAAGATATTCTGTACTTGTCTAGAATTTCATACCTGCTGAAATTTTTGTTTCTTTTTTTTTTTTCTAAATTAATTACATGTCTAAAAATGTATTTTCTCTGGTTTAGTGAGCTATTTGCGTGTGAGAAAAGTATACATGTACAATGAAGCAATTGTGCAAAAGCTCTCCTTCTGGCTCACATCTCGACTTCTCCCTCAATTTATATCCCAGACTGGTCACCGACTATGAACATAGCTTGACCTTGACCTTAACACAAGTATTAAGTCAAATTTATCCCTGTCTTTCTTTTTTCTGTCCTAGTCATGAGCTGGTCAAAACTCCATTGCTTTTGTTATGGCGGCATTTCTATAGACACATATGCTAGAAGTTATGTTGAATCCAAATATTTAAGGTCACATATTTCTTCTCAACCTACCCTACAATTGTTTACTACAGGCTTGCATTACAGTGGAAGTCCCTAACTCGGAAAATATACTCTCTATTTTGATCTTTCGCAAGCAATTTGGGAAAGAAAAAGGTGCAAAAGCACCAAGAAAAAATAAGCCAAAACTGGGTCGAGTGCTACCTGCGCACACCCAGTAGGGGATGCTCTTCTCCAAGTACAGGTCCATGGCTTCCGGTACCAGTGCGCAGACATGTGACAGATGACCCATTCTTTTTTCTTCCGCCATCTTGATGAGATGTGCTCTCCTGTGCGTTAGAAAACAGTGCTACTAGCTCGTTGATTTCTTGTTTCTGTGTCAAAAATTATTGATCTGAGGATCTTCTGATATCAGGACTGTGTTTATATATTCTCGTTTCTTAAATTTCATCCACACTTTCATTGCATTCTCCTTGTTCGCGCGCGTGACTTTTGCGTACCATGTGATTCGGACATATCATATTTTCGTTATTGATTCATGTTATCCTTTTGGATAGTGTTATTATTGTTGGAGTTAGGTGACAGTGGGGGCTGTATGGGCAGAATTTCTCCTCTTTGTTGAGGGTGGAACTTCTGCTTTTTGGGTCCCCGTCGGCCGTCGGTGCTGTTGTATTCCCGTTGGTCCATTTTTTTTTGCCACCTTTCTCTCCTTGTTGGGAGTGTTCTTCTGCAGTCTCAATCTGTTGAGTTCACCTTTTTCTCTGCAGCTCTTACCTCTGTTATGCCCAGAACTGTCTCTTGTGGGCAATGCCTTTTGCCAAGTATGTGGAAGACTCCCATGCTTCTTGCTCTAGCTGTAATGGGTGTTCATCAGATCGACCCTGTGGGCTCTGTGGGTCTTGGTCGTCCACCTTTTGGGCTTCCGTGAACCGTGTGATGCATGCTCGTGGCCATTCCTCCCGCACCCACGGGAAAGGGGAATGCTGTCATTCAGGGCCTTCCGAAACGACCACATCTGGTGAGAGTTATACCCCCTCTGTGGGGGATGTGCAGTCTTTTTCTGTGGTGGATACTGTGGGAGCTGTTGAGTTGTCTGGTGAAGAGACGCCTGGTTCTGGGACTGTGACCCCTCTCCAGTCAACATCTGAGGCTGTCACTAGGGTTGTGACTCCTCCTTTGGAGTCGAGCTCGGCTGCTCTTTCCACCTTTCGACCAGTTTCAACAGCGCCTGACATGTCTGCTGCTACTACTGTTCCATCTGCAGGTGGCCTCTGCTTATCCCTGCAGGGGTCTGCAGAGATGTCCGGTAGTGTAGACTTGAGATATCGGCCTCAGCCTTCCCTGACTTCAACTCGGCAAAGTCGGAAGAGGCTGCCAGCCGAACCCTCTGCTTTGGTCTCTCAGCCGTCGAGCTCAGCAGCCTTTTCTTTGGATTTGGATGTTCCTAGTTGGGTCACCATGGACTCTGTTGCGTTTCTGTCCATGCACTCTGGTCTGACAACCAGTTTTGTGGGACCAATGCTTTTTGTGCAGCTTGGACCTTCTGTCCCTCAGAGGTCCGTGGCAACTCTCCCTGACTTCCTGCACTGCAGATCCTCAGGGTCTGGTATACCCCTATCAGCATCTGCCTGTAGGTGTTTCGGCTGCCACCCGTTGCCCTGCATCTGGTGTTTTGAGGATCTTGACCCTTCGCTGGTTAAGAGGGTCAGGAGTGAAGCAACTTTGCTGGTTTGATCCCACGTCAAACCAGCTGCCACAGGCTGTGAGCTTAGGGAGGCCCTCTCCTTGCTCACTCGGTTCTTTCCTAGGGCCTTCCCGTTTCCTCCAGTGAGGCTACTAGTGGTTTCCAGGCACCCCCACGGCGCCACCTCCCAGGATTGGAAGCAGGTCACTTTCTAATCTCCCTGGTGTGCCCACACCATGGGAGGCATCAGCTGGTTTTCCCGTGATGGGCTATGTGTCTTCCGATTCAGAAGATGGGTCAGACATACCTGGCGTTGAGGGCCAACAGTCTTCTGACTTGGGGGCAGCTCTTGACTTTGTGTTTGAGTTCCATCTGGATCTCAAGTCGCCAGACCAGCCAATGGTTTCAGCCAGTGAACGTTGTTTGCGTGCCTCCAGTTTGTGGAGCAACCCTAAGCTGATTTCCAAGGCTATGAAGACTTCGTTCGTCACCAGGGCTGACACCTTTTTGCCTCCAGTGCTTTATCATTCCTAGGATTCTGCCAATCCGTCAGTCTGCCAGACTTCGACGGATCAGGACTCCACCTCCCTCGGGCATTACAAGCCCAAGTTAGCCGTTATCCCTATCTCGACTATGGAGTCCCTATTGGGCTTATCGAGAGAGATGCTGAGCATGCTTTCTCTCTCTTTTTTGTCGTCTATGCTTTGGCTGCTTTTCTGCCTCCAGATAGGTTTGATGGTGTACAGGCTCCTTTGTGTGTGATTTCCAAGGCGCTCATGCATCTTACTCACACGCATGCCTGTAACACGGCTAACTTGGAATTAGTTCGCCGGGACGCTGTGTTGTACACAAGCCATACCCTTCCTGAAGGGCAGTGCGCTGCTTTTCAATCCGCTTCTTTGGTGGGTCCACGACGTGTTCATGGTTCCATGGCAATGGTTCGGGGTGACGTCCTGTGCCCTCCCTAAGATCAGCTGCTGCTTCGCCAGCTTGATCAGCCTTCTGTTGGAGGCAGGGGCCATTCGAAGCCTGAAACTCGCCCTTCTGCTTCCTCTGCAAAGCCAAGGCCTGATCCTCCTGCTGCCACTTCTACTTCTTACTCACGCACTAAGGGTAAGCATCGGCAGACCAGAGGGAGGACTCAGGCTCTTTCGTCTAATAGAGGAGGTGGTTCCTCCTCTTGCAGGTGTTACCAGGGCCCGAGATGAAGATTCTCACCTCGATTCGTCCCAGGCTGGAGGAAGGATATCAGAGTTCGCAGACCATTGGGCCACCATCACATCCAATCCTTGGGTGTTAGACGTTGTTTGGTCTAGGTTGCGCATATCCTTCCGGAGGCACCCCACTCTGTCGAGAGTGCCTCTTCCAACACATTTTTCTTCAGACTTTTTACGTCGGGAGCTTTTGATCACAGAGATAGACAATCTCCTGTCAAAGGGGGCGATCAAGGTCGTCAAGAACATTCATTCAGTGGGATTTTATTCCTGCCTGTTCTTAGTGTCAAAGAAGTATGGCCAACTCCAACTGGTTATCGATCTGAGTATCCTGAACCAGTCTATCATTGCTCCCCAGTTCAGCATGGAGACTTTCAGGTCGGTTCGCCGCTCCATTCACCAGGGAGATTTTGCTTCCAGCACTGACCTGCGAGATGCTTACTTTCACATTCCGATTCACTTGACATCACGTAAGTATCTCAGGTTTGCTTTTCTGGGGTGAGTTTACCAGTTCAAGGCCTCAACCTGGTTCTTTGGACCTTCACCCGACTGTGTCGTATGTGTCCAGGGTGACTACTAAAGCATATCTGGACGATATCCTCCAGAGGCACTCCAGTGCTGCTCTTCTGGAGTCAGATGTCGGTACATTGCTGAGCTTGCTCATGTCACTAGGGTTCAGAGTTAATGAGGAGAATTCAGACTTGGTCCCTTCTCAGTCATTTTGTCATCTGGGAATGGACTTCTGTACTCAGCTGAATGTGGTGGTGGTTCCCCAGGCAAGGGCTGTGATTCTCTCAGCTTTCACACTGACTCTGTCCCAGTCCACGTCTTTGACAGCTCAGAGTATTCTCGCGAACGTCAGACCTCTCCAACACTTTCTGCTCAGTCGTTGGATGCCGAATGTCGATCCTCTGGATCTGGTTCTTCAGTTACCAGACTCTCTTCATTGTCACCTTCTTCCCTGGAAGGATGTTCAGTGGATTATGCAGGGAGTTCCATCGGACTTACACACGTCCGATCATATTCTGACGGCAGATGCCAGCGATCTCAGATGGGTGCGACATTGGATCCTCTAGGTCTTTCCCTTCACAGTGTATGGGACCACATCTTTTCACATCAACCAAAAGGAGCTTCTTGCTCTTCTTTGAGTTTCTGGCAGTGGATCCCCCACCTTTCGAATCATCAGGTCCTTCTGTTGTCTGACAACTCGACAGTGGTCGCTTGCATTCGGAATCAGGGTGGCATGCACTCGGTTCCCATGTACAAATTGATTTGGGATCTTCTGCTAGTTCAGGATGTCAACACCGGAGTGGTTGTTTGTCACATTCCCGGTCATCTGATCGTCCTAGCCAACTCCCTGTCCCGACGGGGCAGGGTCATTTCCATGTACTAAGTGGAAGGTATTCTGTCAATGGTGTGCTGATCACTCTGTTGATTATGCCAATCCTTCGATAACACAGATTGCGGAGTTTCTGCTGTATCTGTTTGATTCTCGGGGTCTCCAATCTGTCACCATCAAAGGGTACAGGTCCATGCTTTCAGAGATCTTTTTGTATGTGGGAAAGCGTCGTATCGGCAATAATCCATACCTCTCCAAGCTTATTCAGCACTTTTCTTTGAAAAGGCCAAGAAATTTGCAGCTTACCCCAAGATGGAATCTTTCTTGGGTGCTACTTTGCTTGTGGTGTGGGGGGGGGGGGCGTTCAGGTGGATATGTGTTTTTTCACATACAAGGTAGCTTTACTGATGGCTTTTGCCTCAGCCAGATGGGTTAGTGAGCATCACGCCCTCTCGGTTGATCCAGCCTTTTTCAGAAGCTATGCCAACAGTGTTACTTTTACCACTAATTGCTCCTTTCTGGCCAAGAATCAGATACCAGAAACAACTCCACCTACTATCTGTGTCAGAGCTCTTCCTTCGGCTGACGGTAATCACTCTTTCCTCTGTCTGGTTCGTGCACTTCGCATTTATCTCAACCGGGCGCAGTTCATTAGGAAAGACAGGAAATGATTCTTTCTGTCTCTTATTCCTGGTTGACAGAAGTTCTCTCCTCAATCCATTTCTTGATGGATTTGTCTTGCTATTCGTGCAGCTTATGCTCGGCTAGCGATTGATGATTGTATTACGAATCATATTTCTGCCCACGAGGTTCGTGTCTTGTCTACCTCCTGGGCTTATGCTAACTCCGTCAAGTTGTCGGATGTTAGTCAGGCAGCCTACTGGAGAAATGCTTCTACTCCACCTTCTATCTGTGTCAGTTGCAGGAGCAGTCTGAGGATCTTTTTTCTTTGGGCCCTCTTTCTTCTGCTCAGGCTGTTGTCTACCCTAGGCTTCAAGGTCAGTTCCAGCCCTGCGCTGTTTTACTGTCCTTTCTGTCTGTGCGTCACACAGTGCCATACGCCTCATCACTCATTGTCTTTTACTAATGTTTGTGATGCTATGGTTTGATAGGCCCTCCTCCTCCTATTGTCTATTCAGCATGTAGTATACAATTGTAGGGTAGGTTGATAAGAAATCTAAATTTTATAGTAAATTTCCTTTCTTATTATACCTACCACAATTGTTTACATGGAGGCCCTCCCGTCTTATTCGGGTAAGAATCCTTCTTCCCTGCTGATCACATAAATCCAATGTTGGCAGATTCAAAAGAATGAGTCATTAGCTACGTGTCTGCGCACTGGGGCCGGATGCCGTGGATCTGTACTTAGAGAAGAGCGTCCCCTACTGGGTTGCGCCAGTAGCATTCAACCCAGTTTTGGCTTATTTTTTCTTGGTGCTTTTTCACCACTTTTCTTTCCCAAATTGCTTGAGAAAGATCAAAATAGAGAATATACTTTTCCGAGTTAGGAACTGCCACTGTAATGCAAGCCTGCAGTAAACGATTGTGGTAGGTATAATAAGAAAGGAAATTTAGATTTCTGCACAATGGATTATCGTAACCGTAAACATATACTAACTGCTCCTGTCAAAAATAATCCCTTCTGGTGTCACTCAATGTATAACTGCCTTTTTTTTCTAGACGATTCTGATTTGATGTTTCCTACTCTAAGTCGTGGACTGCCAGGTCCTGAAGCTGATAGACCAGTACAAAATGTACTTTTTGAATCTGATGAAAGTTCTTTGCCAGACACTGACAAAAGCTCTGATTCACAACCAAAGGTAGAACTAAGACATATTTTTCCAGAAACCTGGTTGTGGGATATTATACGTACAGGGTAGGTTTTGAAGAGCAGAGATAATTGTTTGATTAGTAATGAGAGATTGCCATTACATGTTTAACTGCATACTGATGCTTTAATAATTGGGTTTGATTTTTGTTTGTTTTGTTTCAATTTTTGTTCTGTTGGTTTTGGAGAAGATTTTACAGAATACTGATTATTTAATGACTCAGTTTAATTTTTTTCTCTTCCTGTGTCTGGATTTTTCAGCAGTTGCTTTTGAATAGACTAATGGGCATGTCAATTCATTAACTTTTTCCATAATTGTCATTTGTGTGTTGTCTTTCAAACGTGATGTTGACTGAGCAATTTGCTTTTGTGTTAAAATATGCACCAGATGATTGGTACCTTACCAGCCTATAGATTGACAATTACCTATACAGAGGAATCCGGTTAATTGAATAGTCACTTTGCTTGTGAAAAATAATGTAAATTAATACCACTTTAGCGGGCATTCTCTAGTATATTAACAGAGTTTAGCGGGGCAGTAAAACTCAGTAATTCATGACGTCATGCAACCGGAAGCGACCGGCAGGCATTATTGAAAACAAAATTAGAGCCGTTCAGTTTGACCAAAAATTCGGTTCAGTTTCAGTTTTGTTATCAAAACCAAAACAATTACAGAAAACATGTCACGGTTTTCAAATTCAGTGTTGAAAATCTCTAATCAGATCTTCACTTCTCAGAATAATGAGAGAAAAAACATAAAGTTACCTTTATTTTTAAACTTTAGAGCCACAATACCCCTTTTTCAGAACAGCTACACTAATTGGTATCATGTTCAAACATTATATTCACCACAAGACTGCGAAAATAGTTGACAAAATTGACTTCCTGAGCATCAGGTTTTTACTTGAGATGAGTAGTCATTAACAGTGTTTGAGACAATTCAAACTGAAATGTTTTACTGTGACACACATAATTTTACCACACACTCAAGGCAAGAAATTATTTTCTCAAGCTTGAAACTTTTGAGATAAATGAACTCAGGAAACCAGAGTATATTACACATGTGCGATGCCATGGAAATGGAGTCTCTACTGACAATGACGGGTGCATAAATTAACACCTGTTGAGCTGTATTCACAGTTTATTGAATTAATATGACAGGGGTGGCAGGGTGGGGGGAGGAGGGGTTTTGGTGGTGGGGGGGAGCTTCAGCCCCTCCACTTATTGCCAGGACATTTGTTTTGTATGCATATATTTTCACACAACCAATTACTGATGAAACAAGGGGCGGATCCAGAGCCTCCCCATATTTTCGCCAGCTGTTTCTCTTGTACTGGTTCAGATTCGATGGATTTCGGATCATTTTTTGCAGTGAGTGGCAGCAAATGCTAAAATGAATACAGTCTCATAAAAAATCGGTTAACTGAAGTAGATCGTAATCTTCCAGACATACAAGTACCAAATCCACCCCCAGACAAGATAATCCACAGACAGTATAATTGCTGTTAATGTCTGGTAAAGCATACAGGTGAGGTCTATTTATCAGCTTTGGTCGTTACGATCAAAGCTGATAAATAGTCCTCACTTGGATGCTTTACTGACGTTTTTTAACGGCTCTCAAAGTGTGAAATCTTTTAAATACATCTCCTGAAAAATCTCAAAATATCCAATCAGATGCATGGAAATGGTAGTTTTGGGACCCTGGAATTTAAAATTTTCGTACGACTGGCCAAACCATGGTCGTCCCGTCATACTAACGACCACCCATCGCCTGATCCAGCCCCCATCCCCCATCCCCCCCCCTCCCCACTTTGAAAAGCATTCCAATGGCCCTGTATGACAGAGACTGTTTGGGATAAATTAATGTTTCCGGCTGCAATTTAACAATAATAAGTTCATCAGTGAGTATCCAGTAACCAAGAGCTATAGCTTTTGACTTCACAATTCTTGAAGTGATGACTTTATTACGTCAAGTTGATTTAATAAAGTCAGTACTTCAAGAATAATGCAGTCCAAAATTACATAACCGTTGGTCATGTACAGAGCTCCATTCATGATACGCCCCTCTATCTGCTCTTAACTGTTGGCATAGGAGTCAGAACCATGGGGGACCCCAGTCCAAACATGGCCTGAAAGCCTGTATTTTAATTTTTTGGTTTGGTACGTCCTTTCAAAGGGGTGGGGGGGGGGGGGGCGGCTGACCTAACCCAACAATTCAGGACTCCTCAATTGAATATTTCTGTTAAATGAATAATTTTCATTGGCAAAGTGGCTATTCAATTAACAGGGTTCCACTGTACAATGAAAAGTGAAACTGTAAACCGTGGTTTAAAAAAGAAAAAAAGAACTGAAACCTGACCTGAATTTTCAAAACCGCTCAGCTGTAAACAAAATTCATTAACAGGTTGACAGCCGCTTTCAGTCTTGGTAATAATAGTAATAACATGTCCAGCTTCTTGGTTTATTAATGGCCCTTGAAGACTAAATAACAGCCCCTGGCTTATTAATAAACCCTCAGACTGTTATTCATTCCTCTTGGGCCCTTAATAAACTGTAATGCACTCCAAACTCATGTTATTGTTATATTATACTATGATTGCTGTGTGTATTCATAGCCACCTGATACAATACAGACATTGAGAAAGGTTTGGTACACCATGAAGTGTAAGAACATCATGTAAGAATGCATCTGATTGGTCAATACACATCTCAATGAAAGGAATGAATGATATTTTTCAACACATAATGGTGTTAACACTTTACCTAAAATAAAAAGAGGGAACACTTGCAAACAAAATTCTTGAATAACTCAATATTTTCATTTTTTGCATCAAAAACATAGCTAAAAATGCCTCATTGGAATGAGCTCAGTGAGACAAAAAATGAAAAAAAATAATGAAAATTGAATGATAATTTTTGTGAATAGCGCCAGCCTGTTTGGTCATTATGTTGGGTAAAGGGTTAAGCAAAAATGTAAGAAGACCACCAAATGTCATATTGTTCTTGTAAAATTATCTGTTGAAATACACACAGGAAAAACTCCATCTAGGGTCGTTGAATCCAGTTCCTCATATTCCACCCCCATTGTGTTATGTCTATAAAAAATCCATCACCAGTATTATCCAATAAAAAAAAATATGGTAAATTCTTGTGTTCTCTTAAAGTAACACAAAAGCTTATTCTGTATAAATGTTTGAGTTAATTTTTTTTACTCTGTGGTATTATATTTTATTGCATGCCTATGCTTTGATTTTCATAAAATACACTCGTTTTCTGCAAAAACCGAAGCTAACAATAATTTTTAGCTCACCGAAGGGAGCTTAACTTATCACTTGCCATCCGTCGTCGGCATCCGTCGTGAACTTTACATTATCGACTTCTCCTCCCAAACTACTGGACCAAATTAAACCACATTTGGTGTGCATGCAGAGGGGGGAGGGGGGTGGGGGGGGGGGGGTGGGGGGTGGGGGGGATTTTGTTCAAATCGAGTCCCTGGGTTTATATTTGGGCTCCCTATGAGAGCCTGAATTTTAACTTAGTGAAATATGAGGAAATTTCTTTAAAAATCTTCTTCTTCAGATCCACCAGTCAAAATGCATTCATATTTGGTATACAACATCTTGAGGTGGGTCCTTTTCAGGTTTGTTCAAATTGCTTACCTGGGTAAATTTTTGGGCACCTAATGGGAGGCTGAAGATCAACTTAGTGCAATATGGGGAATTTTTTTTTAAATCCTCTTCTTTAGACCTTGTAGTCAGAATGTTTTCATATTTGGTATACAACATCTCTAGGAGGGTCCGATTCAAGTTTGTTCAAATCTGGTCTATGGGTTGATATTTGGCTTCCTATGGGAGCCTGAATTTTAATTTAGTGCAATATGAGGAAATTTCTTTTAAAAGTCTTCTTCTTCAGATCCACCAATTAGAAGAATTCTTTCATATTTGGTATACAATATCTCTAGGTGGGTCAGATTCAAGTTTGTTCAAATCAGGTCCCTGGGTTAATAATATTTTGGCTCACTATTTGAGCCCAAAGTTTAGCTTAATGCAATGTGAGGACATTTTCTTTAAAAACATCCTTTTTCAGATCCACCAGTCAGAATTCTTTCATATTTGGTATGTACATTTGTAACATCTTAAGAGGGATCAAATTCAAGTTTGTTCAGTTTGAGTTCCTGGCTTATTATTTGGGCTCTCCATGGGTAGGGTTGGGGAAGGGGGGGGGCAGGGGAGCATGTTAGGTTCAGGTTTGTTCAGATCCATTTCCATAAAATTTGCCTTTGCATGTCTTCATTCCTTTGTAGTGTTGATGAACCATGTCTAACTGAATGTGGCCCCAAACACTTCTTTGAACCACTTTGGCCGGTGAGCGATTAAGGTCCCCTCGTGGCCTCTTGTTTTTGTATTGTCCTTGAACAATACGGATCACGTGGGCGGACTATTTAACTATTTCTTTTTTTACGTTTGGGTTATTTTTGCAATAATTTGTGTTTTTAATATTCGAACTGTCATTTTTTACCACACTCGATTGATTTCGGCGTTGGAATAATATTGAACAAGAAGCCGAAGGTTTCAAGTTCAATATTATCCCTCCACTAAAATTGATTAATAATTTTTGTAGTACACTGTACATGTGCAATAAATACAAAATAACATACGACTATTCATTTGAACTGTCATTTTTTATCGCATGAGATTGATTTTGGTGGAGTGATTTGATTGAGCTCGAAGCCTTTGGCTTCTAGGTCAGTATTATCCCTCTGCCCAAATCGATTTTGTGCAATAAAAAATGACAGTCCGAACGTGAATGCCATTCTATCTTTTCATCGTATTTTATCTATTTCTGTAGCCATTTCTAACAGAAATTTGATGATTTTTAAACCAAATTGTATTGAATTTTCTAACTGGAGTAAAAATTTCCAAACCTATAACCCAAAGATTGTATATTTCAAAAGAAGAGGAAAGGGCTGCATTCGACTTTCTTCAGCAGTTGGAAATTCACAAATAGTTGTGGGAGAATTTTTTTGCAAGTGGTTGGAAATGGTTGTATAAAAAATCAGATGTTCGGCAGGCAGGTTGGGTTGGTACAGTTTGGAAAGTAGGATGGGATGGAGCACACCCCAGAAACAAGACTATCTAGCCATGTACCTGTCTGCATTCAAGTTTGAAATATTTTCTCTGAAAATACTCAATTATCCATGGTTTAAACATTGACTATACTTTTCATCAGATTTAAAATGGAATATTTCATCAGTTTTACTTATTGATAGAGCAGGACTCAATCAAACAGGATATGTCTCCCTGCACTTCAGAAGCTTTGATTGCAAGGGTGCATTGTAGGGATCTTCGAATCACAAATTGTTTTTTTTAATTGAATCTCAGATCGAATCTTGTCATGATATCGATATCAAATTGAATCTTGAACCGAATCTTAATAGACAAGTTATTTTGTATTGCATCAAATGTAAGTTACGGAACACTATGATGACCCTTACAAAACTGAATGAACACCTTAAACACCATTAAATAAATATTCTCTGCAGCACCATCGCTGAAAGAGGTGGGCCTATTATCCAAAGTTTTAGTTTTTGAGGGCTTAGCTTGTTACTATTCACGGCAATCTGTGGCAATGATGACTGCTTCTGGACAATGTGAGCCACATAGACTCTCAAATTCAGTATTGTACCTTCGATTCGCCACATGGTAAAGTGATACATCCTGAGATAAGACAGGGAGAGGGGAGTACGTTTAGGATGTTTATTCAATTGTGCACTGCTGCTTCGGTTCTTCATTATATCCAGCATTCCAGCATTCCATCTGTGATAGGCCTGGATGTTGTAGCTTCATCAGTACCAACTCTGCTTTTCCTAGAGAATGTTCGGTCATCTTGGAATCTCTTCCAATCGGAGATCAAACCTGTGACCTCCGGTTTGAGAGACTGGCACATGAATCCACTTAATCACCACATCACACTCTTACACCAGTCTGTTTGTATGGGTACGAAACAGCTCAGTGTGAAGCAACTCCGTACAAAATGGTAAAGGAACAAAACGACTCAGGAATGGACTGGTAAAGGAATGAAAAGCCCCAATACCCTATTAGTTGGTCAGGTCTGGCAATGGTTTTTGTAATACATTGCTTTGTTAATACTGTTGATTATGGCCGATGGCACTGTCTGACTTTTAATTTTCAGGCTATTTTCGCGGATGGGACTGTAGAGTTCACAGTGTTAACGAGTTACTATCACCACAAAAATGCACACTTAATCAGATCAAACTGGATATTCCGAACTCTTTCCAAACAGAAGATCATTTTTCATTGCAAAGTAGGTCCAAGAAATTAACTGCACTTCATGCACAACCTGTGGATGTTCTATAGTCTATACTACTAACCTAAGAATTAAACATTGTCAATTACTCAATTAAATATGAATTGAGCCATTCATGAATGAATTGAATTGTCTTAGGTGAATTTTATCCAATTTTGGGGGGAAATGTAACAAATTGCACTAAGCATGAGAGATTTGAAAAAAAATTGAATCTTGAGACTGATTTGGGATCGATATCGAATCAGATGTATGATATCGAATCAAATCTTGATTATTCTCAGGACCCTAATGCATTGTTAACTCCTTGCATGCAGATATTCCTGCCTAGGACAGGATTTTGCTTGCCACTGTAATAAGTATAACTTCGGAATATTTAATCCAGTTTTCTCTCTGTAAGTGGAATTGGGTTTTCACCAATGATCTCTTGAGTTAAATTTAGATTAATTTTTCATCAAATCTAGTCATGGCAGCAGCAGCAATATCAAACAATTTTGTTGTCCATTTCTGAAAAACAACTGATTTGCTTACCGGAAAGAGCACACAAAAGTTATGTATATACCACAGGTATATACCACAAAATAAAATTCCAATGCCGGCAAGACAAGAGTTAAAGGTTTGTAGCAAAATTAACATTGACACATTCTGATGACGTCAGTTGGACGCATGCATCGATTGATCAATGGACGCTTTAGTGATAGGAATTAAGTTAAGAAATTGATCAAACTGTATACAATATCCTGTTATTATTAACATCAAGTACAACAAACAACAATACAGTGGAGCCCACTTAATTGGATATCTCTTAATTGTATATTCCTTTTAATTGAATATAATTTCCTAACACAAAACCATTTACCATACATCCAGTACAAATTTGACCCATTAGTTGAATATAGGTTATAGAGTAAACTCCTGTTAATTGAATAAAAAATCTTACAACCTGTCGAGAAATTACCCTGACTCTCCCCAAATTTTCCTTTATTTGTAGACCTATTTGGCCTCAGTACATCTAATACAGGTATTTAATCTATTATATCTTGTTTGACAGAGCTCATGGAGCTCTGTCAAACAAGATATAATAGAGTAAATGCTAAGTTGATCTCTAGAATACAGGAAAGTGACACAATCCCTGTTAATTGAATTCTAGTGTTAATTGAATTATTTTCATTGGCAAAGTGGCTATTCAATTAACAGGGTTCCACTGTACTTTGAACACCAACGAAACATAAGATACGGTTACATGAGTCATATGAGATAGATATCTATCTCACATGGCCTTCTCACATGCGACACGCGTGTCTTGCATAGGTAGTTGGGGAGAAAATGATTTCTTGAGCAATGGAAAGTAGGCCACTGGCATCAGGACATGAAGTATTATGCCAGCCAGAAAGGTTAACCAGTGAACAATCATAACTAGTGACCAAGGACTGAGGAGTACACCAACAATAATGGTCAACAGTGACCTCCCATATTAAGTTTGTTTTCAGTTCAAAGTATCAGAAAGCATGCAGAATTGTAAATGTGCCCAAAAATGTCAGAGATAATAAATCAATAATTTTCTTGGGCATCAATGAGATGTTGGGCTACTTCCCTTACATTGCATCAGTACTCATCTGCTTTAAAATTTAAAGAAAAAATGAAACGGTTTGCAAACACTTCACAGAATGGCATAATACATGTGTAACGGGATGTTTAGTTGATGAATATAGTGTCACTCAAGGCTCAGCAAGAACAATATTTGGTTCGGATAAAGCCTCATGTAATATTGTTCTCATTTTATCTGATGTGACATGGGGATTGCCAATTAAACTCCCACAACTTATAATACAATGCAAAGCAAATGTATGAAACTTCATTGAGAGTATTTTAAGGAAAGTAAAATCTTTACATGTCTTCGTCATTAACAACTCACTGTACATAACATACCCTAAAATCAACAAAACAATTAATTTTGCATTCTTACCTTCACAAATTGCAGTGCATACTTTACAGTGCTGTGAACATGCAAAGTTACTATTGTTTGTACCAGTGACATACAATTCATCCTAGTATACAGTGACACCATGCCCCCACATGGTCAATGAGGATTAAGTATTTTTCCTAAGGACACGATGCAGCCACCACTGGCAGGATCAAACCGCTGACTTTTCAGTTTGAAGTCCGATGCTCTAATCACAGAGCCAGAGGCCTGGCATTATGAAAAATACGGGAGGGCTAAAAATTGCCCTCCTAAGTTCTCCCAGGAAGGCAAATGCTCTCGCCAGGATACACATCATCACTTGAGTTCCATTCTGTTCTATCTCCCAGGAGGGTCATGAGGGTTCACATGATATGGTTTTGTTGAAATATTTTGAAAAATGAATTTTTTTCAACTGCTCAATTTGTAAATTACATGGGTGGATGTGGGCGATTTGTTAGGTAAAGGGTTGAGTGAGCTCCACTGTATTCTTAATTTTAATAAGGCTGATAAGTACATATGACTTCCAAGCTCCAAACCATTTACTATACCTGCAGTACAAATTTGACCCAGTAATTTCATCCAGGTGATAGAGTAAACTCCTATTAACCAAAACATGATATTTGGTATTTTAATTTTTTTTTTTTCTTCAAATTTTTCATGTGCCTCTCTCACCCCTCATTGAAACACGCTCAACAAGCTCAATGAGTCTGTTCCATTGAGTTGTTTCATGATGTAGTTTTGTTGAAATGGTTTGGAATTTTTGATTTTTTTCAATTTGTAAATCAGTCCAGGAGTGGCCAATTCATGAGGTAAAGGGTTAATTGAATAAAATATCATGTGCTTTTTTTAAAAATTAATCTGACAACCACTGATTCCTCATAATTATAGACACATCCGGGCTCAGTACACATAATATAAGCTTTATAATCTGTTATATCTTCTTTGCCAGAGCTCCTTGAGCTTTGTCAAACATGACAAAATAGAAAAGAATACCCACTTTAGAGATAGGCAACATACAGATAAACCAAATCAATAACTAGATATCATGGGGATACTGAAAAACTGTGCCAAACCAATCATTTAATACCAAAAACATCAGTTTTCTGTATTTTAAAATTTTCATACATTTACTATTTATAAGGCCTTTTTGAGGCTTAACAGCAGCTGAAGTGTTCATTTTCATGAAAGAAATGACAGATTTTCTTTTCAGTTTTGTTAACCCTTAAAGGCTTGGGAAATTTGTCCTAAATTCCCACTAGACTACAACTTGTACTTGTCCACTTGCTTTGCATTGATTTCTAATAAAATCTTGGCTGCCTCTTAACCCTTTACCCAGTGAATCGCCTGCATCCACCCTCGTAATATGTAAATTCAACATATGAAAAAATATTATTTTTCAAAAAATTTCAACAAAACCATATCATGTGACCCCTTGTTGGAACGAGTTCGTCGAGCTTGTTCCAATGAGGGATCACATGATATGGTTTTGTTGAAATTTTTTTTTAAATTTAAAAAAAGGATATTTAAAATAATAAATTTTGATATCGTCTGCGTTGAGTAAAGGGTTAAGACAGGCATGACTTGACTAGAAATCACTGCCCGAGCGATTTGTCGATTGTCAACAGGACCTCCTGATGATGGCATGTTAAGGACACATGCTCTGTGTGAATAACCCTTTGGTGCTATCAGCAAATCTTAGTCAAGTCAGATACCGAATACTGAACTGATACCATGGTATACCGCAGTAAAAATACCAAAACTGATGCTCAGTTCAAAATTCCAATACCGTCCATATCTAGCTCACATTATCATGGGGATACAGAAAATGTCCGCTTCCACTTATAGTCTGTAAGCTTGTATTATGGCACAATAGAATGACAACATTAGGAAAGGGCAATTATTTGTTTCTCGGCTCAACTTAATATGGGACATAAATGGTGCCAAATAAGTCTTAGTAAAAGAAAGTGATTTATAATGTATGTCCCCTGTGGGAACCACAGGAAGTAGAGTAGCACTTGTTTACAGTGATAAACAGGCTATATTTTACTTAAAATATGACCCAATCATCTGTGCCATAAATTTTAAAATATTATATTTTAAAATATGACTCAATCATCCATGCTAGGGGTGGAAGCACTGAATCGCTGACATGTGGAGCATGGAGATCATGACATCTATATATGCGATTGTGATGTTTTCATGGCATCAAATATTCGACTAATAACCAGTTGAAGCCATTAATACATCGTTGCTAACTGTATGTCGGGATATATATGTGATAAATTTGTGGTTGTTGGCTCGATGTAAAGTAGTGGACTGGATCGGAAAATACCGGACCAGGAGTGTAAACTGGTCCAAACTGGTTCAGTGACACCCGGTCTAGACTGGACTATGGTCCAGGGGTGGACCGTGAACTGGACCGGTCCAGAGCAGTCCAGTCTACATCACTATTTATTACTTCCCTTCATATTTATTAACCTTCAGCACACTGATGTAGAAAGTTTCAAGTCATCAATTTTTTCCACAATACAACTTGGAATTTAACCAATTCAGTGTTGTTTGACAGGGCTCAGTGAGCTCTGTCACACAAGATTAAATTTGTTTATTATCCCCCTAACAGGGAGGCATATAATGAAGTGTTCCATCCATCCATACATCCTTCAGTCCATCCACAAGTTTCAGTATGTGATAACTTGGACAATAGTAATCAGATTTTAATTAATTTTGGTGTGCTACTTTATATTTACCCTTAAAGGCCTATTTCTGACTTTTACGACTTCCAAACAGGTGCCCTTAACATGCCATCATGAGTAGGTCCTGCTGACAATAAACAAATTACATAGGCAGTGGTTTCTGGTCAAGTCTTGACTGCCTGTTAAGTCAGCCAAGACTACGTCTTGACTAGAAATCCCTGCTAAGCCACCGGATGGTCAAGTGAAAATTCAGTACAATTGTCCAGGCCCTTAAGGGTTAACAATGTCCAAATAACCACCATGATTTGATGAAAATTAAGGGAATTATTGCCCCCCTTTAGCTGAATCTTGCCCGAAACTTCATTTCTAGTATAATGGGGAAAATATCTGGCTCAAAATTTTGATATTTCGACATGTGTGGAGGGGGTTAAGAAAAATTGCTTAATTATGCACTTGGATGTCTGGGCTCTGCCCACACATGCTTAAAATCTAATTTTACTTTACTATTTATCTGCTAGCCTCAAACATTTGTTAATTAAATAATCTTTGTTTGTACGTGAAGAAAAAAGAAAAAAAGGAACAAGATTTAGAAGCAAGAAAAGAAAAATGGTCAAGACGAAGAAAAAAAATCCTCTTAACACAAATAACATGCAAAGAAAACCTGCAACACCTGCTGCAGACTCACTTGTAGAATTACGTGATTACTTCCCTGAGACTTGGCTGTGGGATATAATGAGTACAGGGTACGTGTCGCCAAGTAAAAAAATGGAAAATGCCACCACATGTCAAAATTTAACTCTTCAGTCACAGGGAATCAAATGAAAAAACTGAGGGAGTCATCAGATTTCTCAGATTTTCAGTTGTTAGATACTACAATCTGTGTATAAAGTTACTCAATATAATTTTTGGAGGATCAAACTTTTGCCTTTTGGGATGGAGCATCTACACCCAATGATAATAATTCTCTCATTTTGAAATAATCGGAACAAGACCTTGGCAACTTGACTTGGTACTGCAGTATTAATTTAATAATTTTTTTATTGAGGTTCTGTGATTGTTCAGATATTTATTGTGGTTTTCATTTCAAAAAGTATTTGTACTCTATGTCAGGAGGTCGATCTGAATTATATTTAGTTTTGGATGGTCTTTTCATAGGTCTGCAAAAATACTTTTTTTTTAAATTAGACGATATCCGAGTTGATGGATTACAGAAACTTTTTATTTGTGAATTGGTTGTCATAACATAGTTATTGAATGTTGTCAAATTTTCTTACCACATTTATGAGCCTTGATTTGTTGAAGTTTCATGATCAGTAGCTCAGTAGTATGATAACTAGAAGAATTATCAACTATTATAATGTCTTGATCCATTTTGAAAACCAGTATTGTATAATTTTGTTCACTCTGGCCCTGAGTCCATTGACTCTGTGTTATTTGCAGCCTATTTGTGCCAAACTCAAAACAAAGATCAGTGGATTTCAGCACTTTTTATTGGGTGAGTTTGTTGTCATAAAATCTCTTATCGAGTTTGAAAACTGCTTTTACCAGATTTTTCTTTTGGCCTCAGTACCTTCTGGAGAGGAATTTAATCTGTTTTGAAAATGATATCAATGAACTCTGTCAAACAAGATAAAATAGAATGCCTGGGATGAAAGTCCTCTAAACTGGTCAATATGGGTATAAACAATAGGCTGGACTTCATTTTATCAATATACTGTGGTTACAATTAGCCATTGTGCAGAACTATGTGACTTTAAACACCAATAAATAATTGAATACACATATTAAATAAATATATTTCACCAACAAACTAGCAATTCAATTAATAGGGTCCCACCGTACAGACCTGCACAAATTAGAAGTTAAGGCAACCCAAGTAATGGTTACCATAATTTTTTTCAGGCAGCATATTCTTTCTGGTATCCCTTACCCTCTGGAAACCACAGGGAGTGAAGCAGTGTTTGTATACTGTGATAAACAAGCTCCATTTTAATGGTGAAATGGGACCTAGTCGCCAGTGCTTAGAGTGGAAGTCCTCTAAAATGGGCAACATGGGTATAAACAATTGACTAAACTTGACTTTATCTCCACATTGTTTTCAAAATTAGCCATTGTGTAGAAATATGTGACCTATAACACCAATAAATAAATCGGTAATCCTTTTTTTGTGAAGAATAGAGAGGCAAAGTTGTAGTAATATGTATACCAGTGTTGGTGCTAAGTTTGATCAAGACATTCTAGAACACGATGGTTTATGTAATGAGTTGCGGTCAGTAATCTGATAGTATACAGTGATGTAATACATTGTTGGAAAGGGCTCAGGGAGCCCTTTTCAACAGTGTGTTATATCAGAGAAATTAATCATCACAGTCAAATAGAACTGTAGTGTTTATAATCATAACGAAGTACATAATAATTATGGAAGAGTTTGCAAAGTGATACAAAGGCAGTTCAAAAAAACATGTGTCGAAGATCTAGTAATGTGGGTAAATGAAAAATTGGTACTCTTATTTCTTTTTAGGTGAATGGCAGTCAAAACAAAACTATTGTTTTCCCAGTTTGTACCAGTCAGACTGTAGTGCATGTAGTATAACTAATATAGCTCTGTGATCTCATGAGGGTTTTATTGCCTATGATTTTTTTATTTTACTTTTAGTAATTATTAGTGGATTTGTAATAGAATGGTATTTTATATTTTAAATTATACTTTAAATAGGTTAATCTCCTGGAAGTTTTTCAGATAACTCCTTGAATGCTTCAGAATTTTGTATTTACTTGGGTGTGGGACTCATGGATTGGAATACTCCTACTAGGCTACCTACCTGTGGGAACCCGGGAAGTGAAGCAGTGCTTGTTTACTATAAACAACACCAATAAATAAATACATGCCTGGCCCCATTGGACATGAGTGTAGAGTGTAGATTGCATTGGTTGAATGTAGGCTTATCATCAATGTGCAATACATTTTGGATTCAGTGTTTTAAGGTGTCATCCAACATAACTTTGGTCAAATTTCATTTCTATTTGGGATTTTTGCAATTTGTTACTTGTGCCATTGGAAGCTTGTCTGTCCTCAAAGAAGAAAAAAGAATTTTTTATCATGAAAAAGTGAATGTATTCCATTTCCTTGTACTCTAGTCATTATTTCATTATATAATATGACTTTGTTTTATTCTTTTATCATTATTTTGGACACTGGTGAAAATTTCAAAAGATGTTTTGTTGGACGACCCCCTAAGAAATGAAAACAACATGACATGAATGTAGATTGCATTGGTTGAATGTAGGCTAACCATCAATGTGCTATACATTTTGGATTCTGTGTTTTAATACTTCCTCTGTAAGAAAATGGGGCTGATTATTAACCTGTTTGCTGCTATAGGTTCGCAATGAGTATGGACCCAATTGATGCCTGTGCTATACGTCTACTGAGTATAGGGATTCAAAAGCACAATGTTAACCCTTTACCTAACATGAAAAGCAGACAACACTTGCAAAAAAAATTCTTGAATAACTAATTTTTTTCATTTTTTATCTCAAAACATAGGTTCATAGGTTTTGACCCCTCATTGGAACGAGCTCGATGAGCTCGTTCCAATGAGGGGTCATAACCTATGTTTTTGAGACAAAAAATGAAAGAAATAATGAAAAGTAATTGGAGATATTTTATGAATAGTGCAGTCCGGTTTTGGTCGTTATATTGGGTAAAGGGTTAATCTCAATATAATGCACTTTGTAACAAGTGATAGCAACAAACAATATGACATTATCCATTAGTCCCACTATTTTTGGCTTTTTATGGAAATATCTGAGGTATCAAGCTACCGGTTAAGAGTTACCTTTCTTGATGTTCTTGAAAAACCTTCACACTGATGAAGTTGGTGCAAAATTATTTACCAATAATTCATAAGGAAAATTTCATCAAATTGGAAATAAATTCAAGTGGTAAGGCACTTGGAAGAGACATGTTTTTTTAATGAGAGTTTGGGTGGGTGGGGTGGGAGGAGGGAAGTCATCTGTCATGATAACAGATAAGAACATTGTTTAACTCTTTCAATGCAGAATGAGATTGCTGCATGATGTTAAAATATGTCCTGATAATTTTAAAATTACAAATAGTTGTATGTTCCTGTCTCTTTCAATTTCTTTCATTTTCCGCACAGCACATGGTTCAGCACAGGATATTGCCAATTTGCACTGCTGCAAATGAGTTAATAATTAACAACTGTCGATTAAATAACCCCCCCCCCCCCACCCCCCCCCCCCCCCCCCCCTCAAAAAAAAAAAAAAATTAAGTGAAAAGGTAAAGTTAAAAAATATTACTCCTTTTAGAATATTCAAGGCGTCGTGATCCACTGCCTGCAGGGCTTCCTGATTCTATTCCAATATCAGCCATGGATGATCAACTACAAACCTCTTTACCCAAAAAGAAAACTGAGGCTCCAGCTGACACTGCTGATCCTGTTGACTTGAGGAGTTATTTTCCAGAGACATTTTTGTGGGATATAAAACGAGTCGGGTAAGATTTGCTTTCATTGAAGTGGAAAAGAGGTGGACTGGCCTATATATTACCAAGAATGGACCCCCCATTCCCTTCCAAGCAACCCACCTGCCACATGAAAGGCAGAATAGTTAACTCTCCGCACACTAATTTCAAAATATCAACCTACAAATTGTCTTATAATGCAAGTTAGAATTGAAACAATTTAATCTTGTTTGACAGAGCGCATTGAGCTCTGTCAACAAGATTGAATTGGTTAAATTTCAAATTGCATAAGGCAAACAAAAATTTATGTTTTAGCTCACCTGACTGCAAGTCAGTGGGAGCTGTTGCCATCACTTGGCATACAGCGTCTGTTAACTTTTGGAAACTTGTCTTCTTCTTCACAACCACTAGGCCAAATTCAAACATATATTGCACAGACCATCTACGGAGTATACCCTTTCTATTTTGTACAAATGAAGCAGCTGCCATCTTTGGGCTCTAGTTAATGCCCAAAAGTTTAAAAATCTTTCAAAAATCTTCTTCTCATGAACCACCTGAGGGAATGCCTTGATATCTGGTACGGAACATCCTTTGGTGTTGAAGATTAAAGTTTGTTCAAGGGAAGTTGGTAGGTCTGTATTTGGGCTCTCTGTGGGAGCATATCCATTTTGGTCTCCGCCCAAAATTTGTATTTCAAGAACTGTTTGGTCAATTTGAATCAAATTTGGCATGTAGTATAAGTGGATCCTAAGTAATTGATTGAAAAAAAATTTTTTAGCTTAACTTGACAAAGTCAAGATAAGCTATTGCCATCACACGTGCGGAAGTCTGTGAGTCTGTTCATCTGTGAGCCTATTCACATTTTTCTTTAGCACAGGCTACACCCCATAGTTCTTGTCCGTTCATCATGTCCGTTCATCATGAAATTTCATATGCAGGTTTTAGGTCACGTCTAGATGAGAACGTCCCCTTTTGGTCATGAACGATCAACCATGATGGCTGCCCGAGCCCAAACCTGAAAACCTTTAGCACAGTCTACAGGTCGTATTTATGAAGAGATTTCATGGTAACTTGGTAGGATGACTGCATATAATATCAAGATGAGAACATCCCTTTTTGGTCATGATTTGTCAACTGGGACGGCTGCCCAAGCCCTGAAACCCAAAAACTTTTAGCACAGTCTACAGGTCATATTTAATATGGAGGAATTTTTTTGTAACTTGGTAGGATGACTCCAAATGATGTCTGGTTGAGAACTTTCCTATTTGGTTGTGATCTGTCAACCGTGATGACTGCCCGAGCCCAAAACCTGAAAACCTTTAGCACAGTCTACATGTCGTATTTATGGAGGGATTTCATTGTAACTTGGTACAATGACTCCATATACATGTAATGTCTAGATGAGATCATCCCAATTGGTCAACTGTAATGGCTACAGGGGCCCTGAAGCCCAAAAACCTTTAGCACAGACTACAGGTCATATTTATGAAGAGATTTCATTGTAACTTGGTAGGATGACTCGGTATAATGTCAAGATGAGGATGTCCCCATTTTGGTTGTGATTGTTAAACCATGATGGCTGCCCGAGCCCAAAACCCCCAAACCTTTAGCACAGTCTACAGGTCTTATTTATGAAGGGATTTCATGGTAACTTGGTAGGATGACTCTGTATAATATCTAGATGAGAATGTCCACTTTCAGTCATGATCTATTAACCATGATGGCTGCCCAAGCCCGTGAAAAATAAAACTTTCAGGTCCACACTCATGAGATAATTCCCGTTATTCACTAAACAAGCATAGATTTTATTTTTTTTATTTGCTATGTGACATTTTACAGCCTAATTCAACTGCAAACAGTTTCAAGATAACAAAAAGCTGCTGATCGTTCCTTCAATGTGACGTGATGCAGCATACCTCATTTAGGAAGCTCCTGAGGGATATTCCTCGATATCCATCAAGTCTATGAATATCAAGAAATATCTTTTACATAATGTGCGATAATTCACAGGCTAGCATATAATAAAAAGTGTTCCATTCACTATAAACAGTAAACTCTGATCTTCAAGGCACTTTCAGTGTGGCACATTTTCATTTTTAGCTCAACTTGACAATCTCAAGTCTGTCCACAATTCCCTTAGCACCCCCTAACATATTGGATTTGGCATATAAATTGGGAACAATTCAATTAGCACACCCTACAGGCCACATTTCCCACCCATTCACGCAGAGGAGGTTATCAAACTCGATCGCATTCAGGTTATCAGCCTCCTCTGCGCGATTCCGATTCCACATTTATTAAAATGTCTATTCGTTTCGGCACCATTACTGGGTTATTGTTTTTACTGTTTTATATTTAGACAAAAACATGGTCGATATCGAAACATTTGTTGACGCTTCGCGACTATTCAAATAACGATTAAGGATAAAACATAGTTTGGATCAGTAAACTCTGCCCAAATGTAAGGAAATACGTGTACTATCGAATGCAGCCGGTAATAAGGGCGAAAGCTTGATATATATTCCTATTTTCAAGTTTTGAGTTCCCATAAAAATTTGATGGGAACTTTTTCTATAGGATTGAATGGGAAGAATCTGATCATAGAGGGGTTGCCACTACGTTCAGATCGCTGAACTAACTCTGTGGTATACAATGGTGGGGATATGCACCGTGCCGTGGCCCTGCTCTTGTCAACACTGCTGTGTCAGAGTGGCATGTTTAATGGTACATTGACTCAGGGACCAGCCATGAGGGCGACTAGGGCGATTATGTCACACTTCTAAGCCCAAAGTTGCCTAGAAAAATAATCGGGGTGATTACAAGTCACCCTCTAAAAATTGGCCAAAATGAGGAATGGCTGAACTGAGTGATCCGAGGTTTACATAAAAATGATTATTTTCAAGAATTGAATGTGCTTGAGTGTGATAAATGGGCATTTTCATTCGTCAAATAAACGACCATTTATTTGAAATCACATGACAATCAATTGTCCATTGTCGCTTTGACTATTTATTTCTATTTTGTTCCGTTTCAATCGGAGCTTCAAGTGTCGAAACGAAAATAGGTGACTTACGCGCCTCAACAAAATAACCCAGTTTGAAAGTAGGTTACCTCGCTTAGGATACCTAAAATGTATACACAACGGACATATTTCCTAACACTGTATTTTTATTTCATTTGCTAACGACTGTTGACTGTTGGGCCGTCTATTCCCAGAAAAACATGATTGGAATTGAAACACATGAAAAAAAGCTTTAGTGATGACATGAAAAGCTTTGTACAGGGCACAAGTGTGCATGTGAAGGATCTTGAAAAAGGGGTCCTCCTAAACACCGGAATGACACCAGAATGCCATAAAAATGATGCGGAATGACATTTATTTTACAAAATACTCGACTCCAGAATGTATTTTGTTTATTAACTAACAAAGTACCTTCCAAGTAACCTTCTTACATCTGGTCTTGTTCACACTTTCAGACTTAGGAAATTATTAGCTTAGTAGACTTTGGTGAAAGGCAACCACAGGAGGGTGCTGGGGGATTGGCACGAAGAAGAGGGGAGGGATCATGAAGGAGAGGGTAGCAGTGGGGGATTTTCATTACTTTATGATTTTGTAACCTGGCATATATGGCAAAACATAGACAACTGGACCTGGATTAATCGGATGTTAATGGAGGACGACAAGCTGAAAATATGAAGGGGCGGCAGGGGTGGTACATAAATATTCATAATTTTCGCCACTTGCCTGTGAAGTCTCCCTACTTGACTCTGCAGTCTCCCTATTTTTTCTGGAGGGAGACATGAAGTCTCCCTAAAATTCCCCACAGGCTGGTCCCTGCATTGGCTCATGGCATTGTTAATCATGTATGCTCACATTGACTCAAAATACTTTATTGTTTTTTGATGAGGTACTCAGTTGGTTAATTGAAAATTAATTCCAACTTCTGGAGACAACTAAATGATAAGTTATTCTATGCAGTCAAAGTAAATGAGAACAATGCTCAGTTTTGACATAATTGTGGGATTTACAAGCCTGTATGGGGAGTGCAGTGGCTCAGTAGATACAGATGCAAGCTGAGAGGTCCTCTGTTCGAATCCCACCTGCGACAACCGCTTTGTGATCTTGGGCAAGACACTGAATCCCAATTGCCCATGGGGTGCATGGAGGCATTGTGTACTAAGCCGTACTGTATGTCGATGGTGCACTTGTCTTCAACCAATGTTAACCCTCAAACGTATTCAGACGTATGTGCTGTTCTGTATTTTTACAACTTTGGGAAACCTCTATCATCAGGAGATTCCCAATATTTTATGAATTATTTCAATGTGATTGGCGATTTTTATAAACATACTGATGTCTTCTTGATGGTTTGCTGCAGAAAATACCATTGTTGTTAGTCCCCTGCAAATATTTGTTTGTTCCAGTCAAAGTTGAGTCGATCAACAAATTTGAGTTGAATTTGAGTCGAAAATAAAATCACAAATATAAAAAATGTGTAGAATTAGCACATTGGGGAGTCTGACAGTTGCTCGCTGTTGCTCAGTGGTTCTCTCTGGGTACTCTGGCTTTCTCCACCCATCAAACTGTTCGACATGAGGTGACCCTGGCTGTCAAAAATATCATTAAACCCCAATAAAAATAAATAACAATCCTGTATGGGATATGGGTGGAAAACTGGACTTAATTTCCTTGCACTCTGATGTCAAAATATCAAAATTTCAAGCAACAATTTTTTTTCATAATGTAACTGGAAATCTGATCAATTCAATCATGTTTGACAGTGTTCTTGAGCTCTGTCAAACAAGATTATATTAGTTAAATTCCCAGGTGCATTACAGGCCTTTAAAAATTGGAAATTTGCATAACCTAAAAAAGGGTTATGCAAAAATATTTTGCACAACCTTTGTTGGGGGGTTCAAATTCAAAACAAGTTTAGGGCTTCAGGTGAGAGGACGTTTTCAATCACTGATGATCACATTGCACATTTCAATCAGTGGTGTTCTGGGATTTATCACACACATATTAATGTAAAACACAGGATTTCCACTGTTCTGCTTCTACAATAAAAATAAAGTTGTATCGCTGATGTGGTGGTTACAAAACACATTTGATTCCAATGTAAACAGAGAAGGAAACCGTCTGAATAAATCATGTCACCATTGGTCAAATGCTCCGGAGTCGAGATCACTTGGAAATTCCAAGTTCCTCATTTAGATTTGCTTACCCGGGATATTTAAACAATTAGATACGAGTCAAAAATCTACAAAATAAAAATAACATTCTGACTGCTTGTTCCTTGACAAATACTTTACCTTCAGCTCTCGTGATATCCTGGGCCAAATCAATCCTGTGTGATAATTCTTAACCCATTCAAACGTATGTGCGGTTCTGTATTTTTACAACTTTGGGAAACCTCCATCATCAGGAGATTCCCAATATTTTATGAATTATTTCAATGTGATTGGCGATTTTTATAAACATACTGATGTCTTCTTGATGGCTTGCTGCAGAAAATACCATTGTTGGTAGTCCCATGTGAATATTCGTTTGTTCCAGTCAAAGTTGAGTCGATCAAAAAATTTGATTTGAATTCAAGTTGAAAATAAAATCACGAATATAAAAATCGAATATGAAAAAAAACATTAAAAAACCCATTAATAAATGTCTTGATATACATATATTCCAAACCAGGAAATAAGCAGAATGTCATCTACAAAATGAGGCCCCCAGAGGGTGAATTTGGTGATGATACCCTTCACAGCACGATGATAGCATCACTAAATTTACCCTCTGTGAACCTAAATTTGAATTTAGGTCTCCGGCCTGAACAGAAAGAGGTACCCACAGGGTAAATTGGCCCACTGTATGGGATAGCAGCAGAAAATTCACCCTCTTGGGACCACATTCTGCATATGACAGATTGCTTATTTTCAAGCTTGGTACACTCGTACATTTAATGCTGGCTAAATTGCCAAAACAATGCAATGAATTGAGCACGAACCTCAAGGATATATTGTCAACATGGAACGTATAGTGTATTACCAATGCAGCATGTATGAATTCTAGGCTTTAAAATTATTATTATTATTATTATTATTTGGAATCACGCATTCCGCATGCTAATTTTTGTCAATTTTACAGCCCATTCAGAATACTGCCATCAACAGTTTTATACCAAGGCAAAAAAATTTTATGTTAGCTTTCTCCTCGGCACTACTGAATGTCAACACTAATCATAATCAATTCTGGGAATTCCAGATCTTGCGATCTGAGATGAAAGAAATGCAGTTTCTCATCACAGACAGAGTTTTGGCAAGAATTTTGCATGAACGGGAAAAAGGTTATGCCACAAAGAGTTGAAACAGTCGTTCATCTAATTTTATGAGGAAAAAATTCTTGAAATTTTTGTATTTTGGCATTAGTGTGCAGGGAGTTCATAGTAAGCTTATGTTAACTGGTTGAGTATTAAATGCCACTAGCATTAGGTCCCACAAAGTAGATCTGTTTCTCAGGCCATTTTTTGTAAAATTGTATGTGGGTGGGCACTTTTTTATTTTATTTTTTATGCCCCCGTCAATTTGACGAAGGGACATTAAGTGTTACCTTTGTCCGTCCATCTAAATGTTTGTACATCCCAAACATCCTTCCCAAATGTCCATCCCAAATATGGTTTCTGGATGATAAATTTAGTTCGGCTGAACAAAATGAATCAAAATTTTAAACATACATTTATAACCACATAATACAGGTTAGGATTGATGGTGGGTTTGGTCCGATATTCATTGGCAGAGAGTTATGACCCTTTTCCTGAATGTTTATCCCGAATTGGTTTCCAGACAGTAACTTGAGTTTGACTAAATGAAATGAAACAAAATTTTATACATATGTTTATAAACACATAATACAGGTTGCAATTGATAGTGGGCTTGATCTGATATTTTTTTGGCAGAGTTATGGCGCTTTTCTGACTTAAAAGAAATGTTAATATTGATTCCTAGACAATAACTTTAGTTTTACTGAACAAAATAAAACAAAATTTTGTACATATGTTTATAACCACATAATACAGGTTGAAGTGCTATTGGGCATGGTCTGATATTTTTTGGTAGAGTTATGACCCATTTCCAACTGAGAAGACATGTTGATATTTGTTTTCAGATGATAACTTTAGTTTGACTAAACGAAATGGAACAGCATTTTATTATTAGGTTTATAACCACATTATACAGATTGGGATTGATAGTGGGTGTGGTCCGATATTTTTTGGCAGAGTAATGGCCCTTTTCTGACTTAAAAGACATGTTGATATTGGTTTCTGGGTGGTAACTTGAGTAAAAGGTGTTCAATTTCAATCAGACTTGGAATATAGCTTATTGTAAGACAATATAGCAGGCAGGTTTATTTTTAAGTGTGGTGCAATAATTTTTATCTGAGTTATGGTGCTTTTTGGGACTTTGTTAACCAGTAAATATAGGTTTATCATAAAGTAGGGGCATTTCAGCATTTGGTGGCCTGCTGTATTGATGCTTTGGTTTAAGGGAGAAAAGATATTTATTAATACAAAATTAACAAAGATAAATGACTAGAAACTCATGCTTGGCAAGGGGTGGGGGCATAGCCACCTTTGGCATTGCACTTGTTATTTTTGTAATTATTTCTTTGCCATCAAAAGTACATATTCTTGGTTTCCTTTATGTTTAAGGCCTCACAAGCAACAGAATATCATGGATGGTGATGTATTTCATCCGTTAAGTGCAAGAAAGCTTTGCAATGCTAAAGCATTGCAAAGCCTTGTTGCTCTCAAGGGACAAATTTATCAGTTTTATTAACTTAGGTAAAATATCAGATATATAAAATATATAAAAAGAGAGCATGTGGCAGCCAAAATGACCTTGTGGGAGAGGCTGAGAAACAGATTTTTAACTTTTTTAGGCCTTATCAACCCTGCTTCTGTGTATATGAGCAGTCATGGTGTTTCATTTAGATAGCTACCTGGCTGGAAGCACTGATCTCTATATAACAGGAGTTCTGGAATGCTCATTGGCCACATATTGTGTCTCAACCGCCACCATCTTACAGAGGGTGGAAGTTATTGTAAATATACAATGCTTAACAACAACAAAATTCTCGAAGATTTTAGTTTCCCAATGCCGCACAATTTCTGTTTGCTTTTTAAAAAAAATGCTGATTTCTGAAAAAAATGAATATGTTGGTAATGTGCACATTTTTCGTAGCAATGTAAATTGAATATTTACTACATATTTTAGTTATTGACAGAAAACAAGTGCCGATTTTGGAAAGTTGATTTTGTATTATCAATTTTCATGCAAGGTAAACACCATGAGTTTGATGAAGTGAAAGCTGTTAATCCTTTACCTAACATGAAAAGCAGATGACACTTGCAAAAAGAATTCTTGAATAACTAATTTTTTTCATTTTTTGTCTCAAAAACATAGGTTATGACCCCTCATTGGAACGAGCTCGTTCCAAAGAGGGGTCATAACCTATGTTTTTGAGACAAAAAAATGAAAAAATAATGAGAATTAATTGTCGATTTTTTAGAATAGTGCTGGCCGTTACATTAGATAAAGGGTTAAGCTAACAGCTTTCACATCATCAAACGTTATGGATTTGGGGTAGTTATCACGTTGATTTGCTTGACGCCATCTTACAGGGTAGTTTGAGTGGTGACGTTTTCCGCTCATGTTCCAGTAATACAGTTGTACAGAGATCATTGGCTGAATGTCAGTATGACTTGTAGCCATCGCTTGACATCAGATCACACTTTAACTTTTGCATATCAGTCTTCTTCTCCTGAACCAGTGGACCAACTTCAAACAAACTTGACACAAAGTATCTTTTGGGGATAGCAATGGTGGGTGCAATAGCTTATAACCTTTCATTGGAATGGATTCCATGTGCTCATTATAGTGATGACTCAAAAGCTATGTGTTGGGTACAAAATGAAAAATATTGTAAACTTTTAATTGCGATTTAGTGCTCGCAGGTTATAGCCATTGTGTTAGTTAAATGGTGAATCAGGCCAAATGTAAAACTGGTGTGTTTCCTGTCACCCTACCTACTTTATTTTTAGGGTCTGACCCTGAACTTTGTATTCAGGTTTCAGTTTGGTTTTTTTCTATACTTACAGGTACAGTGGAACCAGGCTGTTAATTGAATAGCCACTTTGCCAATGAAAATTATTCAATTAACAGGAGTATTCAATTAACTGACATTGTGTCACTTTCCTGTTTTCTAGAAATAAATTTAGCATTTATTCTATTATATCTTGTTTGACAGAGCTCCATGAGCTCTGTCAAAAAAGATATAATAGATTAAATGCCTGTATTGGATGTCCTGAGACCAAATAGGTCTTTTAACAAAGGAAACTAGGAAGCGTCAGGGTAACTTCTTGACAGGTTACAAGATATTTATTCAATTAACAGGAGTTTACTCTATAACCTATATTCAATTAACAGGTCAAATTTCTACTGGAGGTATGGTAAATGGTTTTGTGTTGGGTAATTATATTCAGTTAACAGACAGGGTTATTCAGTTAATAGATATCCAATTAAGTGGGCTCCACTGTATTGGTTTTTAACCCCCTTCACTCTGATGTCAAAATATCAAAATTTCAGGACGCTGTCAAACAAGATTGAAATGGTTAAATTTCTAGTTGCATTATGGGCAATTTGTTCTGCCCGAAATTGAGATATTTTGACATAAGTGTGCATGGGGTCAACATGCTTTTATGCCTCCATAACATTTTCATTTTGTTTATATTTACTTCCTATTCAAATATTTAGCATTTGTTTTAGGGCAGATGATAAACAGCCTTCCCTGAACACAAATCTGTACTGGGAAATTTGAAAAAAAATCACCTATCTACCCTATTTTATATGCATTTGATGGGAAACACACCCATTTTTGGCCTCTGTTCTCTTGATTGCTTCTTATATCATTGACAACATCTCAAACAAAGATGCTACTTCACTGTTCAAATGAAATTGCTCCTTGGATTCTGTTTCAGTTTACACATTCACATTTGACATTATAGCATTCCTGAAATGGTGTCCCCAAAAATATCCTAATTTTATTGAACGGCATAACTCTATAATAAAATAAAAAATCTTTCGTATTCAGGCTGAATGGAATGAGTGCTTTTAATGTGAATATATCCATTGTGTTTAATGATGACATCATCTGTTGGTGATTTTGTGGCTGTCCAGATCAATGTACAAGAGTGTCAAGATATATGAAAGCTGTCTCAAAAGTTCGCGACAATCCAGTTCAGTCACAAGTTGCAAACAATATGACCAAAAATGTTGTGATACAGTGGGAACCACTTAATTTGATATCTCTTGATTGAATAAACCTGTTAATTGAATATAACATCCAAACACGAAACCATTTACATGTACCATACCTTCAGTACAAATTTTCCCTGTTAATTGCATATAGTTTAAAGAGCAAACTCCCATTTTCTGAATGAAAAATCTTTTAATATGCCCCACAATGTAACTAGGAATTTAACCAATTATATTGTTAGGCAGAGCTCCCTGAGCTCTGTCAAACAAGGTATATTTATTTAATATCAAACTGCATTATGGGAAATAGTATTATTTGCAGCTGAAAACATTTCCATTTTGGCATCAGAGTGCAGAACAATAACAGAGTTCCACTGCAATCGCACTGGGCAAAAAAAACTTGTGCTAATTCAAAGGTTGATTTTAATTTTTTTCCTACTTGAGAGATCTAGTGCTTCACTTGGTCAATAAAGATGCCATTCTCTCGATCTTCACTGTGTTGCAATACTGTGTCGATTCTATCCACTTATACAGCAACGTGGTGGCTCAGTGGTTATGGCATCGGACTTTGAACCAAAAAGTTTGCATTTCGATCCCCCAGGGGTAACTGTGTTGTGTCCTTGGGCAAGGCACTTAATCCAGATTGCCTATGTGAGGGCTCAGTGGTACTGTGTACTAAGGCCTACTGCATGTCGATGGTGCACTTGTCTTCAACCAATTCTAATCCTTTTTGTGTGGAGTTAGTTCATTGGGGAGTCTGACAGTTGCTTGCTGTTGTGCAGTGGTTCTCTCTGGGTACTTCAGCCTCCTCCACCCTTAAAACTGTGTGACACGAGGTGACCCTAGCTATTGAAAGTGTCTTTAACCCTTTACCCAACGCAAACGATTTCAAAATTTATTATTTTTAATATAATTTTTTTAAATTTTTTCAAAAAATTTCAACAAAACCATATCATGTGACCCCTCTTTGGAACAAGCTCATTCCAAAGAGGGGTCACATGATATGGTTTTGTTGAAATTTTTCGAAAAAATAATGTTTTTTCAGCTGCTGAATTTGCATATTATGTGGGCAGATTCGGGCGATTCGTTGGGTAAAGGGTTAAACCCCAATAAATAAATAAATATCCACTTGTGTGAACACACTGTGCCTTTTTTTTTACCCCATTTCTGTCTATTTTATAGAACACCACCAAGTTTCACTCTTTGTTTTGCTTACTTGAAAACTAACTACCACTTATAACCCTTTACCCAATGTACACAATATCAAAATTTGTTATTTTAATTATTTTTATTTCAAATTTAAAAAAAAAAATTCAATATCATATCATGAAGGGCTGCGATGATATGCTTCCCCAATGATACAATATGTATCACAATTCAATGCACATGATACAGTATGTATCATGATACACATGATCTCTCATGGCATGCAACTACAGCTGTCAGCTACTTTGGGGACTGCATGTATTCATTTTCAGTAGCTCACTTGTATTACAAATTAGTATGCACTCTTTAAACAGTAGGTAACTTGTCAATGTCATAATCCATGATATTAGATAATTTAAGTTATTGATTTTATGACCCATTTTCCAGTGCTTTTTTCCTCTCAGAATATATGCTCTAAACATTTAATCCCTTATATCTTGTTTGACAGTGCTCTTTGAGCTCTGTCAAACAAGATATAATGGATTAATCAATTAAATATTTAGTACTATAGAGGGAATTCATCTAATTTTGGTTAACTGAATAATTCCTTTAACCCTTTACCTGACTTGAAAAGCAGACAACACTTGCAAACAAAATTCTTGAATAACTATTTTTTTTCATTTTTTGTCTCAAAAACATAGATTAAGACCCTTCTTTGGAACGAGCTCATTGAGCTTGTTCCAAAGAGGGGTCATAACCTATGTTTTTGAGACAAAAAATGAAAAAAATAATGGAAATTAATTAAATTAATTGGCGATTTTTGTGAATAGTGCTGTCCGGTTTGGCCGTTACGTTGGGTGAAGAGTTAATGGCATATTTATCACTATCAATTTGGTATGCAAAAATAAGGTTTCTCGGAATATAATGTATCGTGATACATAGTGAACAATGATACATATTGGATTGTGAGTAATGTATCATGGTTCAAGCATATCATGATTAATCATTGCAGCCCTAATATCATGTGATCCGTCATTAGAACAAGCATGATGAGCTTGTTCCAAAGAGGTGTCACATGATAGGATTTTGTTGAAGTTTTTCCAAAAATATTGTTTTTTGTCAACAGCTAAATTTTTAAATTGCATGGGCATGATGCAGTCAGTTCGTTAAATGGTTGGTCCACCTGATTTTTTATTTCTTGAATACTGTCTGACCTACTCTCACAATTTTACTTGACCTTGCTATTAAGAATTCATTACTAATTCACTTTTTGATGACAACTTATTTATGATTTCATTTGCTATTTTTCTTTTGAGCTTTATTAATTGATTTTATTAAATAATCAAGTAAAGGTGGAATTTAAAAGTATGGGTCAGTAATTGAAAATATAAGAGATTTAAAAACTCTTCCGTAATGAATAGAATAAAAATGAGTTTGACATGTGGTGGCATTTTCTCTTAATTAACCCTTTGAACCCTGGATGTATTTTCCAAGTCAGTTCAGTGGTAGCAATTGGAAGAGTCCATATTCATTATTTGGGGGTACACCAAGTAATATTTGCAGCCTCAAGACTGTATATTGAAAATTTTGATTGATCAACCCCACACATTCACTTAGCAGCCATTCTACATAACCCTTTACCTAAAATGAAAAGCAGACGACACTTGCAAAAAATATTCTTGAATAACTAATTTTTCTCATTTTTTGTCTCAAAAACATAGGTTATGACCCCTCATTGGAACGAGCTCAATGAGCTCGTTCCAACGAGGGGTCATAACCTATGTTTTTGAAACAAAAAATGAAAAAAATAATGAAATTAATTGGCGATTTTTTAGAATAGCGCTGGCCGGTTTTGGCCGTTACGTTGGGTAAAGGGTTAATGAAATTATGGCATATCATGTTCCTGGGCTGGAAAGACAGCCTCTTGGGTTCAAAAGGTTAATAGATATATGTTTTGTGTGTCCAGGTTGATTTTGTCTTGAAGCAATCCATTTATTTTATTTGTTGTGGAAAAGATATACAGGGATTATTAAAAATTTATGCTTGTTTTTTTTTCATTTTCAACTTGTTGAATACAGTGGAGCCCACTTAATTGGATATCTCTTAACTGAATTGGATATCTCTTAACTGAATAACCTTGTTAATTGAATGTAATTTTCCCTCACAAAACCATTTACCATACCTCCAGTACAAATTTGACCTGTTAACTGAGTATAGGTTATAGAGCAAACTCCTGTGAATTGAATAAAAAGTCTTATAACCTGTCAAGAAATTATCCTGACTCTCCCCAGTGTTCGTTTATAGACCTATTTGGCCTCAGTACATCCAATTCAGGCATTTAATCTATTGTATCTTGTTCAACAGAGCTCATGGAGGTCTGTCAAACAAGATGTAATAGAATAAATGCTAAGTTTATTCCTAGAATACAGGAAAGTGACACAATCCCTGTTAATTGAATACTCCTGTTAACTGAATAATTTTTATTGGCAAAGTAGCTATTCAATTAATAGGGTTCCACTGTACTATTATAAGCCATTATGACTTGAGTGGCTTTACACTGTTTACATTAGGTTCTTGGTTCAGTAGATATAAAAAAATGTTCATATAAAATTAGTTTATTACAATTTATTGGTGAGTACTATCAGAGAGTTTCCAGTAAATAGTTACAAAACAAATATGTACAAAATCTTAACCCTTTACCCAACGAATCGGCCGTATCCACCCACATTATATGCAAATTCAGCACTGAAAAAATACTATTTTTCAAAAAAGTTCAAATAACCATATCATGTGACCCCTCTTTGGAATGAGCTCGTTGGGCTCATTCCAATGAGGGGTCACATGATATGGTTTTGTTGAAATTGTTTGAAAAATTAAAAAAAATGATATTTAAAATAATAAATTTTGATATCGTCTAATTTAATCTTATTTGTTTTACAAGGACTGGTGAACAAGTTATGCAACTTATGTTAACGCCTCTCCTTGGCTCAATGGTGCAGGTGTGTGGGATGACCTTCGTAGTGGCAACTTCATGGCCTTGCTCTTCTCGAATACAACAAAGGGATCATTAGCCTGCATGGAGTTTGTCTCTCTCCACACAGAGGACAGCCATTTTACGTCCCCATGGCACCCGATAGGATGGTATGCTGTAACAGCATCAACCCCCACAATTGATACTGACAGAGAGTGTTCGGATACCTTCAGAACTTTCCCCGATCGGGGATCAATCCCGGGAATTCTGGCATGAGAGACCAGCGCACTTATCAACTCAGCCACCACTCTCTTGATATTGTCTGCATTAGGTAAAGGGTTAATAAACTTAGGTTCACCCTGCTGGTAGCATAGTATCTTTGAAATTAATACTCATGTTGCAAATCACCTTTTTAACCCTTTACCTAACATGGAAAGCAGACGACACTTGCAAAAAAAATTCTTGAATAACTAATTTTTTTCATTTTTTGTCTCAAAAACATAGGGTATGACCCCTCGTTGGAACGAGCTCGACGAGCTCGTTCCAACGAGGGGTCATAACCTATGTTTTTGAGACAAAAAATGAAAAAAATAATGAAAATTAATTGGCGATTTTTGAGAATAGCGCTGGCCGGTTTTGGCCGTTACGTTGGGTAAAGGGTTAAATTAAAAATAATTTAGTACTCTACCAGTTATAGTGATTTTGAAGTCCTATGATTTATTTTAGAAGCAAAACAGACATTGCTGTGTCTGTTTTTGCCTCTGCACAAGAGTGGGGGGGTTGAGAAGGAAGAATTTCATTTTAAGAATTGAAATGAATTAGGCATAAAAAAGTGTAAAATCTGTTTCTCAGGCCCTCCCGCATGGTCTTATTGGCTGCCACATATTTTCTTTTTATAACAAATGCAAACTTAAAAAAGTAAAAATTGAATGATAAATTTGTCCCTTGAGTGCAACAAGGCTTTGCAATGCTTTAGCATTGCAAAGCCTTCTTGCATTCAAGGGACGAAATACACCACCACCCATGACATTCTGTAGACTATGAGGCCTAAAACATAAAACAAACCAAGAACACAAAGTTTGATAGCAAAGAAATAATTACAAAAATAAAAAATAAAATAAAAAAACACCAGCCCACATGCAGTTTTACTAAAAAATGGCATGAGAAACAGAAGATCAACTTTGTGAGGCCTTATTGAATAACTCGGTAAATTGAATACAACTTCCAAACACAAACCAGTTTGCCATACCTTCAGAACAAATGTTCCCTGCTAATCACATGTAGGTTTTTGAGTACACTTCTATTAATTGAATAAAACATCTTGTAATATGTTGAGCAATTGCCCTGACAATCACCAAATTTCCCTTGTTTATAATAAAGACTTATTTGGCCTCTGAACATACAATTCAGGCATTTAATGTATTATAACTTGTTTGACAGAGCTCCATGAGCTCTGTTGAACAGTATAATAGAATAAGTGCTCAGTTTATGTAGAGAATACAGTTAAATGACATAAGTCCTGTTAATTGTACACCTCTGTTAATTGAATAATTGGAACTGGCAAAATAGTTTTTCAGTTAACCTCTTTACCAAACACAAAAGGCAGACGACACTTGCAAATAAAATTCTTGAAAAAGGCCTAAAATAGTTAAAAAGCTGTTTCTTAGGCCCTCCCACATGGTCCTTTTGGCTGCTGATGCTCTTTTTAGCTCACCTGAGCAAAGCTCAATGGGAGGTTTGCTAATACTTTCCGTCCGTCATCTGTCCAGCATTAACTTTACATTATCGACTTCTCCTCTAAAACCACTAGCCCAATTTTATTCAAATGTTGGGTAAATGTTTATTACCTAATGCCAATTCAGATTTGTTCAAATGAAATTGCCCCTCCTGGGTGGTGCAATGCCCCCAAGGGGCACCAAAATCTTTGAAAATCTTCTTCTCATGAACCAGCAGTAGCAGAGACTTGATATTAGGTGTGCAGCTTCCTTTTGAGGTGTAGACTCAGATTTGTTCAAGAGAAGTTCTAGGGGCTATATTTGCCGTCGTTATGGGAGGGGCAAGAATTTCTGCTTCGCCCCAAAATATCTCTTTTCCAAACTGAGAGGCTGATTTGAATCGAATTTGACATGAGGTTTTATTGGGACAGTAGTTAAGTTTTGCCAACAAAATTTTTCCCATCGCCCGTGGGAACCGCAGGAGCTAAAAATAGAAAAAAATTAAAATGCCCATATCTCCAAAACTGCATGGCACTGAGAATTTTTATTTGGTGAAGCTTCCTTAGGACCAACAGAAAGGATTGGTAAAAAAAAATTGCCATCGGTTTTATCTTGGGGTACAGTTTAGGGACTTTGAAAAAGTGCTGAGTCAGCACTTTTTAACACTGTAGGCAATGGGAAAAACATTAAAAAATCTTCTTCTCCAGATCCAGCAGGCAGAATCTTTTGATATTTGGTATGCCACATTGTGGGGTGGATCTGATTCAAGTGTGTTCAAATCGTCCCCCTGGGTTTATATTTGGGCTCAGTATAGGAGCCCGAATTCAAACTTTGTGCATTTCAGGCAAATTTCTTGAAAAATCTTCTTCTCCAGATCCTGCAGGCAGAATCTTTTGATATTTGGTATGCAACATTATGGGGTGGATCTGATTCAAGTTTGTTCAAATCGGCCCCCTGGATTCATATTTGGACTCACTATAGAAGCTCATATTCGAACTTAGTGCATTTCAGGCAAATTTCTTTAAAAATCTTCTTCTCCAGATCCAGCTGGCAGAATCTTTTGATATTTGGTATGCAACATTGTGGGGTGGATCTGATTCAAGTTTGTTCAAATCGGCCCCCTGGATTCAAATTTGGGCTCACTATAGAAGCCGAATTCGAATTTAGTGCATTTCAGGCAAATTTCTTAAAAAAATCTTCTTCTCCAGATCCAGCAGTCAGAATCTTTTGATATTTGGTATGCAACGTTGTGGGGTGGATCTGATTCCAGTTTGTTCAAATCGGCCCCTGGATTCATATTTGGGCTCATCTTTGAAAATCTTCTTCTCAAGATCCAACAGGCAGAATCTTTTGATATTGGGTATACAGCATGCTTAGGGGGATGAGATTTAAGTTTGTTCAAGTCAAGTCCCTGGGTTCATATTTGGGCTCACTGTGGTAGCCCGAATTATAACTTAGTTCAAAACGAGGAATCCAGCAGTTGGAATGTTTTGATATTTGTTATGCAGCATCCTTAGGGGGTGAGATTCAAGTTTGTTCAAGCCGTGTCATTAGGTCCGTATTTGGGCTCACTGTGGGAGCCTGTATGATAACTTAGTTCAAAATGAGGAATTTTCTTTAAAAATATTTTTCTTCAGATCCAGCAGTCGGAATGTTTTGATATTTGGTATGCAGCATCCTTAGGGTGGTGGTGGTGGGGGGGGGGGGAAGGGGGGGAGATTCAAGTTTGTTCAAGCCATGTCGTTAGGTCCATAATTGGGCTCACTGTGGGAGCTTGAATTGTAACTTAGTTCGATATGAGGAATTTTCTTAAAAAATCTTCTTCTTCAGATCCAGCAGTTGGAATGTTTTGATATATGGTGCGTAGCATCCTTAGGGGGGTGAGATTCAAGTTTGTTAAAGCCAAGTCCCTGGGTCCATATTTGGGCTCCATGTGGGAGCCTGAATTATAACTTATTCAATGTGAGGAATTTTTCTTTAAAAATCTTCTTCTTCAGATTCAGCAGTCGGAATGTTTGATATTTGGCATGAAGCATCCTTGGGGGGGGGGGGGGGGGGAGGTGTGGGGGGGAGGGAGATATAAACGTTTGTTCAAGCCAAGTCCCTTGGTTCATATTTGGGCTCACTATGGGAGCCTGAATGACAACTTAGTTCAAAATGAGGAATTTTCTTTAAAAATCTTCTTCAGATCCAGCAGATGAATGCTTTTGATATTTTTTATGCAGCATCCTTAGGGGGGGGGGGGGGGGGGGTAAAATTCAAGTTTGTTCAAGCCATGTCCCTAGGTCCATATTTGTGCTCACTCTGGGAGCTCGAATTTTAACTTAGTTCAACATGAGGAATTTTCTTTAAAAATCTTCTTCTTCAGATCCGGCAGTCAGAATGTTTTGATATTTGGTGTGCAGCATCCCTAAGGGGGTGAGATTCAAGTTTATTAAAGCGAAGTCCCTGGATTCATATTTGGGCTCCTGTGGGAGCCCAAATTATAATTTAGTTCAATATGAGGAATATTCTTTAAAAATCTTTTTTTTTCAGATCCACTGGTCAGAATCTTTAGATATTTGGTATAAGCTTTTCTTAGGAGGAGCAGATGCAACTTGTTGAAATCAATTCTCTGGGTTGATATTTAGGCTACCATGTTAGGTGAGCGCCCTCAGCTCCCCTGGGGCCTCTTGTTTAATAACCAATGCAAACTTAAAAGAATAAAAATTAAATGGTTTATGTCTGATATTTTACCCAAGTTAATAAAATTGATAAATTTGACCCTTGAGTGCAACAATGCTTTGCAATGCTTTATTGCAAAGCCTTCTTGCACTCAAGGGATGAAATGTACCACCACCCATGCTATTCTGTAGATTATGAGGTCTAAAATATAAAACAAACCAAGAACATGAACTTTTGATGGCAAAGAAATAATTACAAAAATAAAAAATAAAATAAAAAACTGCCCGCCCACATGCAATTTTATAAAAAAATGGCCTGAGAAACAGAAGATCTACTTTGTGGTGGCCTAATAATGTATATGTGGAGAAAGTAAATTGCATATTAGGCTTGAAGTTTGCTCATATCTAAAATATTCCTTATTTGGTCACTAACAAACTGTGTAAATTACCAAATGTCATATAATGTAATATTATACAATATAGTAATATAATTTGAATATACAGTGGAGCCCACTTAATTGGATATCTCTTAACTGAATAGCTCTGTTAATTGAATATAATTTCCCTTCACAAAACCATTTACCATACCTCCTGTACAAATTTGACCTGTTAATTGAATATAGGTTATCGAGTAAACTCCTGTAAATTGAATAAAAAATCTTGTATCCTGTCGAGAAATTACCCTGACTCTCCCCAGTTTTTCTTTGTTCATGGACCTATTTGGCCTCAGTACATCAACTACAGGCATTTAATCTATTATATCTTGTTTGACAGAGCTCATAGAGCTCTGTCAAACAAGATATAATAGAGTAAATGCTAATTTTATCTGTAGAATTCAGGAAAGTGACACAATCCCTGTTAATTGAATACTCCTGTTAATTGAATAAGTTTCATTGGCAAAGTGACTATTCAATTAACAGGGTTAATCTGCAATATATCTTTCTATAAATATAATACACTTTAATATCAAATCATATATCATAATCATAACTATAAATGATTTGCTCAACTTGTCTTTATAATTGTTTTATGGGTGTGAGATAGAGAGAGATATAGTAAGCACAAATTAGTAATTATGAATGTCTGAATATTATTTTGTTATTCCTACCAGAAAACAATTGTGAAAGAACTAACATTTATACTATTAATATTTCCATCTGTAGGGAAACTGGAACATTAGAGTTGAAGGAGGAGATGCCACATACAATAACAGAATGGATTGGAAATGCAGTTTGTACACATAAAAAGGATGGTGTGGGTGTATCGCCATTGACATCTGTAAAAGCTTTTCAACCATTTTTTTTATCCTTTACCTTGCCTTACTCTGCAGTGAGAGGAGAGAAGCTTCCTGTTTTGGTCACTGTGTTTAACTACCTGGAAGACTGTTTGACTGTAAGTTAGACCTTTACCCAAAGCACATGATATCAAAATTTGTTATTTTAATTATTTTTTTCAAATTTTCCAAAAAATTTCCAGCAAAACCATATCATGTGACCTCTCATTAGAATAAGGTTGAGACGATGCCATTCAAAATTTCATTTTTCAAAAAGTTTTGAAAAAATTAAACAAAACCATATCGTCAGTTGAGTGCAACAAGGTGCCATCTGCAATGCTAAAGGCATTGCAGATGGCACCTTGTTGCACTTAACTGATGATATGTGATCCCCCGGTAGATTGAGCCCGATGAGCTCATTCCAATGAGGGGTCACATGATATGTTTTTGTTGACATTTTGTGAAAACCTATATTTTTTTTCTTCAACTGTTCAGTTTATAAATTACGCAGACAGATATGACCAATTCATTAGGTAAAGGGTTAAAGTATGAACTGATTAATAATACACACATGTAATGAAATTACTTAGTTCAGTGTGTTATTCAATGCATAAGTCCTGTATAAGTCCTATTAGGAGGTTGTTGAAAAGGTCTGGAATGCAAACGTTTAGTCTTTGATGTTTTATTTTCAGAATCTCCAGTGAGTCTTTATTCTACTTGAACAACTGAAGCAAGTTAACTAAATTTCCTTTAGACCAATGTTTACAGGGACCGGAGTCAAATTTAGTGGAGAAGTTTTTTTTAAAGTCTTTACTCTATCTGGGGTTTGTTAAAAGGTCTGGAAGCCCAGATCTAGATCGATGTTTTATTTTCCAAATGTCAACTGAGTTGTTATTCTACATGAACTTATGAAGCAAGCTGACTAAATTTCATTCAGACCAAAGTTCATAGAGACCTGAATCAAATTAAATGGCCGAGATTATTAAGTCCTTATAAAAATCCTATTTGGTGTTTGTTGAAAAGTTCTGGAAGCCCAGGTCTAGGCTTGAATGTTTTATTTCAGAATCTCCAGTGAGTCATTATTCTTCATGAACTTTTGAAGTAAGTTTAACTTAAATTTCATTTTGGCTGAAGTTTACAGAGACGTGAATCAAATTCAATGGCCTGAGAAACAGAAGATATACTTTGTGGAGCCTAATTTGTTGATTTTATTTTCACCAAAAGTTGTTTGTTTGTTTTTCTCAATTCAGTCTTGATTTTGCAATATTTTCTTTTGGAAATCTCCTTCCATTGGTTTAATTTGTTATACCCCCGACCTCCGAAGGAGGATTCGTGGGTATCTAGTGAAACCCTCCATTTGTCCGTCTGTCCCATCCATCTGTCTGTCCATTAGTCAAAACATACATTTTGCATTGGAATTTTAAAGTCATTGCTTGGATTTGGATCTCCTTTGTTATGCTGGTAGACATGCATGAGGGAATGGATATGCACAAGGAATGGGTTCCATCCAATAATTTCTCCCATAGTTATGGCACTTTTTCGACTTCCACTTAGAAAATTTTTCTGTCCCACAATGCATCAAGGCTACTTCAAACTTCATATAGATGTTGCGATCACGATTAGCCAGTGAGCAGAAATATGTAACCTTAAACACCAATAAATAAAATAAATTAGCCAGTGTGCAGAAATATGTGACCTTAACAACTAATAAATAAATAAATAATTTCTTTATTTTTTTCTCTTTACAGCTAGAAGTTGGAATTGCCCTATCAGATGACTTTATATTAGATTCAGATAATGGACCGCTTAATGTTGTTTGTGTTTGTGGTGGAGATTCTCTAACACTGAAGTTCTATATAACTCCCAAATCTCTTGGAAATATTAATATCACTGCACTGGTATGTACTTCTACTGTGTACTTCTACTGGTAGTGTCTTCATATGTGCTGTTCTGTTGATGAATTTAATGCTTAATTAACTGGTTGAGGGCTAGATTATTTTTGGTGGTCTGAATTTGTTATTCAAAATTTGTTCTATTATAAATTATTGGAGAGTGCCTACAGGCACTCTACAATAATTTGTAAAAGAACATATGGATACAAACAAAATATTATTTGTGTTTGACTCAGACATGTTAACTCTCCCGGAATGCCCGGGAAAATCCCGGAATTTCAGTGTAGTTCCCGGCCTCCCGGACGGGAATCAGTTTTGGACCAAAAATCCCGGAAAACAACAGTCAAATATTTCGTTCCCGTTGTAACTTATGAAAAACATTCGGAGTCAAATCACATGCATTTCAAACTCTGGTAAAAACTCAAAGCAGTAAAATGTGGATTTACGTTAAATTTATTTAAGAAAAGGGTATTTTATGATATATATTTCAACTGTGTTCATGTTTATTTGTGGGGTTTTCTTCGGAGATTCGTGATCAATGTGCGAGTGTTGAAGTGAAAATAGGTGACTTACCGGTACTTTAAAAAAATTGAAAACTCTACCTTCATTTGAATGCAGTTTTTGGAAATTAAAATATATGAAAAGGAATTAATTTAAATAATATATATTTATTTATTCCTTCATAGAATAGCTTTAATTTTCATCCCTTTTCCAAAATCAAAACGTAAACAACAACTATTTAGCACAGTTTAAAAGTAGGTTAAAGTCGCTTAGGATGCCGAAAAATTATGACTGCTTATTTAAACACAATCAGTCACAGTGGACTTATTTTCTAACACTACATTTATTCTGTTGTGCTGACTACAGAACTGTTAACTGTTGGCCATCTGTACCCAGTAAATTTTGAATGGAATTAAAAAAAATGCTACAATGATGAAAAGAAAAGTTTTGTGTAGGGCACAAACGTCCCACATGCATGAAGTTTGATAAAGATACTTTCTAAGTACTAATGTTCTTGAAGAAACTGAACATTAGGACATCTTTTCCTGTTAACATTTCCAGACTTGGGAAATTATTAGCCAAGCAGACTTTGGTAAAAGCAAACCACAGGTGGAGGTGCTCTGTGGGACAGTGTGTCTGTGTGTGTGTGTGTGGGGGGGGGGGGGGGGGAGGGACTCATGAAGAAGAGGATTGGGGGGGGGGGGGGCTCATGAAGAAGAGGATCGGGGGGGGGGGGGGGTGTCAAATCACAGTTATTTTATGATTTTTTAACATAGCATAAATGCATCAGCATAGTTGACAACTAGTTCTGGATATAACCTGCTGTTAATAGTGGTCCATGAGCTGAAAATTCACAAGTTTCCTCTTTTATTTTGTCCCCGCGCGAACTTTTCCCTGAAATCCATCCCATTTCCCTGAAAATCACCCTCAGGTTCCCTGAAAAATTATTCTGGAGGTTAACATGTCTGGTTTGACTGAATATGATACACAAGGAAGGAAAATGTTGGCTTTTGCTCTGGTACCTTCATTTTTTGGAAAGCCCTTATAGTGGCTTCTAGAACTCAACCAGTTAACTCTCTGCACTCTGATGCTGAAAAAACAAATTTTCAAGTTGCTAATTTTACCCTAGTTATAGGGTTCCTGCGGGCCTTGAAAAGCCTTGAATTTGAAAATAAATTTTTAAGTCCTGGAAAGTCATTGAATTTCCCCAAACTCTAAAAGTGGCCTGGAAAATCTTTGAAAACAATCTTTCAAAATATAAAAACCATCAAAATTGTCCCGTGATTATCCTACAACTTATTTCCACTGTTACTGTACTCTCGATTTTTAGTCGATAAGCTTGAAAAACCTTGAATTTTACTTCTATGAAGCTTTGAAAAACCTAAAATATGGCATGGAAATGGCCTTGAAAAGCCTGAAATCCACTTACTAATTATCTGCAAGAACCCTGAGTTATTTAACCAATTTAGTCCTGTTTGACAGAGCTCTTTGAGCTCTGTCAAACAAGACTGAATTGATTATATTCTTACTTGCATTATGGGAAAATTTGCTTCTTGACTTTTCAGTATTTTTGTGGGGAGGAGGGACTGTTAATATAACAAAGTTTGTGCTTAGAAAAAATTGTTACGGCCAAACCTTGGTTAAAATGCAGATTTGATGAAACAAAAAATCTTCTTCGCATGACTCAAATCATGGTGTGTACAGTGCAGAGAGTATTTTTTGATTTGCCAGTCTGAAACACAGTATACTGCCAGGCACCTGACACAATGAGACCTCATTTTCATGCAGTAATTTGCTGACATTTGTGGACAAACAGATGTGATTTTACACTGTCCACCACTTTCAAATTATCTGACATTGTGAACTGGAAGAGATGGACAATGAAAATGAAATGGTGATTGTTAAATGAGATTGCACTAAACATGTCCTGGCTGAAATACTAAAGTTTCATGCTGATTGCATGTAAGAACTATTTCTATCACAGCGACTCATCTCGTATCATTTTATGCACCACCAAAGCTACAGTGATGTAAGTCGATGGAGACTTGGAGCAACTGCACAATTGTCCTGTTAATATCGATGTAATCAATGTGTATTTATTCAGCTGATTTTCCCCATTTAAAAATAAATTAAAAGAGCAATTTTTGTATAATTTTGGTAGTTTTAATCAAATATGTCCCTGTTAACTGGTTGAGGGCTAGAATATTTTGGGTGGTCTGAATTTGATATTCAAAATTTGTTTTATTACAAATTATTGGAGAGTGCCTACAGGCACTCTCCAATGATTTGTAATAGAACAAATTGATATAAACAAAATATTATTTGCGTTTGACTGAATATGAAACTTGAAAAAGGAAAATACTGGCTTTTGCTCTGGTACCATCATTTTTCTGAAAGCCCTGATAGTAGCTTCTAGCACTCAACCAGTTAATTGAATCTGCTGCTTTTTTGGCAATGAGTTTTTCAGTTAAGTTTTTCGGAAGTTTTCATCAAATCTAGTCGTGGCTGCTTCAAAGCTGCTATGACTAGATTTTATGGAAAATATTTTTAAAATATGCAGCAGCTAAAGGAGTAATTTATTTAATTTGTAGTCATTAATTGTCAATTTTTTTTTAAAACATAGATATAATTTTACAGTTTGGTGCCCAATATTGTTTTTGGGATATTTTGTGATTCACAGCTGCAGTTTCTAATGATCTGTAAATCATACAGACCTCCAAAAGAGTCCTTGACAAGATTATTATTATCCCGGGTGGGTGAGGGTGTGAAATGGGGAAATCTCACCCGAGAGCAAGATATTTGGGCCAGACACGAAGCTTGCCGAGTTTCTCGGCCAAATATCATGTCCAGAGGGTGAGATTTCCCCCATCTCACACCCGCCCCCATCAGGGACAATTTTTCTCCCCCCATCAAAACAGTCTGACATCCAGGGGCATGTGCAGCTATATTGAACAATTTTGTTTTCCATTTCTGAAAAAAACTGATTTGCTTATCGAAAGAACTCAAAAAAGTTCTGTACATATCATACGGAAATAGCACAAAATTAAATCCCAACGCCGACAAGACTGAGGTTAAAAATTTGTAACGAAATGAACATTGACACATTCTGATGACATTATATTATGAATTCTGCAATGTATTCGCAAAACTTTTCTGCAGGATTTTCATGCAACTCACTCCAATCATAATGACATTCATCAAAAAATTCATATAAAAGAGTCAAGTGTCCTTTGGTTTTGTGGTCTGTGTTTTTATTGCTGTTTTTCTTGACAAATGTTTGTCTGCTAATATTTCCGAAACATGACACCATGTTGTTTGTTTACACAAGAATGAGCAATGATTGAATAGTCCTGCGCTCATTAAATATGCTAATAAGCCAATATAGTGAGATATCTGTCACATGGGTGGGGTGAGACATGCATATCTCTCCCAGCTGTCTCACATGACTTTATATATGTCTCAATACCTTTGTGGTGGGAGAAAAAAATGTTCTCAGAAAATTAATTGTTTCTTGAATGTGTGCATTTTTTTCACACAAATCATGTTTTATTTTATATTCTGTAATTACAGGCACTGTCTTTAGGAAATCAAGGAACTTGTAAAGGTGAGACAGTTAGCGATTCTTATCTTGGTATCAGAGATGCTGTTGTCAGACCATTATTAATTGAGGTATTTTACTGTCATTTCATTCATTTCTGTCATCTTCTTTTTAGTATAAATTAACTATTTTCTGATTTTTGTAACATTTTTTTTTCATTGTCATGAAATGTGATGTGGCTTCCATTTTCTCATTTTCTTTTCCAACCACCCCCATCTTTCACCCACCTTCACTTCCACCCAAAAGGAAAAGAAAATTGAATGTAGAGTTTGATGATCTTGTTCCGTGAGGGGTCAAAATGAAAAAGGAACGGAGACGTTTTGGTGCAACATCAAATATTTAGTGCAATTGGTTAAATTGGGACCCGACAGCATGAACACAGCCTGTTGCCATCAGGTAGACTGTGCTTGAGTCAAAAATATATACAGTTCTCTGATTACTGGTACACTAGTCTAATACTTGTGTCGGGTACCAAGTAGAAGATGATGGTCACAAAACTGTTGGTACATGCCACCAAGAAAAGCCCCCCGCCCCAAATTATTTGCAGGCTTGAGTGTTTAATAATTATTTGACTTTACCTTTTGAACAATAAAGGCTGCTTTTTGGGTCCAGGAACATGATACATCATAATGTCACAAATTATGATGACTGCTCACTGAATGTGTGGGGTAGTCATTGAACTGACTTGGAAGAGTCCACCAGGTAGGGCCCTTCAAAGCTTCGATATCCGATTTGATTTCAAATCTTAACTTAGCATGCAATTCAATTCAAAATCGGCTGTCCGATTCATTTTCCTTTGAATCTTTTCGCTGGAATTTTGGTTGGTATCATTCAATTTGGTCATCTCACAAAACGTATTGCTGAGAAAGAAACTGTACATAAATAATGATGAATATAAGGACTGAGTGTAATTTCCGCTATTTTAATATAAAAACATCTGTATCTATCTTACCATTCATGCTAATTCCAGTTTCACTAGTCACTACTACAACTGCTGAAAGCAAATTTAAACTTTCCAAGCAATATTGACGATGAGCTCACTGTTCCTACTAGCTAGCCTTGTGCAGTGCCCAGTACAGAATTTTTGCACCCGTTTCAGTTTTTGAACAAAAATTCTTGCTGGGTAATATTCCAACTACATCTTCAAGGCATGCCTTTGATGAAGGCATGCCTTGATAATGTAGTTGGAATATTTTATCAGTCGGGACTTCAAGATGCCTGTGTTCTATTCGATTTCAAATAGTAGACTTGATTCATTTCGAGATTTGATTCGAATCGAAAATGTGATTTGCAGGGCCCTAGCATTAGGGTTCAAAGGGTTAAGAGAGTATTGTATAAGGTAATGAGCAATTAAATAGAAAACACTATTTGTTTGACCATGAAAACTCCAGGAAGTAGTGCTGTGCTTGTTCACTATGTAAAATTGAACTGATTTACTGGTATCAGCAGCGTGTATCAATAAATGGTAATCTGTCAAAAGACTTCCATCTTGAATGTGGAGTCCCACAGGGCAGTTGCCTTGGTCCTGTTCTGTTTCTATTCTATATTTCAAAAATGTTCACCATCATTGAATCTCACCTGCCTGACATCCATGGTTATGCTGATGACACACAGGTCTATTTCTCTTTTCGACCATCAGTCAAGGATCAAACTAAAGCCCTAGAAACTATTGAATCATGTATTTCAGACATTCGCACATGGATGGTTTCAAACAAATTAATGATAAATGATGATAAGACTGAATTCCTAATAATTTGTTCACGACAGCAACTCACTAAAGTTGACATCAATTCAGTGAAGGTAGGAGATTCCACCATCAGTGCAAGTAACAGTGTACGTAATCTTGGTGCCTTATTCGACTCTACCTTGTCTATGGACAGACATGTTACAAATATGTGCAATAAGGCTTTCAAAGTTAAACAGATAAGACAGTTCCTCATGAAAGACTCCACAAAAACCCTAGTTCATGCCTTTGTAACTTCACATTTGGATTATTGTAATGCCTTACTGTTCAACCTTCCACAATATCAGTACTCTCACCTGCAGATAGTACTAAATGCATCAGCCCAAGTGGTATGCAGGGTATCATGATCTCAACTCATCTCTCCTGTTCTGAGGGATATGCACTGGCTGCCAGTCAAGTACAGAATAATTTTCAAAACTTTATTATTAGGTTTTAAGATGCAAAACAACATGTCACCAGCCTATTTAGAAGAACTCCTTAATACCAAGAATGTGTGTCAATACAACCTGAGGTCCGATGGTAAAATGCTACTACATGTTCCAAAATATAGGTGTAAGACATTTGGAGATAGGTCATTCTCATTTGCTGGCCCTCACTTGTGGAATAATTTACCAGAACACCTAAAAAGACTGTCAAATGTCAACCTTTTCAAGAAAGATCTCAAAACATACCTGTTTCAAAAAGCCTATAAGTGATGTTGTGAACTGTAAGATACTGTGTATATTCCATTTGTATATTTGCACGAGCTCAGTAACATGTACAGTGCCTTAGAATATGGTTCTACATCTTCTGAACTATAATTTTGGCGCTATATAAATGTGTATATTATTATTATATCTTGACTTGGTAATCTATGCCTGGAGTGCAAGTCCTCTAAAGTGGGTAACATAAATACAGAGAATTGGCTAAACTTGGATCTGCTGTTGTATTGTAGGTACAGCTTTAGGTGCTGAAAGTAACCTCAAACCCAATAAACAATAAGGCTATTGGAGTGTTTTGAAATTCCTAAAATAGTATGGAAATTTGTGTCGGTCTGAAAAAGGTCTTGAAAGCAGGCAAAAAACATCAACGTTTTGAAGGTACAGTGGAACCCAGTTAATTGATTAGCCACTTTGCCAATGAAAATTATTCAATTAACAGGAGTATTCAATTAACAGGGATTGTGTAACTTTCCTGTATTCTAGAGATAAACTTATCGTTTATTCTGTTATATTTTGTTTGGCAGATCTCAATGAGCTCTGTCAAACAAGATATAATAGAATAAATGCCTGTATTGGATGTACTGAGGCCAAATTAGTCTATAACCAAAGGAAAACAGGGAAGAGTCAAGGTAATTTCTCGAATTGTTACAAGTTTTTTTATTCAATTAACCGGAGTTTACTCTATGGTAAATGGTTTTGTGTTGGGAATTATATTCAATTAACAGGGATATACAATTAAGAGATATCCAATTAAGTGGGCTCCACTGTATTAAAAAAGTATGGAATTAAGTTTTTTAAGCAATTATAAATTATTGGAAGTAAAAAAGTACCATTGAAATTCCTTGTAGTTTAAAAGTTAGTTTACTTGAACAATGAGCTTTACTGAACCACATATGTATGAAGAAATTAATTTCTTGCAAATGTTTTTCAAAAAATAAAAATGTAAGCTTATGTTTCATCAAAATCCCCCACCGTCCAATTTTCTTCAATTTGTAGTCGAATTGGAATGAAAAATGACCTGACTTGTGGAAAAAGTATAGAAAACAATGGAACTTTTTCCTCATAAGTGTAAGAATCCTGAAACAATTAATAAAATACTGTATGTTATGTTACAGGCAGAAGGAATTGAGAAGGAATACACAGTATCCAATTATCTATGTGCTAAAGGTGAGTGGTAATTAAAAGTTATTACTTGGTTAGATTCATATCAGCTGAGGTATCAGCCTGGGATATCAGCCTGAGATAACTTCATATCAGCCTGAGTCTGAAGTATAAACAGGATAGTGGTGACTGAGTGGATAATCTCATGCCAGAGGTCACAGGATCAATCCCCAAATGGGGAAAGTTCTTGAGGTGTCTGAACACTCTCTGTCAGCATCAATTGAGGGGTTGATGCTGTCATAATGTACTGTCCTGTCGGGTAGGGACATAAATGGCTGTCCTCTGTGTGGAGAGAGACACACTCCGTGCAGACTAAAGATCCTTTCTTAGTATTCAAGAAGAGCGAGGCCATGAAGTTGCCGCTACAAAGGTCATCCCACACACCTGTGCCATTGGGCCAAGGATGGGTGTAAATATAAGTCACAGAACTTGTTCCCCAATCCTTTTAAAATCAGTAAGCTTTAAAAAAAAGAAGAAGTATAAATAGTTGTGAACCCATAAGACCTTCTCAGGAATTAACCCTTTACCCAACGAATCGGCCACATCCGTCAACATAATATGCAAATTCAGCAGCTGAAAAAATATTAGTTTTCAAACAATTTCAACAAAACCATATCATGTGACCCCTCTTTGGAATGAGCTTGTCGAGCTCACTCTAATGAGGGGTCACATGATATGGTTTTGTTGAAATTTTTTTTTAAATTTAAAGAAATGATATTTAAAATAATAAATTTTGATACCATCTGCATTGTGTAAAGGGTTAATAAGTTTCTAGTTGTGGTCTTGTGGGTGCACACCCTTGTCATGTGACTCATGTACAGAGCCAAGCTATGGAGGACCCTGAGAGCTGATGCTTCTATCCCAACACTGGCAAAATAGGTTTTGAGAACTGAAGTAGAATCAGATTAGAATCAAAATGGTAACAATGTTTAACTATTAGAATGCTGGAAGGCCATATTTGTGTATCACAGCCTGCAGTCTTCATATTCTGTGGAGGTACTTCCTATATTTTTACACTGTAAACCAATGGCCCAGACTTAGCTGGTGCTAACTCCAAAAAATCGAGGGCCAAACACAAATTTTGCTCCCCCAATCCCCCAAATTTGCATGCAAAACCGAAAATTAGAAGTCCTATCTGGCCCTCCATACATTTACCCTCCGCACATGCGCAGACGCCAGGAAGACACCAAAACTGGTGCCAACATCATTCTTTGTTTGGCCCTTCAGTCAGATAACAACAAACTGACTTCTGTGCTTTTAAATCTCAGTTTTAATGATGCCAGACACAAATCAATGGTTGTTTTGGTGGATCCAAGGACACAACTGGATGAAGGAAGGAAGAAATGGCGGTTTAAAACGTTCAGGGCTGTAATTTTATAATATTTATAAAAATTAGTTCATGTTCCCCAATTTTGGGATATGAGTCTGACGTCATTATTGATTGATAATGATCAGTCCACTGTTTGTTTATTATTCCTTCCGTACCTTCCCTTGATCCACCCAGTTAAGCTCCCAAGCTTTTTGTCTTGTTTTATTGAAATTTTTTTTATAAAATTTCTTGGGAGTTTAACGTGTTACACAGAATGTTTATTCTGTATATCCCCATGGTTACGTCCTCACCCTTGGGGTGTTTAGGCATTTTGGTCATGCATCATACATCTGATGTATCGTTTTTTCTTCTGGTGAAGATCTTGCTTTACATCGGATAGTTCAAAATCTGTTACTGACTTCGGGCCGTGTTGCCTGGGGTCTTGTTTCCGGTTTTCATTCTGATGTTGTTTACATTGACACCGTTCTATTTATGTATGTAGTTTCCTATTTATTATTATGGTAGGACTGTTGTAAGATACATTAAATATTCCGGTAGTGTAGCAATTAATTTTTTGGATAGAAAAATAATTTTTGTTCACACTTGGGCTCTATCGGGATACATTTGGACACATCGTTCCCTTTGGGAACTTGGGCTCTTGTCAAAATTTTTCTAAAATTTGTTTAGTGTAATTATTTTTTGATTTATATTTTGAATGTTATTTGTTATATATCTTTTTATAATATTGAATATGGAGTTGGTGGGAGTACGATCGACTATTTTGCTTCATTATGAAAGCATATTGCTCAATTCAAGGTGAGGAAGCCTTTCCTCTGATTTACATGTTGGTTGCCTTGCTTGTAGTCGATGTACTCCCACTAATTCTTGCTCAACATGTGTCGCATGGGATGACAAACGTTGGAGATGGGTGTCACGGTACGTTGTTAGAGGCGAGAGGCCACTGCTGGTCCTCTCGTGGCGAGAGGCCACTACCAGTCATCTCGCCAAAAAGTTGCTCTAGTTTTTTAGTTTCTATTTACAGAGGAACAAGAACATGGTGATGTTTATGTGATGCCATCAGAGAGTGTGCTTCGGTCATTGTATTTAGATAGTCAGTCAGAGCTAGCGGCTAAAGTGCTCATGAATATTAGACAGGGCAATAAACCACAGCGTGGTTTTCAGCTCCCTGTCGCCAGCTAGCTCGACCAGTGAAGCGGTTACTCTGTCCGTGGGTACCATGATGTCGTCAAAGAAGCCACACCATACAGTAGCCAAGGAGTCGAGACCTCATTCATCGGGACATCCGCAGAAAAGAGCCATCTCGGACACACTGTCCCAGGAGCAGCCGGTAGCCAAGCAACAGAAAACCGCTGCCTCTGTAATGGATTTGCTGTCACAGATTGCACAGCTCATCGCAGCATCCCAGCAAGTGCAGAAGCAGCCGATGGCAGTCTCAGAACCTGAGCTGTCAGATGGTGCTGGGTCGGTCCAGTCATCTGCGCATTCAGATGCCGATGACCGTGAGTATAATCTGATTCAGCCAGTGGTGAAAGGGATTTGAAGGAGAATTACCCTTCCCTTTCGGAACAACACAGGGTGGTAATGGATCTAATGCATCAATACTTCCCTGAGTTCGTTCCTGAGAACCAAAATGCTGCGACCACTCGAAAGTAGCTCTATTCACTAGCGAGACGAGGCCTCATATATCGGGACATCCAGAGAAAAGAACCGTGTCAGACACACTGTCCCAGGAGCAACCGGCAGCCAGAACAGAAAACCGCTGCTCCTCAGGCCTCCGTAATGGATTTGTTGTCACAGATTGCGCAGCTCATCACAGCATCCCAGCAAGTGCAGAAGCAGCCAATGCCAGTCTCAGAACCTGAGCTGTCGGATGGTGCTGGATCGGTCCAGTCATCTGAAAGTTCAGATGCCGCTGACCATGATTTTCAACTGATTCAGACGAATGATGAAAGGGATATGGAGGGGGAATACCCTTCCCTTTCGGAAGAACACATGGTTGCGATGGATTTAATCCATCAACGCTACCCTGAATTTGTTTCAGCGAATCAGAATGCTGCGACCACTTGCAAGAAACCACTAGCGTTGTTGGATGCTGGCTTCATCTGGAAAAAGAGGAGGTTGTGTCTTTTCCGGTTAAGTCTAGACAGGTGTCGCTGGCCTTAGGCCATTTAGACAATGCCATATTCAACTTTCCAGTGGGAAGAAGTAAGGCGGTTTCTTGTCATCATCTTCCATAATTTTACCGATTGTTGAACTACGTTCATTTATAACATTCGGGGAAGATATATAGAGAGTTCCTCTGTGTTTGAATGAACAGGCTAAGGACCTAGTTATGGCCTTACCTGCGTCATTCACTATTCGCTCAAACACAATTTAGATGGCAATTTCTTCATTCAGAGCGAATTTAGACTCACTGTCTTACGCCGATCACCCTTAAGAACTGTGACGCAACATCTCTACGGAAAGGAATTTGAGGACGTTCGTACCTCATTTAGAGTCCTTTCCAGGGCTATTATATTTATCACGTATAACGCTGTCTTAACAGTTGCTAATTTGGAGTTAATCAGATGTGACGGAGCCCTTGCGTCGTCATCTTCAATAGATGACAAGGTGAAAAACTCTATACGGTTCGCTCCGGTATCCGGACACTAAGGTTTTGACGATTTCATTGGTTTATGACCAAGCTACAAAGAAAGCTTCAATACTCTGCTCCTTAAGTCGGCATCTAATCGACCCGCAATAGCAGAAAAGAGTAAGGGAGGACATCCTAGACAGAAAATCGTCTAAAAAGGACTCCTCGCGAGGGTATAGGTAACCCTCCTATAATTACTCTAGGGATCATCATCCAGTGACTCGGATAGGGGGCTTAGGTCTGATCGAGACTACCAGTCATATGCCCCTAAGCTGTTGGCTCGAGGCTCTTTGCGAAGGAGATGTAGTTTCTCCATCCGTAGGCCTCGCAGGTACTACAGGTGAGGGTTAGGACCTCTATTGCTTAGCAGTTGGCGGATGGTTATCAAGATTTGCATCAAACTGGATAACTATTACGGAAGACCAGTAGGCAAGAAGTGTGGTCTCGGACAGCCTACAGCTGTCTTTCTGAGAGAAACCACCAGTAACTTAATGTCTGTGATGGACAATGCTTCCGTCAAATCCTTGCATAAGAGTCTCTCCAATCGGAGGTAAAGGTTCTCTTGACAATGAAAGTAATAGAGGTCATCAAGAATCAAGATTCTCTAGGATTCTGCAGTCAGCTATTACTCGTAGCGAAGCCAGAGAGCTCATTCTGACCGATAATAGACTGGAGCCAGATAACAAGTTTATCATAGCTCTAAAAGTTTATTTATGGTGATCATTTAGTCAGTAAAAGTGAGCGTTCAAGTGATCGACTTTGTGGCAAGTATAGATCTGAGGATCTGTTCTTTCATGTCCTGGTATATCCAGCATTCAGAAAGTACCTATGGTTCGTCGTCCAAGGGATAGTATTTCAGTTCCGAATGATGTGCTTCGGTCTGAATCTAGCACCGAGGCCTTTCACTTCAATAATGAACTCGGTAATGTCTCACAACAATCTGGTTCATCTGCCGTTACCCAAAGCAAAATTAGTCAGTTGTTATGCTCAATTTTGTCTACTCTCAAACACATTAACAGCGAGAACTTTTATGCTACTGATGGAGTTGTGCGGAGCGGCTATGCATCTTATTCCGATGGGTCGCTTACGCACACGCCCCCTCCAGTTATTCTTTACCCAGAACTGGAGTGTTAAGATGCATTTGCTCAAGACCAGTATTATTTTAACGGATCTAGTAAACAAAAGGTCCATATTTGGGCAGATATTCAGTGTTTAACTCATGAGTTCCGCTGCAACTGCCAGATCCGGCTTTCACGATTATGACGGATGTGAGTCAATAGTTTGGGGCACGACCCTGAGTCCGACAGACTCGAAATGCAGGGGTCTTGGGCCCCTCTGTTCCTGGAGAAACACATAAACATCAAAGAATGTTGTCAATATTGTTAGTGCTACATCAGTGGATTCACATTATTTGCTAACACGCATGTTCAGATACTGTTGGACAACACGATAGTGGTAGCGTACATCAGGAAACAGGGCGGCACCCATTCATTTCCGTTATGACAACTAACGGAGAAGATTTTTCTATTTCGTCATGTATCATCATGTTCATCTCTCTATCCATTATATAACGGGTCACCTGAACGTACTAGCAGACTCGCTCCTCGGAAAGGTCGCCTGTTTCATTTGCATTGGACGCTCAACAAGCGAGTATTTGGACAGTTTTGCTACCAGTGGGATCGCCCCATGATAGTTCAGTTTGCGACGCACCGGAACAATTAGTTACCGGCATTTGTGTCGCCATGCCCAAACCATTGAGCGCATGCAGTAGACGCTCTGCAGAATTCATGGGATGAATGATAAGATACGTGTATCCTCCAATTCATTTGATTCAGTAGATTACGTTTAAGATTAAACAGTCTCGTTGTGAATCCTACTAGTAGCACCTCTGTTGTCACAGAAACCTTGGATCAGTATTCTCAAGTGTCTGTTATGGGATGCTCCCCAGAAGCTTCCTCCGTGAGAGGACCTTCTTTCAGGGGAAGTTTTATTCTTCACATCCTTCTCCGCCCATAGTGGCATAATGGAGTCGGTTGGACGTGGGGTAACCATCACAGTTCCTATATTATTTGATAACTGGCACAGGAACGATTAAGTAATGTGGGTTAGGAGATTTCAATATGACATCAAAATCCCCTCCCCCCCCCCCACCCCCCCCCCCCCCCCACACACACACACTCACACACACACTGCCTATGTGTTTAGAGGCAATTACCGGGCAAGACGTTTTCTTCCCGCAAGCCTCATATAATTTAATATATACATGCTATGCATTTGGGTCATGTTCTATGGTGACCTCATGGGCACATCCGCTTTTTTGTTGGATTAGTTTCCTGTGCTTATTTGTTGATTTGTTATATACGAGCTCTTATTTAAAATTCATCACAAATAAATTGCTACTCTTTGAGTACCTCGGAGGCTGCATAACCAGTTAACTGGTATTCAGATGATTACATGCTAAATATAAATGCTCTCGCCCATTATGTTATTAGGCTAATGCTTTATTGTATTTTGAGGACCTTGAAATTATAATCTATTTCGGGGGCGGTCCGTGTCGGAGCCTGTTTATGAAGCACCATTTATTAATCTTGAATTAATGCCGGAGTTCCTGTTCAACGATTATTTATATTGTTTTTTGGTACTGCTCTTATTGATTCCAGAGCTCTCCCCTCTTTCTTTTGAAGATTTCTTCAAAAGAGGGGGGGTGGGGGGGGGGGTTGATTTTTACCTCTTCTCTGGCTTAATGGGTATGTAACTATGAAGGAAGCTGTTTTATCCATAATTATATCCTGCATACAGCTGAAGTGTTATTATATGGCGTGTGTTTGTGGGGGATTTTCTCTCATTCTCAGATACGCCATCCTAACTTTTGGGGGCTTAGTCTGGACTAGCCTTAAAAATTAGGAACTCGTTACATCCTAATTAGCATTGTCTTCATGCCTAGAATAAGGAATTACTTAAATTGGGCTCCTTATTTAGGATATATCTTCTCTATTACTGTACAGAGAGACATACATGAATTTCCTAATTATTCTAATTTCCTGTCATCATGGATTGCAGGATTGGAACTATTTCGGAAGTCCTAGGCCCTCCACCTTTTTACAATTCAGCTAAGTCTGGGCCATTGGTTTACAGTGTAAAAATATTATAAATTTATAGTAATTTGTACATTTTTATACTTACCAATGGCCCAGACGACGATGGCCCTCCCATGAGTGGGCACTCATACCTCCCCGCTGAATTATTATGTAATACTCTCTTTTACAAAGAATGATGTTGGCGCCAATTCCGGTCACTTCCCGGGGTCTGCGCATACGCAGAGAGTAAATGTATGGAGGGCCAGCTAGGACTTCTAATTTTCGGTTTTGCATGCAAATTTTGGTGATTGGGGGGCAAAATTTGTGTTTGGTCCTCGATATTTTTGAGTTAGCACCAGCTAAGTCTGGGCCATTGGTATATAATATATAAAAATATACAAATTACTGTAAATTTATAATTTTCTTTGAAGTGCAATTATTTTTGTCTGCCTAGAGGCACTCTCCCATTAATTGCAACAAGGCAAAGATAAATTAACAATTTTGATGACTAAAAATAATTTAGCACTCTACCAGTTAACTCCTAATCTTCTGGCGGATATTCCTACCCAGGACAGGAAATCACTTGCCACTAAAATAAGAAATTTGAGCACACTTAAGAAATTTTTCACCTACGAATTGTGCCGACCTTTTGACCATCGATTTCTTGAGTTCAGCTTTAATGAATTTTTCATTAAATCTAGTCATGGCTGCTTCACAGCAGCCATGACTAGATTTTATGAAAAATATTGTTAAAAGCCTCAACAGGTTAAGAGTTAACAGTTATATTGGGAATTAGCTGTCAAAATATCTTTCCTTGAGTTCAACAAGGCACTTCTTGAGTTCAGCAAGGCACTATCTGCAATGCTAAAGCATTGCAGATGGTGCCTTGTTGACTTTAAGGGATAATATCATATTGCTGTAACATGTGCTTCAGGCAAAGGTGAAATTATGGATTCCCCTATTTCCTTGAAATTCCCAGAGTTTAGAAATCCCTTGCTAAGGACCCGGATAGCCCTTGAATTCTGGAACTTTCATGGAAAACGTTTGAAAAATAAGATATCAGGTGATCAGAGGAGGCTTATTTCAGCAATATTCAGCTTGCTATGAGGCAAACTGAATATTGCTAGAATGGATATTTTCTGGCTAATAGAATGCCTGCCTAATAGAATGCCTGCCTCATAGAATGAGAATCGTACAAATATGATTGTGATATCACATTAAAATAGGAAATATTGAGTAAAAATCTCTTGACTTACATGTACATGCGACTGTGTTCCAATAAGACTAAACTCCTCACCCTCTGATTGGATGAGAGCTTGCATTGTTTTTTCTACTTTTACGGCTCCAGTGGCATATGTTACTGTCTGACGTCACCAAGTTAAATATTTGAAAAGATGATAACAATGGGAGGAGATTCAAAGTGCATACTGCCTATAAAATCTGATTTTTTGAGGTCAGTGATCATTCTATGAATGTATACTCACAACCCACACAATTCTAGTTATCATTTTTATGTGCAAGAGTATTGAAACATTGATTCAAGGAAACTTTAAAACCACAGCATATGTATTGGAATGAAGTGTTATGACCCGAAAATATTGTCTGCTCCTCCCAAACTGCATGGAACTAAGAATTGTTGTTTTGGTATACAGCATCCTTAGGATCAGTAGAATCAAACCAAAAAATCTCATTCGATTGCATCATGGGATGCCATATGCATGAGGGGGTGGATGGGGGTAATGAAAAAATGTTGAGTCAGCATTTTTAAAAAATGAAAAAAAAATTTACTTCAGAACTTACAATCAGAATCTTTCGATATTTGGTATACAATCTCCTAAGGGCGATCTGATTCCATTTGTGTGAATCCAAGCCCTGGGTTCTTTTTGGAGCTCCCTATGGGTTCCTGCATTTTAACTAAGTGCAATATTATGAAAATTCTTAAAGAATCTTTTTCTTCGGATACACCAGTCAGAATCATTTTATATTTGATATACAGCATTCTTACGACAGTCAAATTCAAGTGTGTTAAAATTAATTCCCTGGATTCTTATTTCAACTCCTTACAGAAACCCAAATTTTAATTTACCGCTAGTGCAATATGAGGAAAATTCTTTAAAACTGTTCTTCTTCAGATCAACAAATCAGAATCTTCTCAGTTTGGGTATATAGCATTGTTATGGGGTCAGCTTTGCATTTGTTCAAATCAGGACTGTGGGTTTTTATTTTGTTTCCCTATGGGAGCCTGAATTTTATCTTTGTGAATCATGAAGAATATTCTTTAAAAATATTCTTCTTTGGATCCACCAGTCAGAATGGTTTCATATTTGGTACACAGTATCCTTAGGGGGCTCAGATTCAAGTTCATTTAAATCAAGTCAGTGGATTCATATTTGGGCCTCATGTGAGCCGGAATTTTGACTTAACCCTTTACCCAATGTAACGGGCAAAACCGGGTAGCACAATTCCCCAAAATTACTATCCAATTTTCATTATTTTTTCATTTTTTATCACAAAACATAGCTATGACCCCTCATTGGAATGAGCTCACTGAGCTTGTTCCAATGAGGGGTCATAAGCTATTTCTTTTCAACCTACTCACAATTGTTTACAATTGGCTGCAACATAAGTGCAAGCCCTACTTCGGAACTAACTAAAGCTTTTAGAATCTTTTCCAAACGAGTTGGAAAAGTACTAGAGTGCAAAAGCACGAAAAAGATCGGAAAAAAGGGTCTCGCTCGAAATTACAGGTACTCTCTCTGCACACCTCTTGCATTTACCGAGTGCATGCGCAACAACCATGACGTCAATTCCTTTTATTTCCGCCATTTGTGACTAGTGCTTCTTTGCTGTTATTCTTCGTGAACAACTTATTCTATGTGCTCTGCATTTCATTGTGTGCAAGTGGATTGTATCCTTTTATCAAGCTATCCAAAATTGTTTTTGATTAATGTTACTTTTGATCATTATTGCTTGTTTCTTCACACTTAATCTTGTTTTTTCCCCACGTGTGAACACGACCTTTGTGCTGTTTTCCGTCGGCGGGAAGCTTGATTCCATTTTCATTCATATAATGCCAAAGACTATTCCTTGTACCTCTTGCTTGCAAGTGAAGCATGTGGACGACTCTCATTCCACATGTGTCACTTGCAACAATTGCACTCAGGCCCAATCATGTGGTATTTGTGGGGTTTGGTCCTCAAAATTCTGGGCTTCTGTTAACAAGGTGGTTCTGTCCAGAGCTAGAACCCCTCGTTCTCGGGGTAAGGGTAGCCGTGCCGTAGCAGACATTTTTGCTGGTGCACGTGGTGACTCTGTCACACAGGATTCTGATCTGTCTTCTGTGGCGAGTTCCTCTGCAACTGTTGATGGTGCTAGTTCAATAGTTCAATGATACCTGACAAGGAGACCGTGGTCTCTTTGTCTTCTGCTGTCACTCTTGAGATGTCTGTTTTCGTAGAGAGCTTCTCCGAGGTCAACTCGGCGACCCTCTCCGATCTGCCTCCTACACCGTCGACTGTTGCTGAGGAACTTGTTACTCCAGATCCTATTCTGTCTGATGGTGGCTCTTCCATCTCCTCTGGGGATGGTCTACAGTCTCTGGGGACTGAGGCTGTATCTGCTGGTGTGTCTGTGTGCTCTCAGCCTCCCCTAGCCTCGCGGCAGGGCTGTGCGGGTTTGCTGTCTGCTCCGTCTCATCTGGCTAGGTTTGCTCCTAGTCGGTTGAGCCGGTCGGTCGATTCGGCAGCGATTCCTCGTCCCTCGAGTGAATCGTTTGTTGTTCCTCCCTCCCCTGCTAGTGTGCCGCCTAGCGGGATGGTGTTGGGACGTTGGCATCCAGGGCCTGCTATTCGGCAGTGGTCAGTGACAGCTCCTGTTAGCTGTCACTCTCGGAACCTTCCTCCGGTGATTCCTCACTGTGGTCCGAGTCTGGGTGTCGATCGATGCTTGCCGTCGGTCTCAGAGGATAGGCAGTTGGGGCTGTCTGCCACGCAGAGGCCAATGACAGGTTCCTGTCATTCTTGGGACAATCCTTCGGTGTCTTCTCACTGTGTCCTAGGTCCAGCTACCAATCGACGTGCGCCGTTGGTCTCTTTAGAGGATTTGCAGGCAGGACCTTCTGTTTCGCAGAGGTCAGTGATGGCCCCTGGGCGTCACAATCGGGACTATCCTCCGGTGTCTTCTCACCGTATCCGTATTCTGTCTGCCGATCGACGTTCGACGTCGGTCTCTTCTGAGGATTTGGGTTCTTCTACCAGAAGGGTCCATTGGGAGGATGCTCCGTCGGGCGATGCTGCTGCGACGGATTCTCAGGGTGACCTGCGTCAGGCCATTTCTGCGCTCACCCGGTTGCTTTCTGGCAACCCTCAAGTTGGCCTCCCTTGGCCTCCTGAGGCACAACCTCCTTTGGGCGCTCGCCGAGATGTCTCGCCTGGCCCCTTGGATACTGCACAGTATTCACAGGAGGTTTCTGCTGGTCAGCCCGAGTTGGGGTATGTCTCCTCTGCTACGGAGGATGACGAGTATCTTTAAGGTGATGGGCCCCCCTCGTCAGTCTTGGGGCAGGCTTTGGATTTCGTCTTTGGCTTATTGCCGGATGTTCAATCTTCCGACCAGCCTTCTGTGACCGTCCAGCCGTGGTCCACTGTGGAGCGCCGTAACCCTGTTGAGCCTTCTAGCTCCGGGGCTTTGCGGCCTCTGCAATCGGCTCAGGTTGTTGAGTGCTTCCAGGGCTTAGACGCCAAAATGCGTTCTAAGGCCCTCGAGGGTTCCTTCTTTTCTAGAGCTGATGCCTTTCTGCCTCCATCGCAGTTTCGTGTTTACGATTCCGTCTCTCCACCAGTCTTCCAAGGGATGACTACTGTGGATGAGGATTCTTCCCTCGGGTTGACTAAGCCTAAGTCGGCAGTTCTCCCGATGTCGGTAGTTGAGTCTATGGTGGGCCTGTCCCAAGAAATGCTGGGTATGTTATCTCTCGCGGACCATGTCGTTGCTGCTCTGGCTGAAAATTTTCCACCAGGGGAGTTTGATGCAGTGGGGCCGTCCTCAGGTCGACCTTTTCGCTACTCGCTGGAATCATCAGGTAGAGACCTTTGTCTCCCCTTGTCCAGATCCTCTGGCATTTGCAGTAGACGCTCTGTCTCTGGACTGGACAGGTTGGATCGGCTATGCCTTTCCTCCTGCACCGATTCTTCCTCAAGTATTAGCGAAGATTCGTGCTTGCAGTTGCAGGATCATTCTGATCGCACCCCTGTCTCCACAGAGGGTGTAGATCAATCTGCTGTGGCCTCTATTGGCCGATCGACCGATTCGTCTACCTCTACATCGCGATCTTCTTTCACAGGGTTGTACCAGGAAGTATCACAACAACCTGGTGAGCCTGTCCCTTCACGCCTGTCTTTTATCAGGTCCAGTCTCCAACGTAGAGGTTTTTCGAGACGATCAGTGGAGTGCATTTCTGCATCGCGGCGACATTCCACTGGCATGACTTATGCCGCCAAGTGGAAGGTTTTCTGCCGCTGGTGTGCAGATCACAATGTGAATTACCGTGATCCGTCAATCGCTCAAATTGCGGATTTTCTGGTATATCTTTTTGACTCCAAGGGCCTCCAGCCTATTACGATTAAGGGCTACCGGTCTAATCTGTCTGATACTTTCTCTTATGTGGGAAAGCGGTGCATCAGTCGTAATCTTTTTCTCTCCAAACTCATTCGGCACTTTTCTTTGAAGAGGCCTCGAGTTTTGCGTCTTACACCCAAGTGGAACTTGGCTTGGGTGTTGCACTGTTTGGATGGGGCGCCATTCGAGCCATTATCTGAGACCGACATGCGTTTTCTCACCTATAAGACGGCTTTTCTTCTAGCATTTGCTTCTGCTCGTCGAGTCAGTGAGCTTCATGCGCTATCTGTTGATTCTGCCTTCTTCCGAAATGAGGCTAACAGTGTCATGTTCACTACTGATTGCTCTTTTCTGGCTAAGAATCAACTTCCTGATTCGGTACCTCCTCCCATCTGCATTCGGACTCTCCCTGCTGTAGATGGCTGGAGGCCTCTTCTTTGTCCTGTTCGTGCGATCAAGACTTATATTACTCGCACTCAGTTCATTAGGAGGGGTTGGAAGAGACTCTTCCCATTCTATTTCCAGGTGGATCTGTCTTGCAATCTAGCTGGCTTATTCTCGCTTGTCTGCATCGGATCTTGTTTTGAACCGGCTTAATGCTCATGAGGTTCGTGCCATTTCTACATCCTGGGCGTTCTCCAATTCTGTTTCGCTCCGGGATGTTATGAATGCGGCTTACTGGAGGAATGCTTCTACCTTCTCCTCCTTTTATCTCCCCCACCTTCAGCAGCAATCTGAGGACCTTTATTCTTTAGGCCCTCTCGTTGCTGCTCAGGCTGTTGTGCACCCTCGTTAAAATTGTTTTTATCGAGGTTGTGCTTCGCTCAGCCTTGTTCTTTTCAGGTGCCTTCTCTCTATCTTCATTGCAGGTTTCGTTATTGTTCTCTGCCATCCTTGCTTTTCTTTCTGTTACTCTTGTTGGTATTGGTTATGTGATTCACCTCCTCCTATTGTTCATTCAGCCAATTGTAAACAATTGTGAGTAGGTTGAAAAGAAATTAAAATTTTTTAGTAAATTTTGTTTCTTAACATACCTACCACAATTGTTTACCGGAGACCCACCCTCCTTGGGGATATCTTTGATATCTATGCCTCCCCGCTAAATCACAAACTTCTCGTTGGCGGAAATACGGAATTGACGTTACGGTTGTTGCGCATGCGCTCGGTAAACGCAAGAGGTGTGCAGAGAGAGTACCTGTAATTTCGAGCGCTGGTCTCGCTCGACTCTTTTTTTCGATCTTTTTCGTCCTTTTGCACTCGTACTTTTCCAACTCGTTTGGAAAAGATTCTAAAAGCTTGAGTTAGTTCTGAAGTAGGGCTTGCACTTATGTTACAGCCAATTGTAAACAATTGTGGTAGGTATGTTAAGAAACAAAATTTACTAAAAAATTTTAATGTTTGTGATGCAAAAAATGAAAGAATTAGTTATTCAAAAAGTTTATTTGCAAGCGTTGTCTGCTTTTCGTGTTAGGTAAAGGGTAAATACAATATGAGGAATGTTATTTAAAAAACTTCTTTTTCAAAATGCACCTCACAGAATCTTTTGATATTGGCATACATCATCCTTATAGCGGCCAGATTCAAATTTATTCAAGTCAAGTCCATGGGTTCATATTTCGGTTCCTTATGGGAACTTGAATTTTAACTTTGTTTGATATGAGAAAAATTATTTGAAAATCTTTTTCTTCAGATCCACCAGGCAGAACATTTTCATATTTCTTATTCAGCACTCTAAGGTGGGGGCAGATCCAAATTTGTTCAAACCATGTCTCTTGGAACATGTTTTAACATTGTTCAGTTTGAGGAATATTCTTTCAAATTCTAAAGATTTACCATGCAGAATCCTTTAATATTTGATACCCAACATCCTTACTGGCGTCAAATCAAGTTTGTTTAAATAAAGACCCAGGGTTTATATTAAGGATCCTTATGGGTGACCAAATTTTAACTTGGTGCAACATTAGCAAAATTCTTTAAAAATCTTGTTCTTCAGATCAACCAGTCAGAATCATCTCATATTTCGCATCCTTGATGGGGGAGGGGATGGTCAGATTCAATTTTGTTCAAATTAAGTCCATGGGTTCATATCCAGGCTGCATTTCAACCTAGGGTAACATAAGGAGTGCTCTTTAACATCGGTTAGAATCTCCTGGTAGCTGGTATGCAGCGTCCTTATGAGGTCAGATTCAAGTTAATCCCTGGTTTCATATTTGAGCTCCTTATTGGAACTCAAATTTTAACTCAGTACAATATGAGAAAAATGCTTTAAACATTTTCTTCAGATCCATCTGGCAGAAACTTTTCATATTTCGTATACACCATCCTTGTGGCGGCACATTGAAGTATGTTCAGATCAAGTCCATGGGTTCTTATTTGGTCTCCCTGTAGTGCAATATGATATTTTATAAGAAAACAAATTTTATTTCAATCAATTTTTGTGTTTTCATTAATGATAACATCTGTCCATGAGTGTGTAAGGTCACACAGCCAGAAAGCCCCAATTTTTCAAGAGAGAAAAAAAAACTTGTCACAATCATGTCCTTGTTGACTGCCATTTCACTCCATTTCTTCACACAGAGGATGGCTTAACCCTTTACCCAACGTAACGGCCAAAACTGGCAAGCACTATTCACAAAAATCGCCGATTTTCCTTATTTTTTTATTTTTTGTCTCAAAAACATAGGTTATGACCCCTCATTGGAATGAGCTCATCTAGCTCGTTCCAACGAGGGGTCATAACCTGTGTTATTGAAACAAAAAATGAAAAAAATTAGTTATTCAAGAATTGTTTTGGCAAGTGTTGTCTGCTTTTCATGTTAGGTAAAGGATTAAAGAAACACTTAATATTTCAAGCCAAAATTTTAGGCATCTTAGGTGGTCTTTTCAGAGGGAAGCCCTTCTGTCATTTTTCAACATAATATCAAGCCTAATGCAGGGCTCATGCTTGGAGTTGGGGGTTGAAAACTTGACATAATTTTTCAGAGCCATTTTGGAGAAAGTCATTGCTGTAAGCACACATGTAGAAGGACACTTCCTTTTAAAAATTAATAAAAATGATAAATTTGTCCCTTGTGTGCAGTAAGGCTTTGCAACGCTTTACACCACCATCCATGCTATTCTGTAAATTATGAGGTCTAAAACATAAAACAAACCGACAACATGAACTTTTGATGGTAAAGAAATAATAACAAAAATAAAATAAAAAGCAATTTTACAAAAAATGGCCTGGGAAACAGAAGATTTACTTTGTGGGGCCTTACAATTGGTTTAATATTGTTTTGTACAAGAAATTTTTGGTGATTGTACTGCTTAAAAGCTAAGGCACATTTTGGAAGTTATACTTAGTCCTTTACCTAATTCACAGGATATCAAAATTTATTATTTTGAATATTATTTTTTCAATTTTTTCAAAAAAGTTCCTCAAAGCCATATCATGTGACCTCTCTCTGCAACAAACTTGACAAAAGACACTTGATATGGTGTTGTTGAAAGTTTTTGAAAAATAATTTGTTTTCAAATGCTCAGTTTGTAAATTTGTTAGGTAAAGGGTTAAGTGAATTTGGAACAAATGATTTTTTTTTTTAATTTAACCTTGTTTCAAGTGACAAATTCCTTTCAGGCAGATCAACAAGTTGGGTTCTGTGTTTTTCAATTTTTAATTCATGATTGATGGTAATATTTTATCTTTCTAGAGGAATCTTTAAACACAGTAGCTGGTGAAGAAAGTAAACCATCAAAGAATACAGTGCAACTTGAATTACCAGAAGTGATCATACCTGATTCTGCTAGAGGATTCTTCTCCATAATTGGTGAGTTAAATGTATTATAGTGGTAAAATTTGAAAATAAATTATCCACTACATATCAAGTGCATTAACCCTTTCAGCACTGGTGCCCTGGACGGAATCATCTCATGCAGTACTGTCCACAGAAAAAGGGACGAATCCATTCAACATTTGTGGCGAGGTTCAGTGATAATTTAATCCAACAGCTCTATAGAGCTGTAGGATTAAATTCTTACAGCTCTATAGAGCTGTAGGATTAAATTCTTACTGTTCCTCAAAGGCTTCACCAGGTGGCGGGTGGACCCGTGAGTGTAAATGACCACTTTTTTTTACTTTTTCTTTCAAGAAACAAGTATGCAAATAAATCCCCAATAGGCCACCAGAAAGCTCCATTTAATACAAAAATAAAAAATTTCCCTGTGGGGGTGGGGGGATTCCCTAGTATGCTCGTGCCTTCGGAATGCGCGGCAGCTGCCAAGTGTACCCCAGTGTACCTTTTTCATTAATGTCAAACCCCTTTTGAAAATCCTGGCAATGCCCATGTTCCTCATCACTGATTTATTCTTTTTTAGCTCAACTTTGAGGTAGTCAAATTTGAGGTTTTGGCATGGCCTGTTGTCTGTCGTCTGTCTGTCCATCCATACGTCCGTCCATCCATCCCTCAACAATTCAATACGGCTTGGACTAGAGGCTGTATTTATGAACCGATCTTTACGAAACTTCTTGGGTACCTTCGTTATCACCTTGGGATGAGAACAAGTGTTTTTGGGTGCAGTCTGAAATTCAAAATGGCTGCCGGTGGCTACTTTATACCGAAATTAGGTACAATCAGTTTTTTTGTACTTAACTTCTATATGAAGGTTCTGATTTGAATAAAAAATTTTATGAATGTTTAGTAACATGGAATACATCACATATAATACAGGTTTTTTCTCGTGCATAAATTAGGCAAATTAGATGAACTTTGATTTATTCAGTGCTCCTTTTACACAGTTAGTACACATGTCAATACAACTTGGGCTAGAGGCTGTATTTATGAACCGATCTTTACGAAACTTCTTGGGTACCTTTGTTATCACCTCAGGATGAGAACCGGTGTTTTTGTGTGCGGTCCAAAATTTTAAGATGGCCGCCAGCGGCCAATTAGACAAACTTTGATTTATTGAGTGCTACTTATACACAGCAAGTGTAAATTTCAATACGGCTCTTGCTAGAGGCATCTAACTGTCACCCACCTTTACAATACTTTGCCTGCACATTTGTTACAGGCTACTGTCAGTATTTATGTACAGACCTTTACAATACTTTACATGTACCTTTGTTATCAGGTCATTACCTTGATGTGTGTCATTGCTGTGTCACATACTATACATGTACATGTCTTACACAAATTGAGCTACAGTGTCATTGACACTTTCATTATATTGTCTTCTTGTCCACTCATAAATCTTTCTTCCCACAAAAGTTTATACTGTGTTGAAAGGGTTAAAGTTGTTTACTCTAACTTGCACTTATTCACAAAGTTATTCTTATGGCCTTACATCTTTACTCAATGTACATGATATCAAAATTCATTATTTTAAATATTGATTTTTCAACATTTTAACAAAATTTCAACAAAACCATATCATGTGACCCCTCAGTGGAACAAGCTTGTTCCAATGAGGGGTTATATGATATGGTTTTGATGACATTTTTTGAAAAATAATATTTTTTTCAGCTGCTAAATTTATGAATAACTTGGGTGGATCAGCATGATTCAAAGGGTAAAGGGTTAACAATGTCTAACTGACTCCATAAAGTAGGCGCCAAGCATGAGATTTCTTAACTTTTCCCCATTTCTCAAATAGAATGCATGTGAAAGGGACAGTGATGAATATAGCAGTCATGAAAATTACCCCAAAAGCCTGTGATTGTGAAAGAGCCTGTAATAGAGGACTTGAACCTATTCAAGAATTAATTTTTAGTAATGATAAAGCATACCCTTTACCCAAAGTAACGGCCAAAACCGGCCAGCGCTATTCTCAAAAATAGCCAATTAATTTTTAAAATATTTTCATTTTTTGTCTCAAAAACATAGGTTATGACCCCTCGTTGGAACGAGCTCGTCGAGCTCGTTCCAACGAGGGGTCATAACCTATGTTTTTGAGACAAAAAATGAAAAAAATTAGTTATTCAAGAATTTTTTTGCAAGTGTCGTCTGTTTTTCATGTTAGGTAAAGGGTTAAATAGAGGAAGTCCAATGAGACAGCCATTAATAGTAAAATTTACAAAATGAGTAGATTAAATTATATCAACCTTGTGTTTTAGTGGGGCTCGGGCCTAATTTACAGGATGAGTTTTAGAAGTTTCAAAATAATCTGTGGACAGGTTGAATGAAGATTCTATTTATCACTTGATCCAAAAACCTGGTAAAAATGCTTAAATGGATTCAGAAAGAAACAGCATTTCCAATAAGGCCTTGAAATATGAAGATGTGTGGTATATCAGAAATATCGTTCAGTATTGTTATTAAGCCAATACCAATTTACTGTACCGAGGACATCTTAAGTACAGTACAGTCACCGTGGATGGGACACTTTCCACGCGGGTGTACAGTATTTCCACGGTTGCAATAATATTAGACTGCAAACACTAATTATAGGAATAATCATCAAAAATTTAATTAATGAAGCACCAGGTACAATGATGATTTTTATTACCTGGTAAATTCATGTATGCACATCACTGTCCACACGTGGATTATGACCAGTCCACGACGACTATACTGTATTAAAAATATTCGCAGCATTAGTTAAAAAAATAAAAGGTCAAACAGCAGAACATTATTCAACATTCCTAACAAGAAGAGCCCATGAACTGAGTATTCTGTAGGCACTCACTTGACACTGGTTATTTGATGAAACAAAAAATCTTACCGGTAGATAAAATACCCATATGTGGGTAAATATGGGGTATTTTATCTCAGCCTTTTCTCTCTCACTTTTTCATTCCCACTCACCACCAGTCATTCAATGTAACAAAAATGCTGAAAGAAACTACCCAGTAATAGTCTTTGTCTGGATGAACAAGCAGCTATGCTAAACCACATGAGTGGGGTATGAAGACATGACATTATTGCAAACATTTTTCAAAAAACAAAATTGTGTGTTACTGTTTTCATAAAAACCTCCCACAGTCAGATTCTAATCACTTTGAGGTACTTGAATGCTATGGAAATTGGTTTAACATATCTGGAAAAAGTATGCAACATTTTCCTGGCAAGTTTAAGAACTTTGCCTTCCTCCACTTGTAAAACTTTTTGACACAGTATGACCATTGCTGTTGAAAGTTTCATTAAACCCAATAAATAAGGCCCAACAAAGTAGATCTTTTGTTTCTCGAGCCATTTTTTGTAAAATTGCATGTGAGTGGGCAGTTTTTTATTTTATTTTTTTATTTTGTAGTTATTTTTTTGCCACCAAAAGTTCATGCTCTTGGTTTTTTTTTGTGTTTTAAGCCTCATAATCTAAAGAATAGCGTGGGTGGTGGTGTATTTCATCTCTTGAGTGCAAGAAGGCTTTGCAGTGCTAAAGGGACAAATTTATAAATTTTATTAACTTGGGTAAAATATCAGACATAAACCATTTAATTTTTATTTTTAGCTCAACTTGACAAAGTCAAGCTGAGCTATTGCCGTCACTTCTCGTCCGTCGGTGTATGTATGTATGTATGTACATCCAGGTGTACGTATGTATGTACGTACATCCACAATTTCCTTTGGCACACTGCACAGGTCGCATTTATGATCAGATCACTTTGAAACTTGGTATGCTTGTTTGGGGTGACCTCTAGATGGGAGCTATCGATTTTCTTCCATTTTTGTCAAAAAATGTTGCCACTGGCAACGGTCTTTAAACTTAGTTTAGTCAGACCTCAATATTTCCCTTTGGCACACCCTACAGGGCACATTTATAATCGGATGTCTTTGAAACCTGGTATGCTTATTTGCAGTGACCTCTAAATGGGAGCTATCGATTTTCTTCCATTTATGGCAAAAGATGTTGCCGCTGGCAACGACCTTTGCACTTAGTTTAGTTAGGCATCAATATATTCCTTTGGCACACCCTGTAGGACACATTTATGATCAGATCAGTTTGAAACTTGGTTTGCTTGTTTGGGGTTACCTCTTGATGGGAGCTATCTATTATCTTCCATTTCCATCGAAAAATGTTGCCGCTGGCAAAGACCTTTGATGAACTAAGTGCAATTATGCATGAATATTTCCCTTTGGCACACCCTGCAGGGCACATTTATAATCAGATCAATTTGAAACTTGGTATACTTATATGGGGTGACCTCTAGATGGGAGCTATTGATTTTCCTCCATTTCTGTCAAAATATGTTGCCGCAGGCAACGGCCTTTGAACTTAGTTTAGTCAGGCATCAATATATTCCTTTGGCAAACCCTACAGGACACATTTATGATCAGATCGGTTTGAAACTTGGTATGCTTGTTTGGGGTTACCTCTATATGGGAGCTACCAATTATCTTCCATTTCTGTCAAAAAATGTTGCCGCTGGCAATGACCTTTGATGAACTTAGTGCACTTATGCATCAGTATTTCCCTTTGGCACTCCCTGCAGAGCACATTTATAATCGGATCAATTTGAAACTTGGTATGCTTGTTTGGGGTGACCTCTAAATGGGAGGTATCGATTTTCTTCCATTTCCATCAAAAAATATTGCTGCTGGCAATGGCCTTTGAACTTAGTTTAGTCAGACCTTAATATTTCCCTTTGGCACACCTTACAGGGCACATTTATGGTCAGATCAGTTTGAAACTTGGTAAGCTTGTTTGGGGTTACCTGTAGATGGGAACTATCGATTATCTTCTATTTCCGGCAAAAAATGTTGTGACCTCCAATGAACTTAGTGCAGTTATGCATCAATATTTCCCTTTCAGGGTGACCTCTAGAGGGGAACTGTCAATTTTCTTCCATTTCCATCAAAAATAGTTTCCGTTTTCAATGACCATTGAACTTAGTATAGTCAGGCATCAGTATATTCCTCTGGCATGCAGGGCACATTTATGATAGGATCGCTTGAAACTTGGTATGCATGTTCTGGATGGCTTATGGATGTTAGCTGTTGATTTCTTTTCATTTCCATAAAAAATTATTGTTGCTAGCACTAGCCTTTGGACTGAGTGCATTTTTGTAGCAACTTATCTCTTTTGCACTCTCTACAGGGTGTATTTATGAATTTCCATAAAAAGATAAAAAGACCATTGCCACCAGCCAGGACCATCAAATTTAGTGCATTTGTGCATTAACATCTTCCTTTGGCATGCCTCAGAGGGCGCATTCATTATCGGGTTGCTTTGAAACTTCATGTGCTTATTCAGGGCGACAGAGATGGGAGCTATCGATTTTCTTTTCATTTCTATCAAAAACTGTGGCTGTCAGCAACAATCTTTCAATCTATTGCTTTTGTGGATTTACATTCTATTTTGACATGACATACAGGGCACATTTATTTTTAGGATTGTTTTTGGACTCGGCATGCTCATTAGGTGAAACCTCTACATGTAGATTCATTTCTGTGAAAAAAGTTGCTGTTTACAATGACCTCCAAACTTACTGCATTTGTGTATCAACATTCTTCCTTTAGCCAGCCTTACAGTTTACATTTAAAATGCATGGGTTGCTCTGACATTGGCACACACAGTGCTGTTATGTTGAAGTTTAACCAAATAACATTGGAACCAATGATCTTCAGATTTACCATTTCAGGTTTGTCAAGTTGAGCTACAGTGTCATTGACATTTTCATTTTAGGTTTGCATTGGTTATAAAAAACGAGCAAGTGGCAGCTAAAAGGACCATGGGGGGGGGGGGGGGGGGGGGGGTCTGAGAAACAGATTTTAACTTTTTTAGGCCTAAATATAAATATATATTGTGCATGAAAGTATGAAACATATTGTTTATTTGCTTACCTGACTGAAAGTCATGGTCAGCCATAGTGAGCACTCTCCATCCATCATCTGTCATCTGGGGTGAAGGTGCTGTTTGTGTCTTCTCCTCCCAAACTGATAGCCAGATTCCAATCAGATTTTATGTGAGTGATGGCTGGGGTGGGGCATTTCAGTTTTGTTAAAATCAATGTGCTGCTCCCCTTCACAGGAAAAAAACATCCCAGTTTTTTTAGCTTAACTTGACGAAGTCAAGATAAGCTATTGCCATCACACGTGCAGAAGTCTGTTAGTCTGTGAGTCTGTTCACATTATCATTTAGCACAGGCTACACCCCGTATTTCTTGTCCGATTGTCCTGAAATTTCATATGCAGGTTTGGGGTCATGTCTAGATGAGAACGTCCCCTTTTGGTCACAATCGCTCAACCATGATGGCTGCCCAAGCCCAAAACCCCAAAACCCCAAAACCTTTAGCACAGCCTACATGTCATATTTATGAAGGGATTTCATTGTAACTTGGTAGGATGCCTTTGTATAATATCTAGATGAGAATGTCCCCTTTTGGTCATGATCTGTCAACCATGACGGCTGCCCAAGCCCAAAACCCAAAAACTTTTAGCACAGCCTGCAGGTCATATTTAATATGGAGGGATCTCATTGTAACTTGGTAGGATGACTCTGTGTGATGTCTAGTTGAGAACTTCCCCATTTGGTTACAATGGTTACATTTGGTCGCAATCTATCAACCGTGACGACTGCCCAAGCCCCAAACCCCAAAGCCTTTAGCACAGTCTACAGGTCGTATTTATGGAGGGATTTCATTGTAGCTTGGTAGGTTGACTTCATATGTCTAGATGAGAACGTCCCCTTTTGGCTGCAATTGGTCAACTGTGACGGCTACAGGAGCCCGAAGCCCAAAAACATTTAGCACAGTCTACAGGTCATATTTATGAAGGGATTTCAATGTAACTTGGTAAGATGACTCCAAATAATGTCTAGATGAGAACGTCCCCTTTTGGTTGCAATCATTCTGCTGTGACGGCCGCCCAAGCCCCAAACCCGAAAACATTTCGCCTAGTCTATAGGTCATATTTATGGAGGGATTTCATTGTAACTTAGTAGGTTGACTCCATATAATGTCTAGATGATAGCATCCCCTTTTGGTCATGATTGGTCAGCTGTGACAGCTACAGGGGCCCGAAGGCTGAAGTCCGAAAACCTTTAGCACAGTCTACAGGTCATATTTTTGAAGGGATTTCATTGTAACTTGGTAGGATCACTTCAGATGATGCCCAGATGAGAACGTCTCCTTTTGGTCACGATCATTCAACCATTTATGGCTGCCTGAGCTCAAAACCCGAAAAACTTTAGCACAGACTGCAGGTCGTATTTATGAAGGAATTTCATTGTAACTTGGAAGGATGACTCAGTATAATGTCGAGATGAGGACATCCCCTTTTGGTTGCTGTGAGGGCCACATACATTAACTGTGAGGGCCACATTAACCCACCCCTCAACTCTTTAGTACAGTCTACAGCTCAAATTATTTTTATTGAAAACATAGCATACAGGGAACAGAAATTAACATATTCCCAATTAACACAATTCTTGTCTTATTTCATAATCCTTTCATAAACATTGAGCATTATCTTTTTCATCAAACACAACACACAGACAAGTTAAGCTACAGTGTCATTGACACTTTCATTTTAAAACATTATTCTCATGAACCGATGGGGATAATAACTTGATTTTTGATACCCCTCTTCTTTTTGAGATGTAAATTGACATTTGTTCAAATGAAGATTGGGAGCAATATTTGGCATTGTAATGGGAGAGGCAAGAACCCCCCTCCCACCCCACCCCTCACAAACCCCCTCCACCACCCCTCCCTCATCCCCTCCCCCATACACACAAATTTTTAATTTTCCGAATGCCTGTGCAGATTTGAATGAGACTTAGAACTCAATATAATATTTATATATAAGTGACATGTACCTGATTTCTGTAAAACAAATTAACCATGCATCCCTGTGAGAAGCCTCAGACAGAAAATAGAACAAAAATGGAAAACTTTTTTCTGCAAAACTGCAAAGAACAGGTAACTGGTACATACTATGGAGCCTTCTCCAGAGGAGTATAATAAGAATGGTCAACAAAATCCTGATCGATTTTATTAAGGGCTTCATATGGGGCTCCTCATTTTAACACCATGGGAAAGAGGAAAAACATTAAAAAAAAACCCATCTTTTTCCCAACAACAACTCCAAAAAGCTTTCATAATTGGCATTTAACATTATTGGAAGGTTGAATCAGAATTTTGTCCAAATAAAGCTGTTAGGGACATATTTTGGGGTGTTCCAGCCCTAGGTGTTTAACACTGGGTAATGGAGAAAACATTTTCAAAATCTTCTTTTCACACTTGGAGAAATGAAAAACAAGACACTAAAAACCAAATTTGGTTAATTTTAGGAGACGTCATGGGCCCAGCTTTGAGTAATTTAGACCAGCTGCTGAAAATGCCAACAGGATGTGGAGAACAGAATATGGTAAGCTTCGCACCTGATATATCAATACTGAAGTATCTTGAGACCTCTGGACAGTCCAACCCTGCTTTAGAAGCAAAGGCCAAAGAGTACCTGAAAGTTGGTGAGTATCTATATAGAGGATTTAATGAATCTCGATTTGATATGAAATTTATGAACTGATTTAATTAATATTGCTCTTGGGCCCAGGTTTAAGGTATCATATAATAAATATGATTATTTCTTGATGGACTGAAGTGTAGTGATTTGATTGGCTGAAAAGTACAATATAAATAATGCCTCTATACAACTGGATTACTGGAATGTATTTAAAAAACGTCAGTGAAAAACATCACTTCTCAATCTGCCCCCTCCCCCCCCCCCCCCCCCACCCTCTCCAAGATGCCATCAAGTCAGTCAATTCAATAACTCCTCCCAGTCTATAATGTTTGATGATGGAAAAGCAGTTATGCTGTGACTATAGTCACAGCATAACAGCTTTCACTTCATAAAACATCATTATGTTACATGGTATCCACCTGACAATGTCGGCACTTGTCTATAGTAACTAAAATATGTTGTAAATATACTAAGTCAAAAAAGAAAGTATAATAGAAACAAATGTGAAAAAAATAGCATAAAGGATGAAATATAATAGTTCTAATGTTGTATGTTTGTGGACAAGAAGTCGTGCAAAGAGTTTAATGACATGTTGCTGTTGTCATCCACCAACCGTATACAATTTTGCTATGGATTTCAAAATAGCATGTGCTACCCGAGAATGTCAAATTGAATGGGTGACCGACGATTTTCTTTTTGTTATGTTGTGCTGGAGAGCCTGGGTTATTGAGAAAACATGCTAGTTTTTGTCTTCTGACATTTTAAAAAATGCCAAAGTTAACTGAAAATCAGAGGTTGCGTGTCATTGGTATGCATGAGGCTGGGATACCTCCAGATGAGCTTGCTGCTGAGTTTGGAGTCACTGTGGCGACTATTTACCGTCTCATTGGAAGGTATAGAACCACTGGATCTACTTCCGACTGACCGTGTTCAGGTTGACCAAGAGTTATGACCCCTGCACCAGACCAACACATCAGAATGTCTCACTTGCGGGATTGCTTCCTTCCGGCGATGAGGACAGCAGCAATTACTCCTGGTAGAACTAACAATAGAATCAGTGCACAAACTGTCTGCAACGACTCGCTGAACATGACATCTGAAGTAGGCATCCATACCACCTACCAATCCTTACCCAACGTCATCATACCGTCAGAATAGAATGAGTACATATTTATCAATTTTATTAACTTGGGTAAAATATTAGACATAAACCATTTAATTTATATTTTTTTAAATTTGCATTGGTGTAAAGAAGAGCATGTGGCAGCCATAAAAAAAAGAGCATGTGGTAGCCAAAAGGGACCATGAGAGAGGGCCCGAGGAAACAGATTTTTAACTTATTGTAATGAAATATTTACACTCTGTTCAAGTAAAGCTTGGTATAAAAACATGAATATGCAGAGAGTGTTATTGCCGATAATTTGAAAATAGGCCTAAAACTGAAGTATAATAGTGTACAAAGTTGACCTTGTTATTCTATAAAAGTGAATAAATAAATGAGTTATGTCTTCACTATTATGATATATGAGACAAAAAAGTAGGTAATAGTTGAAACTATTTTTTGATGGGTAATGCTTTAGCATTGCAGATGGCTCCTTGTTGAACTCAGTCAACGATATATATCTAACTATTTGGGTTTCCAGTGACTGAAATTGTTTGTGTTGCTATGGTGTTGTAAGTTCATATCAACATTATAACAGTCCTTGAAAATCATGGTCAGAGTCCTTGAACAGTGCTTAAATAGTGCTTAAAATTAATTTTCGGGTATCAGTAGGAACCTTGCAAAGGTACAACAGTACTCTCAAGTTCTCAATTATTTAAGAATTGTCATTTGGTTAATTTTTGTCTCTGCAGGATTTTGTGAGAATCAAAAGTAGTTCTTATGAATCAGGACAAATATTAAGGCCTTGAAAACATTGATTTATCTACATAATCGCACAGAGAGTTAAATTTCAAATTCCAACTATTTTCATGACTTTTATATGTGGATTAACCCTTTGAACCCGAAAGGCCACTTTTCTAGCCCAGGACAATGATCCAACCTGAATTCATAAAGTAGATAGTGTTGCACAGTGAATTTGTGTGGTAGACGAATTGAGGTTGATTGGGCTCCCCATGTAATGAATATAGACTCTACCAGTTGATGGCTCTGAACTGGCATGGAATATACCATTATGGTTCAAAGAGTTAGCAAAAAAAACGTCTCCCTCCCTTATAAAATTGAGTAAAAATTGCCAGAGAAAACAAGTACAATTTTAGGCCTTGGATCATACCAAAAAAAAATTTAATTGATTCTCAGGCATTTTTTTCTTCAAACGAATGAGGGAGGGAGGGAGGGAAGGAGGGAGGAATTTATTTTTATTTTTTATTTTTTTTTATTCAATCCTCACCCACTGTTTCCTATGAAAATTTAATACATGTGAGTATCGAGAATGCATGAAAAACATGTTAAATGTCTTTAGACAGCTATATACTGCCCCACCACCAATCCAGGGTGGTGGAGGTACAGTTAAATATAGCCATCTTAGATGCTACGCTATGCTCCAGAATTAAAAAGGAGAGTTTCCCAACTTACTACTCTGTAAGATGGTTATCTGTTGCCCCTCCACCAGATTGGAGCTCATGCCTCGGGGTTAGGGAGGGGCAAAATGTAACTGTTATACATGTGCTAGGGTGTAGCCAAGAAATCATATTAGAAAATAGAAAAGTTTGCCGGAAAGGAGGGAGGGGGGGGGTGGTACATGTCCTCTGATGAGAGGGCTGTAGCCTCCACTGACCTTCCCTTGGAGCCACCCCTGCCTATCAGTGAGATCATAGACCCACCCAGGTTATTAAGATGTGGGTCAAATTCACCAATACTTTTTAAAATGTCCCAACTTTGTTAATGGTTATAACTTTGCCCCTGAAACACTGTTACTGGTTATAACTTTGCCCCTGAAACACTAACTCTCAGGGGAATTCACTTTTAGATGGGCTGAACTCACTTTCCAAGAGAAAGGGTTGATGAACTAACTTGGGCCAAACTCATAAATTCAGCCCAAGTTTATAAGTCGACTGGGCCAAACTTCTATTGCGACAAACTCACCTGATACCTGCCCTAATAGCTGATTATTGAGCGAAACAAAGACAAAGGTTTTCCAACAAATCTTGAATTTATCATCTTACAGTCATCTATCAGCTTTTCTGAACACCAGTAGAATTTTTAGCAGAATTGTAATACAGTGGAACCCTGTTAATTGAATAGTCACTTTGCCAATGAAAATTATTCAGTTAACAGGAGTATTCAATTAACAAGTATTGTGTCACTTTCCTGCATTCTAGAGATAAATTTAGCATTTATTCTATTATATCTTGTTTGACAGAGCTCCATGAGCTCTGTCAAACAAGATATAAAAGATTAAATGCCTGTATTGGATGTACTGGGGCCAAATAGGTCTATAAACAAAGGAAAACTGGGGAGAGTGAGGGTAATTTCTTGACAGGTTACAAGATTTTTTATTTAATTAACAGGAGTTTACTCTATAACCTATATTCAATTAACAGGTCAAATTTGTACTGGAGGAATGGTAAATGGTTTTGTGTTGGGAAATTATATTCAGTTAACAGGGTTATTCAGTTAAGAGATATCCATTTAAGTGGGCTCCACTGTATACCCAAGGTCGCATTAGCAGCAGTTAGAACTGCTTTAGTTTTTAGTTTATGTTTCATTTTAGCATCCGTTCCAACTTTTGAAATGACCGGGTTATTAGCTCACCTGACTAAAAGTCAGGGTGAGCTTTTCTTATCACTCTTCGTCCGTCTTAAAACTACATGGCACAGAGAATTCTTATTTTGTATAAAGCTTACTTTTATCCAGTAGAATAGAATGGTTAAAAAAAATCCCTATCGGTTTGATCACAAGGTACTTTCTTCAGGACTTTGAAAAAGTGCTGAGTCAGCACTTTTTAACACTGTAGGCAATGGGAAAAAACATTAAAAAATCTTCTTCTCCAGATCCAGCAGGCAGAATCTTTTGATATTTGGTATGCAACATTGTTTGTTCAAATCGGCCCCCTGGGTTCATATTTGGGCTCAGTATAGGAGCCTGATTTCGAACTTAGTGCATTTCGTGCAAATTTCTTAAAAAATCTTCTTCTCCAGATCCAGCAGGCAGAATCTTTTGATATTTGGTATGCAACATTGTGGGGTGGATCTGATTCAAGTTTGTTCAAATCGGCTCCCTAGATTCATATTTCAGGCAAATTTCTTAAAAAATCTTCTTCTCCAGATCCAGCAGGCAGAATTTTTTTAAATTTGGTATGCTACATTGTGGGGTGGATCTAATTCAAGTTTGCTCAAATTGGACCTCTGGGCTTATATTTGGGCTCAGTATAGGAGACCAAATTTGAACTTAGTGCATTTCAGGCAAATTTCTTTGAAAATCTTCTTCTCAAGATCCAGCAGGCAGAATCTTTTGATATTGGGTATGCACCATGCTTAGGGGGGTGAGATTCAAGTTTGTTCAAGCCATGTCCCTATGTCCATATTTGGGCTCACTGTGGGAGCCCGAATGATAACTTAGTTCAAAATGAGGAATTTTCTTTAAAAATCTTCTTCTTCAGATCCAGCAGTCGGAATGTTTTGATATTTGGTGTGCAGCATCCTTAGGGGGTGAGATTCAAGTTTGTTCAAGCCATGTCCCTAGGTCCATATTTGGACTCACTGTGGGAGCTCAAATTGTAACTTAGTTCAAAATGAGGAATTTTCTTAAAAAATCTTCTTCTTCTGATCCAGCAGTCGGAATGTTTTGATATTTGGTGTGCAGCATCCTTAGGGGGGGTGAGATTCAAGTTTGTTAAAGCCAAGACCCTGGGTTCATATATGGGCTTCCTGTGGGAGCCTGAATTATAACTTAGTTCAATATGAGGAATATTCGTTAAGAATCTTTTTTTATTAGATCCACTGGTCAGAATCTTTGGATATTTGGTATAAGCTTTTCTTAGGAGGAGCAGACGCAACTTGTTGAAATCAATTCTCTGAATTGATATTTAGGCTACCATGTCAGGTAAGCACCCTCAGGCCCCCTGGGGCCTCTTGTTTTATTATTGATTCCTTTTCATGGTAAATAGATTTGCAAAAAGAAGTGGTCATTAAATGTTTTTATCACAAAAACGCATTATTATTCGAGAGACCCTTTATTTAACGCACACCGTGGGTTTATAGGTCTATATTCATCAGTGGAATGATTTTTCTACTTCGAATTGACCATTTGAGTTGCCTCTAATTTTGTTTTATGGGAAATGCGCGAGACGTTTGTCAGCTACTAAATGACTACATGTACCAACTTCAAAATGTCAATAAAAACATCAAACGTGGGTCATTTTTTTCAATGCTGCGATGCTTGAGAATCAATTGTATTTTTTTTAGCCTTAATTATATGTTTTTCACGTCCAATAACTGGAATGTTTGTGAAATAAGTAGAACATAAAGGTATAACTGGTATGATTGAGTTTGGAAGGTTCACTCTCTTGAACCTTCCAAGCTTTTGGGCTTATAAAGTTTATCCTTTTTTACAGGTTATCAGAGACAATTAACATACATGCATGACGACTATTCCTTCAGTGCTTTCGGAGGTCGTGGTAATAATAGTGGTAGTATCTGGTTAACAGCCTTTGTTGTACGGTCTTTTGCACAAGCTGCTGAGTACATATACATTGACAGAGAACAAGTGGACAAGAGTATTAACTTTATCTTTCAACAACAGATGCGTGATGGATGCTTCCGACAAGTAGGATCGGTGCATAGTAAATATTTGAAAGGTGGCTTGGCTGGGCTTGAGGATAAGAAAGGACATGAGGCTGGATTAACTGCATATATTCTTGGCTCATTACTTGAAGCTGGTGTATCAGGAAGCGTAAGTTGATTATTTGTCTTCCCTGCTTTTAGCTTTACCCAAATACAAATGGTATTCAACTTTGTGTAAATGAGAAATGCAAGTCTTAAACTGGTTTGATATTTTGTGATTTGTATAAAATCCCTGTCTTTTTTTAACCCATAACTGGTTGAGTGCTAGAAATGACTGTCAGTTTGTTAATAATTAGGCCTCACAAAGTAGATCTTCTGTTTCTCAGGCCATTATTTATAAAATTGCATACAGGTGAGTGTTTTTTTATTTTTGTAATTATTTCTTTACCATCAAAAGTTCATGTTCTTGGTTTATGTTTTAGGCCTCATAATCTATGGAATACCATGGTGGTGGTGTGTTTCGTCCCTTGAGAGCAAAAAGGCTTCTTGCACTCAAGGGACAAATTTATCAATTTTTTCAACTTGGGTAAAATATCTGACATAAACCATTTAATTTTTATTTTTTTTAAGTTTACATTGGTTATAAAAAGAGAGCATGCAGCAGCCAAAAGGACCATGCGGGAGGGCCTGAGAAACAGATTTTTAATTTTTTTTAGGCCTTCTCCATTTTTAGCTCACCTGACTGCAAGTCATTGTGAGCTATTGCCATCACTTGGCATCCATCGTCTGTTAACTTTTGCAAACTTGGCTTCTTCTTCACAGCCATTCAGCCAAATTCAAACATATATTGCATAAACCATCCCTGGAGTATACCCTTTCTATTTTGTTCAAATGAAATGGCAGTCTTCTTCGGGCTCTGATCGATGATGCCAAAGCCTAAAAATCTTCTTCTCATGAACCACTAATGAGATTGCCTTGATATATGGTATGGAACCCTCTTTGGTGTTGAAGATCAAAGTTTGTTCAAGGGAAGTTGGTAGATCAATATTTGGGCTCTCTGTGGGTACATACCCATTTTGGGCTCTGCCCAAAATTTCTATTTCAAGAACTGATGGGCCGATTTGAACCTAATTTGGTATGTAGTATAAGTGGGTCCAAAGTACTTGATTGATGCCCGAAAATTTTTCGTAGCCCAGTGGGTACCCCAGGGGCTAAAAGTAGAAAAAAATTCAAATGCCCATATTTCCCAAACGACACAGAATAGAGAACTGTTATTTGGTATGAAGCATCCTTTTGACCAGTAAAATGGATTAAAAAAAAATAGCCATCGATTGTGTCAGGGTGTTCTGTAGGGGCATTTGAAAAAATGCTGAGTCAGTATATTTGCAGAAATTGAAAAAAATATTTTCTTCAGAACCACTGATCAGAATTTTTTGATATTTATTGTGCAGTATCCATAGGATGGTCAAATACAAATGTGTTCAAATCAAACCCCTCAGTTTATATTTGGGCTCAACAATCAAACCCGTCAGTTTATATTTAGGCTCAACACAGGAGTCCAAATAATTAACTTAGGGCGCTATGGGGAATAATCTTTAAAAATCCACTTCTTCAGATCCTCCAGTCAGATTCTTTTGATATTTGGTATGCAGCATCTCTGGGGAGGTTAGATTCAAGTTTGTTCAAATGGGATTCCTAGATGAATATTTGGGCTCTTTATTGGAGCGTAAATTTTAGCTTAGTGCAGTATGAGAAAATTTCTTAAAAAATCTTCTTTTTCAGACCCACTAGTGAGAATACTTTCATATTTAGTATGTGACATCTCTAGAGGTGTAAGGTTCAAATTTGTTCCAATCGAGTTCCTGGGTTAATATTTGGGTTCCCCAAGGGAGCACAAATATTTACTTAGTGCAATAATAGGAATTATCGTTTAAAATCATCTCCTTCAGATCCAGCAGTCAGATTCTTTTGATATTTGGTGTACAACACCTCTGGGAGGGTTAGATTGAAGGTTGTTCAAATCAGGTCTCTGGCTTAATATTTGGGTTTTTTATTGAAGCCCAAAGTTTAACGTAGTACAATATGAGAAAATTTCTTCTTCAGGTCCACCAGTGAGAATCCTTTCATATTTGGTATGTAACATCTCTACGGGTGTCAAATTCAAGTTTGTTCAAATCGAGTAGCTTGTTTTTAGCTCACCAAAGGGAGCTTAACTTATCACCGGCCGGCCATCATCCATCGTCCGTCATTGTCCGTCGTCATGAACATTTTTCAAATGACTTCTCCTCTGAAACCACTGGTCCGATTTTCACGAAACTTCATGTGGATATTCATTACTGTATGGCAATTGATGTTTGTTCAAATGAAATGGACACGTCCCATAGGGGCTCTGTATGGGGCATAACTCTGTTAGCACCGTATGAATTATAGAAAAATTATTAAAAAATCTTCTTCTCCAGAACCAGTGGGCAGAATCTTTTGATGCTTGGTATGCAGCATCTTGGTATGGGTCTGATTCAAGTTTGTTCAAATCGGCCCCCTGGATTCATATTTGGGTTCACTATAGAAGTCCAAATTCGAACTTAGTGCATTTCAGGCAAATTTCTTAAAAAGTCTTCTTCTCCAGATCCAGCAGGCAGAATCTTTTGATATTTGGTATGCAACATTGTGGGGTAGATCTGATTCAAGTTTGTTCAAATCGGCCCCCTGGATTCACATTTGGGCTCAGTATAGAAGCTCGAATTCGAACTTAGTGCATTTCAGGCAAATTTCTTAAAAAAATCTTCTTCTCCTGATCCAGCAGGCAGAATCTTTTGATACGCAACATTGTGGGGTGGATCTGATTCAAGTTTGTTCAAATCAGCCCCCGTGATTCATATTTGGGCTCACTATAAAAGCTCGAATTAGAACTTAGTACTTGCTTGGTATGCAGCATCTTGGTATGGGTCTGATTCAAGTTTGTTCAAATCGGCCCCCTGGATTCATATTTGGGTTCACTATAGAAGTCCAAATTCGAACTTAGTGCATTTCAGGCAAATTTCTTAAAAAATCTTCTTCTCCAGATCCAGCAGGCAGAATCTTTTGATATTTGGTATGCAACATTGTGGGGTAGATCTGATTCAAGTTTGTTCAAATCGGCCCCCTGGATTCACATTTGGGCTCAGTATAGAAGCTCGAATTCGAACTTAGTGCATTTCAGGCAAATTTCTTAAAAAAATCTTCTTCTTCTGATCCAGCAGGCAGAATCTTTTGATACGCAACATTGTGGGGTGGATCTGATTCAAGTTTGTTCAAATCAGCCCCCGTGATTCATATTTGGGCTCAGTATAGAAGCCTGAATTCGAACTTAGTGCATTTCAGGCAAATTTCTTCAAAAATCTTCTTCTCCACATCCAGCAGGCAGAATCTTTTGATATTTGGTATGCAACATAGTGGGGTGGATCTCTGATTCAAGTTTGTTCAAATCGGCCCCCTGGATTCATATTTGGGCTCACTATAAAAGCTCGAATTAGAACTTAGTGCATTTCAGGCAAATTTCTTCAAAAATCTTCATCTCCAGATTCAGCAGGCAGAATCTTTTGATAATTGGTATGCAACATTGTGGGATGGATCTGATTCAAGTTTGTTCAAATCGGCCCCCCTGGGTTCATATTTGGGCTCAGTATAGGAGCCCAAATTTGAACTTAGTGCATTTCAAGCAAATTTCTTTAAAAATCTTCTTCTCAAGATCCAGCAGGCAGAATCTTTTGATAATTGGTATGCAACATTGTGGGATGGATCTGATTCAAGTTTGTTCAAATCGGCTCCCCTGGGTTCATATTGGGGCTCAGTATAGGAGCCCAAATTTGAACTTAGTGCATTTCAAGCAAATTTCTTTAAAAATCTTCTTCTCAAGATCCAGCAGGCAGAATCTTTTGATATTGGGTATGCAGCATGCTTAGGAAGGAGGGGGGGGGGGGGGGAGATTCAAGTTTGTTCAAGCCAAGTCCCTGGGTTCATATTTGGGCTCACTGTGGTAGCCCGAATTATAACTTAGTTCAAATTGAGGAATTTTCTTTAAAAATCTTCTTCTTCAGATCCAGCAGCCAGAATGTTTTGATATTTGGTATGCAGCATCTTTAGGGGGGTGAGATTCAAGTTTGTTCAAACCATGTCCCTAGATCCATATTTGGGCTCACTGTGGGAGCCCGAATGATAACTTAGTTCAAAATGAGGAATTTTGTTTAAAAATCTTCTTCTTCAGATCCAGCAGTCGGAATGTTTTGATATTTGGTATACAGCATCCTTGGGATGGGGGGGGGGGGGGGGGGGGGAGAGATTCAAGTTTGTTCAAGCCATATCCCTAGGTCCATATTTGGGCTCACTGTGGGAGCTTGAGTTGTACCTTAGTTCGAAATGAGGAATTTTCTTTAAAAATCTTCTTCTTCAGATCCAGCAATCAGAATGTTTTGATACGTGTAGCATTCTTAGGGGGGTGAGATTCAAGTTTGTTCAAGCCAAGTCCCTGCATTCCTATTTGGGCTCACTGTGGGAGCCCGAATGATAACTTAGTTCAAAATGAGGAATTTTCTTTAAAAATCTTCTTCTTCAGATCCAGCAGATGAATGCTTTTGATATTTGGTATGCAGCATCCTTAGGGGGGTAAGATTCAAGTTTGTTCAAGCCATGTCCCTAGTTCCATAAAATTTGTCTCTCATGACTTCATTCCTTTGTAGTGTTGATGAACCATGTCTAACTGAATGTGACCCCAAATACTTCTTTGAACCACTTTGTTTGAATCACTTTGCCTGGTGAGCATTTAAGGCCCCCTTGGGGCCTCTTGTTTCTTGTTGTTTCTTGTTGTTTTTTTAATTTTTTTTAGGGGGGGGGGGGTGGGTGGGGCCATGGGGGCTAGAGAGAACCACAGTAGTTGAAAACAAACAAAAATTTTGTTCGGTTGTTGTTGTTTAATACTTCACAGAACAGAGCTTGCTAGGAAGCTTTCCTAGGACCAGCAGAAATGAATGGCCAAAAAAGTTGCCTTTGGTTGTGTCAAAGCAAAGGCAACTTTTTTGGCCATTCATTTCTGCTTCTCAGGCCATTATTTGTAAAATTGCATGCGGGCAAGTGTTTTTTTATTTTTGTAATTATTTCTTTACCATCAAAAGTTCAAGTTTGCTCTTGTTGCTGATCACTTAACTGATACACTCATCTCTTTTGACAATTTGAGCCAGGTGAGCATTTTAGGCTCACTTGAGCCTCTGGTTTACAAATGGCACATATAAACAACATTCCTTTTTTTGAATTTTGCAAATTCAAAATAAGTTTGCCTTATATTTGTATTCCTTTTTATTCAATTAATTTCCATGACTTGAGGCATCAATGAGTTAATTTGGCTTATCTGAGAAAATGATCACAAGGACATGAATTTGAAAGATTCCTGCACTCACAAAAATTGTATAAAATTGAAATATCTTACTCACCATTTAAAAGCTATTTTTGAATCTATTGTTTAATTGTAACTTGTTGAATCAACAACCAAATTTGTATTTCATTGAGCACTATATTTAATTTCCGGGTATCAGTGGGAACCCTGCAAAGGAACAACAGTACTCTCAAGTTCTCAATTATTTAAAAATTGCCATTTGATTGCTATTTGAATAGTATATCCATTCATCATTGAAGTGTAAATTTGCTTATTCGGGCCTCATATTTCTTCTCTTTACAGCAAAGTAGTATATCTGACCCAGAATTTTCTCATTTTATTTGTTGTAAGGCCTAAAAAAGTTAAAAAACTGTTTCTCAGGTCCTCCTGCATGTTTCTTTTGGCTGCCGTATGCTCTCTTTTTATAACCAGTGCATACTTGAAAAAAAAATTAAATGGTTTATGTCTGATATTTTACCTAAGGTAATAAAATTGATAAATATGTCCCTTGAGTGCAACAAAGTCTTTGCAATGCTTTAGCATTGTAAAGCTTACTTGTATTCTAGAGACGAAATACATCACCACCCATTCTATTCTGTTGTTTATGAGGCCTGAAACATAAAGCAAATCAAGAATTTGAACTTTTGATGGCAAAGAAATAATGACTAAAATAAAATAAAAAACCACCCACCTACATACAATTTTACAAAAAATGACCTGAGAAACAGAAGATATACTTTATGGGGCCTAAATTTGACTTTGTACTTGACAATGTGTTGCAGACATGATATGGCCATATATGCGGAAAATGACCTCAAACATCAATGCAAAAATAATTAAATACCTTTTTTTAATGTCTGTATGTTATTATTTGGGTCCCTGTAACTATTAGGGCATCACAGAGAAATACCAACACATTGTTGAAGGTTCATTTAAATAAATAATAAAATAAGGCTTTTAAGAAAACCCTTGTTTCTCTAGTAAGTTGTTTCTCCGGTAAGTTTTCTTCAATTTTTCGTCCAGAGAGGTAAGTTTTGGTTTTTATATGCCTGTTTGAAAAACAGTTGTATTATGTAATCAGTCTGTCCATCTGTCTGTCCATCTATCCATCTATTAACATTTTTGGTTTCCAACCAATAACTCCAGTTTCAATTATTTGATCTGAACTAAAGTTGGTATGGATATTTTCCAGCTAATAATACAAACCAAGTTTGAATATGGGTTCTGTCCAATTCTTTTTACATGAGTTATGGCACTTTTTTAGCTTGTAATTTTGTCAGTATTGTTCACATATTCATTTTGATCGATATATAATTAGGGGTATATCAGATGTTCTTTATAAAGTAAAATTTTTGTATTTTTAGTACAATTCAAAATGGCCAACAGGCATATTTAGCCATGCCTGGCGGTGCTCTTATTTTTTGATTTTTTAACCCTCAAAAGAATAGAGATTTTTACATTTTTCTGCTCCACTTTGACAGTCTATATCTTGTGGCTTAGAAGTTGTTTCTAGTTAAGTCTTGGCTGCCTATATAGACAGCCAAGACTTGCCTACAAACTACTGCTAAAGTACTTAGAATGTAACTTTGCCTTTCATATTTATTACACATCAAAGTTTGGAAAGAATTTACTCTATCAGTGTAGATTTTCACTGATTAAAAAAAATAGAACCCTGTTTATTGAATAGCCACTTTGCCCATGAGAATTATTCAATTAACAGGAGTATTCAATAAACAGGGATTGTGTCACTTTCCTGTATTCTAGAGATAAACCTAGCATTTATTCTATTATATCTTGTTTGACAGAGCTCCATGAGCTCTGTCAAACAAGATATAATAGATTAAATGCCTGTATTGGATGTACTGAGGCCAAATACGTCTATAAACAAAAGAAAACTGGGGAGAGTCGGGGTAATTTCTCAATAGGTTACAAGATTTTTTTATTAAATTAACAGGAGTTTACTCTATAACCTATATTCAATTAACAGGTCAAATTTGTACTGGAGGTATGGTAAATGGTTTTGTGTTGGGAAATTAACAGGGTTATTCAGTTAAGAGATATCCAATTAAGTGGCTTTTGTTTGTGATTTTTTAATGACTAGGGAATCTTTTTTGCAGAATTTTAATGACAAGGGAGGTGCCTGAGAAATAAGAATTTTGCAAATAGCCTAAATATAAAGACTAATTTTTTTTATTTACTGATAGCATTTTAGAACTGAATCATCCTTAATAGTACAGTGGAGCCTGCTTAATTGTATATCTCTTAATTGAATAACCCTGTTAACTTAATATGATTTCCAAACACCAAATTATTTACCATACTTTCAGTACAAATTTAACCTGTTAATTGAATATGGATCATAGAGCAAACTCCTGTTAATTGAATAAAAAACATTATGTAATGTGTTCAGAAATTATCCTGACCATTACCGAATACCCAATGTTTAGAGACCTATTTCACCTAAGTGCATCTAACGCAGGCATTTATTCTATTATATCTTTTTGACAGAGCTCCATGACAAGATTAGCAACTGGCAGACTCCCCATCGTACTAACTCCACATCAGCTCTGTCAAACAAGATATAATAGAATAAATGCTTAATTTATCTCTAGAATACAGGAACATGACAAAATCCCTTTAATTGAATACTCCTGTTAATTGAATAATTCTCATGGGCAAAGTAGCTAGTCAATTAACAATGTTCCACTGTATTATAAGTTGTGAAATGAATATCTGTTTTCAGGATTCGAGAATTCGCCATGGTTTCCAGTGCCTTGATCAAAAGAAACCTTACAGCACATACACCCTTGCTCAGGTAGCTTATGCTTATACTCTGCTTGACAAAGACCATCCAGAACGCATTAATGTCATGGGTGAACTGATGCAAAGAGCTATAAAGAAAGGTAATATTCTTGTTCAAAGGGGTCTGGTTCTTTGAGAAATTTACATACATACACAATAATCTGTACTCAATGCCTTGGACATCGATTCAGTTTGTAATATACTTGTCTCATAGATGCTTGAGTAACTAACAGACAAACATTCATTAATTTTCCCTGACCTCTAAAGTGTATATTTTTTATTCTTTAATTTCTACTGTACAGATCTACATGAATTGGCAATTAAGGTAACATGAGAAACGATCATCTAAACATTTTAAGGCAACTATTCTACAGATGATTTTTGGTCGAGTTTTTAAAAAAATTGACTTAAAGTTCATGAAGTCCATGCATGGGTGGGTGGGCAGGCAGATGGTGAGCAGACAGGTGCCTTCTTTCTTGTTAGCATGATAATTTGAAGAAATATAAATGGATTTGGTCAGTAGTTGGTATTTGAGACTTTCATAACAATGTCTTGAAGAAGTTTGAAAACTGGTATGGTTCAGCCGTACTGTGTAGAGTTATGGCATTTAATTCGTTCATTTTTGCCTGTTTTCACCAAGTTAGCATGATAACTTGAACAAATGTTCCAATAAGACTAAAATCCTTCTCCTCTGATTGGATGAGAGCTCGCTTAGTATATTCTATGTTTACGGCTCAAGTGGCAAATGTTACTGACTGACGTCACAACGCGAAATATGTCAAATGACGTCACCCTGTTCGTAATTGATTCATCAACGGAGTGACAAGAAAGCGGCTTCATTTTTCTGGATTTTTCACACGTGCAACAAACGGTGTTCCAGATAAAGTGTTGTTTTACAAGCCGATTTACGATTTGAACTAAGATGGAATGAGTTTATCTGGTTTATTGATTATTTAGCCAGTGCTGTTGTGGGTACATGAGAGGTTTATTTACTAAACCTGTGATCGTTAAAAGTTGCCTTGCAGAAGGCAACTTTTAACAATCACAGGTTTAGTAAATAAGCCTCTCGTGTTTCACAATGTAGGTTTCGGGCTATGGGTAGTGTCTTATTGGAACATACACGTTATTGTGACGAGTTGACAGTAACATGGTCAGAGGTTTCGGCTTGGAGCGTATGTTCATCACCGATGCTTTGCGTCTCGGTTGAACATAAGGTCTGTGCCGCAAACATCAGACCATGTTACCGTCAGCTCATCACAATAACTTATAATATCAATGGATTTGATAAGGACAAGCCTTATATGTTGAAGAAAACTTGCCCCTCCCCCATATAATCCTTGTATTTTACTATATTTTCAGTTAAGACAGGCAAAGTATTGATTCATGTATTGTGCACTATTCAGTGCAACAGATGGGATGATTAGACCTATAAAAAATTCTTGTTTCTCATGCTGTTGTTCATCAATTTTATGTTGAGGGAGAGAAGCAGGGTATAACTAACCCAAAATATTTGGAGGTGGGGAGTGTAGTCCTAGGTTGTCCTGCTGATAGCTCAAATTGGCCTGTTTATCCCCACGCTCCAAAGCCGGATAATTAACCTATCATTTAAATGCCTAATTCCTATAAAATAAATAGATGAACTGTACCTGAACATGTCTGGTTCTTTGAAACTTGAAACCACTATAAAAACACATGGTTCAACTTCTCGTGGTTGGGATAAAATTGTTTAACCCTAAAAGGAACGGAGATTTCTACACACTTTTGCAACACTTTAACAGACACATCTTGTGGCTTCGCATCTGTTACGAAGCAAGTCTTGGCTGCCTATATAGGCAGCCAGGACATGCTTAGAAACAACTGCTAAGCTACTTGAAATGCCACTTGCAAATTTACTTAAAAAACTGCATGTTAGGGCACCTGTTTTGTTGCATTAAAAGTGATCATTGGAATTTGCCGTAAGGGTTAGACCTTTAGCCAATGTAATGATCAACCCCTGCCAGAGCTTTTTATAAGAAAATCACAAATTAGTTTTAGTGTTTCAATTTCTTTCAGAATATAGCTTGTTCCCCCACTGGAAAAAAATTTGTTAAGCTTTTTTCCCATGAGTGTTTATGAACCCTGTTTTGGAAGAAAATCCTATTTTACAATCAGCTTTTTCAAAGGTTTTGATACTTTTTTTTCTGAAAATTGTATTTGGTAAAAGATTAACATGACAATAATTTTGTTGAATCAAAAATTGATTTATAATTGAACTGGGAATGCAGTGGCTCAGTCATTATGGAATTGGACTTCAACCCAAAAGGATCACAGTTTGATCCCCGCCAGGGGCAACTGTGTTGTGTGCTTGGGCAAGACACTTCACCCCGATTACCCAAGTGGGGGCACAGTGGCGCTGTGTACTAAAGCATACTGCACATCGATGGTGCACTTGCCTTCAACTAATGCTAACTCTGCTTTTGTGGAGTTAGTATGATGGGGGGTCTGGCAGTTGCTAATCATTGCTTGGTGGTGCTTTCCAGGTACTACAACCTATAAAACTGTCCGAGACAGGGTGACTCTGGCTGTTAAAAGTGTTGTTAAACCCTAATAAATAAATAAATAAATGCACCTTTGTAAGTCAAATATTTTTTGTACATCTGGAAGAGTGCTAAAAGTTGTTCCTATGTTTTTGTCTTGAAACAGTTTATGGAACAGTGCCTATGGGCATAAATTGTAACAAGGCAAATCCATCTGGACAAAAATAATTGCTCTTCAAAAAACACCTGCAAAATATGAGGTCTTTAAGTTGCAATCCCTGTACTTCAGAATAGAGCCGAAATATGGTCTTCCAGAATACAACCTGTTAGGCCTAAAAAGTGAAAAATATGTTTCTCAGGCCCTTCCACATGCTCTCTTTTTATAACCAATGCAAACTTAAAAAAATAAAAATTAAATGGTGTATGTCTGATATTTTACCCAATTTAATAAAATTGATAAATTTGTGTCTTGAGTGCAAAGCCTTTTTGTACTCAAGGGACGAAATACACCACCACCCATGCTATTCTGTAGATTATGAGGTCTAAAACATAAAGCAAACCAAAAACATGAACTTTTTCTGGCTAAGAAATAATTACCAAAATAAAAAATAAAACAAAAACCCGCCTGCCGACATGCAATTTTACAAAAAATGGCCTGAGAAACAGAACATCTTCTGTGTGGAGCCAAAGGCATCTTGTTTGATCTGGTTTGTCTTGTCAACTCAGCCCAGATCAACTGACTGTTGTAATAGCGTGGATCTCACTTAATTGGATACCTCTTAATTGAATAACCCTGTTAACTGAATATTACTTCCAAACACAAAACCATTTACCATGCCTTCAGGACACATTTGGCCTCTTAATTGCATATTGGTTATAGAGTAACCTCCTGTCAATTCAATAAAAAAATCTTTCCCCTTGCGAACCCCAGGAAGTGAAGGACTGCTTGTTTACTGTGGTAAATAAGCTCTCTTTTACTGGTAAAATAGGACCCGTAAATAAATAAATAATAATCTTGTAGTATGTCGAGAAATTACCTTGACAGTGCCTGAATTCCCCTTTCTTATAGACCTGTTTGGGCTCAGTACATACAATACAGGCATTTATTCTATTATATTTTGTTTGGCAGAGATCCTCAAGCTCTGTTGAACAAGATGTAATAGAATAAATGCTCACCTTATCTCAAGAATACAGGTAAGTGACAAAATCCCTGTTTACCCTCTACCCGGGGCATAGTGGTGCTGTGTACTAAGGGGCACAGCACGGCAATTGTCCACTTGTCTTCAACCAATGCTAACAATGCTTATGCAGAGTTGGTATTTTGGGGAGTGTGACAGTTGCTTGCTGCTGCTTGGTGGTTATCTCTGGATACTCCAACTTCCTCCAGAACTGTCCAGCAAGAGGTGACCCTGGCTGCCAGAAGTGTTGTTAAGCCCCAATAAAAAAATAAGAAACTCTTTACCCAACATTCCCAACATCAAAATTTATTATTTTAATTATTCTATTTCAAATCTTCCTAAAAAGGTCAACAAAACCATATCAAGTGACCCATCATTGGAATGTGATTCAAGAGCAATAATATTGCAATAATATCTCAAGTGAGTTCGAAAACTGACCCAGCCTGATTTTTCGTTGCAGAGTCATGGGCCTTAATTCATAAGTTTTTACAAATTTTGAGCTGGTTAGTGCATTAACTTGAACAAACGTTCTCTGATTTGGCTAATATTTGCCATACAAGTCTTTTGCAATAATATCTCAATCGAGTTCATAAACTTCCCTGGTCTGATTTCTCATTACAGAGTTAAGGGCCTTAATTAGTCCATTTTTACAAATGTTTAGCTCGGGGGATGACGTTTCTGATTTTCAATAGAGTGCATGGAGAAAGCCACAACTTGACGCCTGCATTTCACATGTGCAGATGGGGCAAGTAGGTGAAGGTTAATTGAATACCTGTTAACTGAATAATTATACCCCCCCATTGGGGGGGGGGGTATACTGGATTACATGCATCCATCCATCTGTGTGTCCGTCCATCCATCCATCCGTCCGTGTGTGAGTCCGTCTGAGAATATTTATAACTTTCATTCATTTATGCTTCATCAATCCAGCACTGCAGTGGGGGTATGAATTGCCTTCAGCAATAGCTCTTGTTTTCATTGGCAAAAATGGCTATTCAGTTAACAGGATTCCCCTGGAATGTGTATGTACTTGTCATTATTTGAAAGTGTGTAATTGTAACATTTCAGATGGTCTAATGCATTTAGCAGTAGAAGAAACAAAAACAACTCCCAGTCCAAACAGATGGTGGTATTATCGGGCTCCATCTGCTGAAATAGAGATGACAGCATATGCACTTCTGTCTGTACTTGTTGGTGGACAAGAAAATGGATTAGTTCAAGGTCGACCATTTGTGTTATGGTTGTCTAAACAGAGAAATGGCCTTGGAGGATTCCGATCTACTCAAGTGAGAAAGTCAGATTGTTAAATTTATAACGTTATTAAAAATAACTATAGACTAAGGTGTAACAGTACTTATTTTTCACTTTTTTTAGATTACTGAAAGCTTAGGTTTTTATTAGGTTTAAAAAAGTTAAAAACTGTTTCTCAGGCCCTTCCTTATGGTTCTTTTGGCTGTCGCATGTTCTCTTTGTTTACCAATGCAAACTTAAGAAAATAAAAATTAAATGGTTTTTGTCTGATATTTTACCCAAGTTAATAAAATTGATAAATTTGTCACTTGAGTGCAAGAAGGCTTTTAGCATTGCAAAGCCTTCTTGCACTCAAGGGACAAAATACACCACCACCCATGTTATTCTGTAGATAATGAGGCCTAAAACATAAAACAAACCAAAAGAACACAAACTTTTTTAATGGCAAAGAAATAATTACAAAAATAAAAAAATAAAATAAAAAAACGCCCAACCACATGCAGTTTTACAAAAATGGCCTGAGAGACAGAAGATCTACTTTGTGGGGTCTTAACAGTGTCAAGTGACTTTTTATCTATCAGGTTAGCTGATTTTTATAACCATTTAATAAGAGTTCAAAAGACCATAAAGTAACTTTAAGGGGGTCACATAATAAGGTTTTGTTGAAATTCTTTGAAAAAAATAATATTTCTTTTTTTATATCATGTACATTTGGTAAAGGTTAAAAAAAACAGGTATCCCAACAGACAGTCTTCAGATACACTTGGAAATAACATTCTTAGAACCGTGTCACTTGTTTCTAGTCATATCTTGGCTGCCTTTACAGATAGCCAAGATTTTCTTAAAAACAACTGCAAATCCACAGAATTTTTTTGTTGGGGGTTTAATGACACTTTTGACAGCCAGTGTCACCTCGTGTTTGACAGTTTTAGGAGTGGAAGAAGCCAGAGTACCTAGAGTGAACCAACAAGCAGCAGTGAGCAACTGTCAGACTCCCCAACATACTAACTCAGCACAAGCAGGGTAAGCATTTGTTGAAGACAAGTACACCATTGATGTGCAGTACGCCTTAGTACACAGTGCCACCATACCCCAATGTGGGCAATCAGGATTAAATGCTTTGCCCAAGGACACAACACAGTTATCCTTGTGGGGATCAAACTGTGGATCTTTCGGTGTGATATTCATTCCCATAACCACTGAGCCAATGCACTCCCAAAGCCACATAATGTACACTGTGAAAGCATTGCAAAGCGGCATAAATATCTCTAGGCTTTTAACCGGTAGAGTTCTAAATTATTTTTCATAGGTGATTTTTGTAACATGGATATGCCATCAGCAAGTATAGCCTTAGTTTAGTAAAATATTGTTCATAAATAATTATTTTGTTGTAATTTATTGAAGAGTGCCGGTTACACTCTCCAATATATTGTAACAAAACAATTTTATATCCTCAGTTTTATTTAACCATTTACCTAACATGAAAAACAGATGACACTTGCAAACAAAATTCTTGAATAACTTTTTTTTTTCATTTTTGTCTCAAAAACATAGGTTATGACCCCCTCATTGGAACGAGCTCGATGAGCTTGTTCCAAAGAGGTGTCATAACCTAGGTTTTTGAGACAAAAAATGAAAATTAATTGGCGATTTTTAAGAATAGCGCTGGCTGGTTTTGGCCATTATGTTGGGTAAAGGGTTAACATGCAGAGCAAACAACAAACTGATGCATTCAGTGTACAACCACTACAGTAGCTTTCAGCACTTTTCAATAGAGCCTAAATAGAGGGTTAAAATGTGGGGTGTATGTGCATCTGTGTTTCCATTACTTTGTTGTGAACACTCACATTCCTACATTCTTTCTCAGTGGTAGACTGTTGGACTTCTATGCTAGAGGTCCCGAGTTGGATACCCATCCGGGACGACCCACGTTGTGTCCTTGGGCAAGGCATTTTATCCCGGTTGCCTACATGGGGGCACAATGATGCCATGTATTAAGGCATACAGCACATCATTGGTGCACATGTTTTCAGCCACTGTAACCCTGCTTGAGGGGGGCTTGAACAGAGTTAGAATGTTGAGGGGCTGACAGTTGCTTGTCGATTCTCGGTAGTTCTTTCCGGGTACTCTGGCTTCCTCCACCCGTAAAACTGTTACGGATATGATTAGCTATTGTGCATAAGTATGTGACCTTAAACACCAATAAATAAATAAATATGTAACCAGCACTCTGTTAATAACAACTAAAGAGCATCAACCAAATGGTGTACCATTTTAATAATTGGTGGTTTGGGGAGTTATTGCAGACTGCAGAATAAATGGAATCTTCAGTCTTTATACACTTGAACAACCCCATTGAAACAATCCCAACTGCAAAAGTGAGAAAGTTGTCACAACGGTCAGTTCACTTGTAGTACTAAGTTGTAACTTGTGTAGGAATGGAGGGAGGTTTATGTTGGAAATTTCTGTAAATTAGTTACAGAAATGAAACATTTGCACAAATTTTCTGTTTAGATTCTTCAGATTAATCGGAGATATTTTGGTGTTTCCATTTTGTCTCAACATAGAAGTGTATACATTCATTCATCGTCAGTTTTAAATTTGTAAGTTTATTAGAGAATTGTTTGTTGAATTTATGGGGGACACTATTAATTGACTAACCGTCATGGTGGCGATAATAGTTGAAACAGCCCAAGTTGAAATTTCAATATTTTGACATTAATGCGCGGAAGATTAAACATCAATAAGGCCCCACAAAGTAGATCTTCTGTTTCTCAAGACATTTTTTGTAAAATTGCATGTGGGCAGGCTGTTTTCTATTTTATTTTTTTTTTTTTTTTTTTTATTTAATTATTTCTTTGCCATAAAAAGTTCATGTTCTTGGTTTGTTTTATGTGTTAGACCTCATAATCTACAGAATGGCATGAATTGTGGTGTTTTTCGTCCCTTGAGTGCAAGAAGGCTTTGCAATTCTAAAGCATTGCAAAGCCTTGTTGCACTCAATGGACAAATTTATCAATTTTATTAAAATATCAAACATAAACCATTTTATTTTTATTTTTTAAAGTTTACATTGGTTATAAAAAGAGAGCATGCAGCAGTCAAAAGGACCATGCAGAAGGGCCTGAGAAACAGAATTTTTACTTTTTAGGCCTAATGAACAAACTATTATAACAATCAATCAAATTGGGTTGTTGTATTTTGCATACAGTGTAAAGCCACTAAAGTGACTTTCTCTTTTCAATAGAGCCATGATAGTGACTTTTAGTGCTCTACCAGTTAAATATCCACTGTCATAAGGCCCCACAAGGTAGATCTTCTGTTTCTCAGGCCATTTTTTGTAAAATTGCATTTGGGCAGCCAGCTAAAGCATTGCAAAGCCTTGTGGTACTCAAGGGACAAATTAATCATTTTTATTAACTTGGGTAAAATATCAGACACAAACCATTTACTTTTTATTTGTTTTAGTTTGCATTGGTTATAAACAGAGAGCATGTATCAGCCAAAAGGACCATGCGGGAGGGCCTGAAAAACAGATTTGTAACTTTTTTTAGGTCTAAGCAAATAAATATCTCAGTTGCAATACACATAATGATGTTGTGCCTCAGAGTGAATGCAGAAAACTTTAAACTAGTAATGAACTTGAGAAGCCCAAGATTCTTTACTCCAAGTGTAATGGTTATTCTGTGTTTTAATTTCAGGATACTGTTCTTGGTCTGCAGGCTTTGTCAGAATTTGCTGTAGTTGCATACACAGGTTCCTCAAATGTATCAATTTCAGCTTCAGGAAAAGAATTTTACCATACATATGAGATTAACAAGAAAAACACATTGGTTCTTCAGCAGAACGATATATCTGTTATACCTAATGAAATAGATATTTTTGTGAATGGAGAAGGCTGTTTCATGGTCCAGGTTTGTATCACATTTTCAGCAGCCACCTTCTAATTAAAAAGTAAACAATTATATTCATTACACAATGATCATCAACTTATCAAATCATTATAGAAATGTCATCCACAACATGTCCAATAAACATTTGATGTGAGAAATCAATATTGTGATTTGAGTGGGTGAGTTGGTTTCGGCAGGAGAATTTATTTAATATTCTCTGTTTTTACGTCTTTTATTTCCTCTCTGAGTTGAATTTTTCATTGAACCTAGTCATGGCTGTTTCACAGCAACCATAACTATACTATTCAAAGTTTGCTGAGCACCCAGTATATCCAACTACCTGTTTTACGTTTTAGTTGAAATGTTGTTATGAAAAGTGTATATATTTTTTATTTAATTATATCTTTCATGATTTAATTACAGAAATTAAGATTTTGTTTGTGTTTGACATTATTTTTTAGCTTTTGAATACGATAACCATGGAAAATGGATATTATTGGTAAAAGAGGAAATTTTTCAAATTTGCCAGAAAGTTGACGAAGCGAACCGATATGGGTTCAATATCGAGTATGAGACCCATTATTGTTAATTACAGCTTGGCAACCCCTTCTCATGCTCCCAATCAGGTTCCAGATGGTTCTTTGTGGAATGTTGTTCCATTCTTGGACCAGCATGGCACCAAGCTCCTGGGCACTTCTTGGTTGGACTAGATGGACTGAAATTGCAAGCTGCAACTCATTCCAGACATGTTCGATTGGATTAAGGTCAGGGGATCTTGCTGGCCAGTTCATACGCTCAATCCACTCCCTCTGTCATTACTCCCGGACAGCATTGGCAGCATGAGGACAGGCATTATCGACCATCAGAATGAATCTATCACCCACTGCACCTGCATACAATCTGACATGGGCATCCAAGATCTCATCAATATACTGCTGTGCAGTCAATGTACCACAGCCAAGGACATAGAGCTCTGTACGTCCATCCCAGCTGATTCCACCCCAGACCATGATTGACCCTCCACAATAGCGGTCATGCTCAGCAATGTTGGCTGCATGGAATCGCTCTCCTGGTCTTCTCCATACCCTAGATTGCCTATCTCTGTTGTCTAGGCAGTACCTTGACTCATCTGTAAAAGGACAGGTCGCCAATCTTCTCTGTTCCATCCAACGTGATCCATGGCCCATTCATATCGTGCCTGGTGGTGGTTCTGGGACAGCGGAATGCGAATACATGGTCTTCTCAATCAGAGACCACCTTTGTGCAACCTTGCCCTCATAGTCTGCGTCGAAACAATTACTCCAGATGCATCCTGAAGGTCACTGCAAAGCTGGGTTGCTGTGTCAAAGTGGTTCCTACGGGCCTGAATGATCAAAAACCGGTCTTCAGCTGCAGATGTTGCCCTGTCTCTGCCACCACTATGTCATCTGACTGGTGTGCCATACTGCTGAAATCTTGCCCAGGCTCTGGTGATCACCGTATGATGCACACCAAGGGCTTCACCAACCTGGCGATGGGTAGCCCCATGTTCCCCCATCCCTACAGCCCACCACATTTCTGCTTCAGACAAATGTCTTCTTATATTTGCATTCACCATATTCAATCCTTAAATCACAAGAGTTTGTGTTGAAATGAAGATTGAATACCCTACACATGTCATGTACATGTAGACAGTACACGAAAGCATCATGAAAATCAAGGGGTACATGCTTACAATGACTGTCCCGGAAAGTCTGCCTGTCAAAAGAGCTAATGTAAACACTGGGGACCATCTCAATACATTCCTCAGTCATATCCACCCAAAATATCGCAAATGTGTCACAAGAGAATTTCACAATGATGTGTCAAATATGTGGTGCTTGGTAAACTTTAAGTAGTATAGATTTGAAGAGGAATATTTAAAAAATACTCAGCTGGTCAAGAGTTAAATTCAGAAAATGATTTTTGTCTGTGTAGGAAAATATTGATTGATATAAGATTAGGCTATTAACCCTTTATCCAATGAAACGCCAAAACCGGCCAGCACTATTCTAAAAAATTGCCAATTAATTTTCATTATATTTTCATTTTTTGTCTCATAACCTATGTTTTTGAGATGAAAAATGAAAAAAAATAGTTATTCAAGAATTTTTTTGCAAGTGTCGTCTGCTTTTCATGTTAGGTAAAGGGTTAAAAAAATACTTGTTTCTCAGGAATCTCCTTCGTCATTAAAAATCTACCTCATCACTTTTATTTTTTAATCTGGAAATCTAATTGATGGTACAGAGGAGCCCACTTAATTGGACATATCTTAACTGAATAACCCTGTTAATTGAATATAATTTCCCAACACAAAACCATTTACCATACCCCTGGTACAAATTTGACCTGTTAATTGAATATATGTTATGGAGTAAACTCCTGTTAATTGAATAAAACATCTTGTAACCTGTCGAGAAATTACCCTGACGCTCTCCAGTTTTCCTTTGTTTATAGACCTATTCTGCCTCAGTACATCCAATACAGGTATTCAGTCTATTATATCTTGTTTGAGAGAGCTCATGGAGCTCTGTCAAATAAGATATAATAGAATAAATACTAAGTTTATCTCTAGAATACAGGAAAGTGACACAATCCCTGTTAATTGAATACTCCTCTTAATTGAATAATTTTCATTGGCAATGTGGCTATTCAATTAACACTCTACAATTTCACTATACTACTTTGCACTTGTAAGGCTAAAAATGTAACCAACTATATCTAAAGCTAATTGAGCGCTGTCAAACAAGACGTAGTTGGTTAAATTTTCAACAATATTTTGATAAATTTTCACTGCTGAAAAATTTGTTTTTCCCCACAACAGTGACAGGAGTTAAGTAAATAACTATTTTCAAGACTATCTTGTGGATTAATAAAAAAAAGCCTCACTCCCTCATCTTAAAGTTGAGGAAAGATTGCCTGAGAAACAAGATTTTTTAAAAATTTTAACCCTTCACCCAACGTTACGCCCAAAACTGGCCAGCGCTATTCTAAAAAATCGCCAATTAATTTTCATTGTTTTTTCATTTTTTCTCTCACAAACATAGGTTATGTCCCCTCGTTGGAACGTGCTTGTCAAGCGTGTTCCAACAAGTGGTCATAACCTATGTTTTTGAGACAAAAAATGAAAAAAATTAGTTATTCAAGAATTTTTTTTGCAAGTGTCGTCTTCTTTTCGTGTTAGGTAAAGGGTTAATAGGCCTTATTGCATTTTTTGTTTATATAGGCAACAGTGAGGTATAACATACCAAACAAGGAAACAGGACCAGCCTTTGAATCAACTGTATCTGTACATAGAGCCCAGTATTATGAATCGGATTGTGCAAGAAGATCTATCCGAGTCTGTTCAAGGTATATTATGTAATAATCTTAATGCAAATTGTTTTCCCGATCCCATAGGGAAGGGATATATAACGAGCTCCAGCTGTCCTTCTTTCCATCTGTCTGGAAGTTTGTTTTTGTGATAACTTGAACAAAAGTTACCAGATTTCAATTAATGTTGGTTTGCTACTTTATAGTTACAATGTCTTGAATAAGTTCAATAACCACATTATGCCTAAAAAAAGTTAAAAATCTGTTTCTCAGGCCCTCTCGCATCCTTTTGGTTGCCGTATGCTCTATTTTTATGACCAATGTAAACTTAAAAAAATAAAAATTAAATAGTTTATGTCTGATATTTTACCCAAGTTAATAAAATTTATAAATTTGTCCCTTGAGTGCAACAAAGCTTTGCAATGTTTTTGCAGTGCAAAGCCTTCTTGCCCTCAAGGGACAAAATACAAAACCACCCATCCCATGCTATTCTGTAGATTATGAGACCTAAAATATAAAACAAACCAAGAACATGAACTTTTGATGGCAAAGAAATTACTACTAAAATAAAAAATAAAAAAATGCCTGCCTACGTGCAATTTTACAAAAAATGGCCTGAGAAACAGAATCTACTTTGTGGGGCCTTAGGTAAATTATTTAACAGTCTAGTAATCTGAATGTAGTAACCATTTCAATAAAATTTGATACACTGCTGTATATAAACATTGTCTTTAGTTAGTTTGAAAACCACAGTGATTTTTTTAAAATTGAGAGAGTTATTGCCCTTTCTTGAATTTTGCTAAAAAATTCATTTTTCATGCCACAATTTGAACTGTAATTGTCAGATTCCAATAAATTTTGGTATCCTGTTTTGTATTAATATTGTCTTGGGCAAGTTAAAAAATTACAATGATTTCTTGAAAATTGAGAGTTATTACCCTTTGTTGGTTCCATTTTACTTAAATTTTTAATCTTTATGTAATTACTTTGAAGTGAAACATCATTTCAGTGACTTTTTATTTGCTACTTTATATTAGCATTATCTTGTAGAGGGTCAGAAATAACGGTGATGTGTCAAAGATTTAGAGAGTTATTGCCCTTTGTGTATTTTATTATACTTACAATCCTGATAATGTGCTAACTTGTAAAGTCAAAAGTAATCATTAGATTTCAATAACTTTAGTATGCTGCTTCATTTTAACATTGTCTTGTACAAGTTTAAAAACCATGGTTATTTGTTGAAAATCGATAGTGTTATTTCCCGTTATTTCAGTTTTCATTTTTATTCAAAATCTTAATGATTATGTGATAACCTGAATATTAATTATCAGACAATAATGTTACGATGTCATTTTTCTTGTTTTTTTAAATGCCTGTGTGAAAAACGGTCATATTGTGTAACCAGTCCATCCATCCGTTAACATTTTTGGTTTCTGACTGATAATGCTAGTTGGCTTTATTTGATCTCACCCAATGCAGGCATGTATATTACCTAGCTAGCAATGCAGGCCAGGTTCAAATAAGGGTTCCGTCCAATTATTTTTACATGAGTTTAGGCTTTTTTTTCGACTTAGAATTCAATCGTCTATTAACATTTTTTGTTTCTGGCCAATAGATCCAGTTTGGATTATTTGATCTCAACCAAGTTTAAAATGTGTATTACCCAGCTAGTAATACATGCCAAGTTTGAATATAGGTTCTGTCCAGTTATTTTTACATGAGTTATGATCCTTTTTTGACTTAGAATTTGACCATCTGTAAACATTTTTTGTTTTGACCGATAACTCCAATTTGGATAATTTGATCTCAACCAGAGTTGGTATGTGTATTACCCAGCTAGTAATACATGCCACGCTAGAATATGGGTTCTATCCAATTATTTTTACCTGAGTTATGGCCCTTTTTCGACTTAGAATTTGACCATCTGTTAACATTTTTTGTTTCCGACCAATAACTTTGGATAATTTGATCTCAACCAAAGTTGGTACAATTCAAAATAGCTAACAGGTGCCAGCAATGGGATTTCAGTAGTTAAAATTTACACCTGCAGTGGAACTACATCCAAGATGACCTTTGGTGACCTTGATCTGAATACAGACTTGTCTAAATTTATCACTCGTGCCTTGCGAAGAGTGAAATGAAAGCGAATACCGATGCGATATACGGCCAATACATTATGTAAAGGATGAACTCTTACTGGCCACATAAGCCCAAATAAATTTACAAATTAAGCTATTGAAAAGAAAGATATTTTTTTCAACAAAACCATATCTTTTGACCCCTCATTGGAACAAGCTCATCAAGCTTATTCCAATGAGGGTTCACATGATACAGTTCAGTTGAAATTTTTTTAAAAATTTGAAAAAAATAAATTTTGATATCATATGCATTGGGTTAAGCCTTTATTGGTTATTTTAGTTCTTTTTAAAATTTTTTAACTAAACTGTATTATGTCATCTCTCATTGGAATGAGCTCATCAATGATATGGTTTTGTTAGAAACATTCTGAAATTTTTTTTTTCAACTGCTCAGTTTGTTTATGTGGCCAGATTTGTTAGGTAATGAGTTGAACCTAAAGGAGTAGAATTTGATAGTAGTGTATTAACACCCTTCACACTGCTATCAAAATTTCAAGCAGCATTGTTTTTTTCAATAATGCAACTGGAAATTTAACAAATTGAATCTTGAGCTCTGTCAAACAAGATTGAAATGGTTAAATACATAGTTACAGTGTAGGAAAACATTACAAATTTTGGTATTCTGATATCTATGTATAGAATTTATCTGTAGGTAAAATTTATTCTAGGTGAGAGGTGAAAAGTTTTAACCCTTTAATCTGAGTGGCTGCTTTTCCAGCCAAGAACATGATACGTCATAATGACATTATATAGGATGGCTGTTCAATAAATGTGTGGCGTAGACCAGTCAGAGGCTGCACATTGAAAATATTGATTGGTCTACCCCAAATAATGACAATGGATTTTTCTAACTGCTTCCATTGAACTGGCAGGGGGGGGGGGGGGGGGGCACGTTGGCTCAGTTTGTAGAGGTGCAGGCTGCAAGCCGTGAGGTCCTCAGTTCGAATCCCACCTGCGGCAACCACATTGTGTCCTTGGGCAAGACACTTCACCCCCATTGCCCACGTGGGTGCACGGTGATGTTGTGTACTAAGGCATCCTACACGTCGATTGTGCACCTGTCTTCAACCAATGCTAACCCTGCTTGAGTGGAGTTGGTATGTTGGGGAGCTGACAGTTGCTTGCCGTTGCTCGGTGGTTCTCTCCGGGTACTCTGGCTTCCTCCACCCGTAAAACTGTCGCGGTCATGATTAGCCATTGTGCAGAAATATGTGACCTTAAACACCAATAAATAAATAAATATTGAACTGGCACGGAAGGTACCACTTGTGTTCAAAGGTATAAACAGTTCATTCAGATATAAGGGGAAGATCAAATAATACATTAAATCTGAAGCAATAAGGCTGCAGACTGGATGTATTATTTGATCTGCCCCTTATATTGGAATCATCTGTTATCTTTGCTTTAACCCTTCGGACCCGAGTGGCTGCTTTTCCAGCCAGGAATATATGTCATAACGACATTATATAGGATGGCTGTTCAGTAAATGTGTGGTAGATCAATCAGTATTTTCAACGTGCAGCCTCAGGGCTGCACGTTGAAAATACTGATTGGTCTACCCCAAATAATGAATATGGACTCTTCTAATTGCTGCCATTGAACTGGCAAGGAAGATACTACTAGAGTTGAAAGGGTTAATAATTTGTATACTTTATAGGTATTTGCTTCCTGATGGTGTGTCAAATATGGCTATTGTAGAAGTTAAGATGGTGACAGGTTGGATACCTGTTAAAGATACCCTCAAAGATGTAAGTTTGATAGATAGATAATTTATTCAATGGTAAAAGCATAAACAATAAATACATTGCGACATAATGATTGGCCCTGTTGGGCCATATAACTTGGTATGATTGACATATCTTGTTCATACATGGTACATTTATTGCTCATGACTCAAAGATGTGTCGCGACTTTGATCCAAGGTCATACCATCAAGGTCTAGGTCACAGATGGGAAAACTTGGACATTGTTATACAGCCCTTGTCAGTCCATATAACTTGGTAAGATGGACAGATGTTATTCATACTTGGTACAATTATTACTCATGACTCAATCATGTGTCGTGACTTTGATCCAAGGTCATCAAGGTCAAGGTCACAAGCAGTAAAACTTTGATATTGTTATACAGTCCTTGTCGGTCCATATAACTTGGTATGATTGACAGATCTTATTCATACTTGGTACAATTATTGCTCATGACTCAAAGGCACTCTCCCATAAATTGTAACAAGGCAAACATATTGGAGATGCAACTAAATAAATATGCATCAGTCAGAATATGTAAAAAGTTTTTACGAATATTGGAAGACATTGAAAGGCAATAAAAATGCCCAAGGAGGAGGTTCAAATTCAACGAGGGATTGCCTGAGAATCAAAACACTTTTTCTTCAGCCTAATCTAGAATTGTTTTATTATTTTCTATTCTCACATAACCGGATATCTTCACATGTGATCCACAAGACCACTTTCCATTAAGTTTTGCGAGAATACAAAATGAGAATCCTGCTATACATCACTATGGGATATTCAACAGAGTGCAGGAATATTACAAGAATCAGACTTTACATTTTCACTTAATTTTAAGCATTCAATCCACTAAAAAGTGTACATATAAAAATGTGAATAAATGAAGTTTTGCCCATGTTTTAAAATGCTAGTCTTTTGAGTTTATTTTTAACTGTAGAGGGCTTCTTCACCACAGATTTCTTTTCATCTCATATTGCTCTATTACATTTGATTGGATAGTGCCTATAGGCACTATCCAATCAATGTAACAGCAATTTGTTGTCAAGAAAAGCTGATTCTTGCCAAGGTCAGTATAAAACTTCTCAAACAGAGTGTAAATTTTAAATTCTCAGCCTGTGGTATTTAGTCAATCTCTTATATGAACTTCGAGCACTCTACCAATTAATTAGTGTTAATCATTAATTTATTTCTCTTTCTTCCAGCTTTTAGAAAATGACAACTTTGATTTACAGAAATATGAAGTGGAGAAAAACTATGTAGCACTCTATTTCAACGAGGTACATCAATGAGATATACAATTTTTTCATGTGTAACACAACTTCCAATCATGATTAGTTTCCCTGTTTTAGTGCCTCTGTCAGTTATATAGTAATGACCAACCATTATCAAACCAACATTGGTGAATGGCCTCAGGCTCTTCTGAGAACTGCTAATAGTTGTGCTTCTTTTCACTGATGGAGGTCCAATAATGAAGTGTCAAACCCAAGAAAATTATGTTTTTATTATTATTACAAGACCAAGCCTTCAAATAATATTGTTCTTAATGCCTATCCTTGTGACAGGTTCCAACCATTTTATGTCTGTTACCCCAAACTTGGTACCTGTCACAGAAATTAGGGCCCAATAGTGTGCTATACCATTACCATGATAAACATTCTGTAAATCTGCAGAGGGGTATGAACAGTCTTTCGATTTTGAGGCTAGTTGTCACTCTTACGTTTCATCACACACAAAATTTTTTACTTTTTGCAAGTAGACAGCAGTGTGCCTCATTTCCACCTGGTGTGCAATTAACTCTTACCTAATGAATCAGCTACATCTGCTGCTTAACATACAAACTGTGGAGTCAACAAAATTTGGGCTTGTTCCAATGAGGGGTTACATGATATGGTTTTGTTTAATTTGTTTTATAATTGGGAGAAAAATATGATAATAACAAATTTTGATTTCATGTGTTTTCTGTAAAGGGTTAAAATCTGGTCGTTGGAAATAAGCCATATAATACGATGTGTGTACGAAAATGTGAACAATACCAAAATAAGCTGTAGCATTCCAAAACTACAAACTAATCAAACTTCCCTTTTTGAGAATTGGTATGTAAACAGCATAATTTGACAAATGTCTAAGGTCAGTAATGCTACTCACTGTCTTTTCATTCATGCAGTCCATAGAGAATCATCTGATTAACTTACAATTGCTCCATTGAAGTTTTATGTATGATACCGAAATCAAATAAATTTGATTATTGCTGCGAAAAGCTTATTCGAAAAATTGGGTAATATTATTGGGATTCCTACTTATTGTTCCCCAGTGGAGTGAACGGGGTGCAGATATTTGTTGATGTTTGTCTTGAAAACATTTTCCCAATTCCTCAACTCAACAATAGCACACTTCTCTTCAAATGGTAGTGAGCAATATACAGTGCATCTCCGCTTTTCAGAATTGAAAGATTGTATATGGGAGCGCATAGCTCAGTGGTTATGACATTGAACTTCAAACTGGAAGGTCTATGGTTCGATCCCTACCATGGGTAACTGCGTTGTATCCTTGGACAAGGCACTTAATCCTGATTGCCCACATGGGGCCAAGGTGGCACCATGTACAAAGGCATACTCTCTTTGGTGCTGCACTTGTCTCCAACCAATGCTAACCCTACTTGTGCAGAGTTAATACATTAGGGAGTCTAACAATTGCTCGCTGTTGGTTCTCTCCGATTTGTGTATGAAACTGCATTGCTCTATTGCACAGTACACTTGTAGAAGGCACATAGAAATTTATTCATTCAAACCTAGAAATATTTGTTTGAGGTTTATCCTGAGAGGCAAAGTGTAGTTTGTTATTGGTACTCAAATTCAGATTGTCACTTTCACTTTCTAAATTACAATGGTGAATTCTATACCATGTTACTGGTATATGCAGATCTGACAATAAGCTGTCTTATTATAATTTTTTGGAAAGCTTTCTGAAAGAAAAAATAAATTATATTCAGTTCCAAGTAATTCTACAAGTCATTTTGTCAGGCACAAGTGAAATGTTACCTGTCATGCATCTCAATAACTATGACAGTTGGGAGCGTGGGGGCTCAGTGGTAGATTGTTGGACTTCTATGCTAGAGGTCCCGAGTTGGGTACCCATCCGGGACGACCCGCATTGTGTCCTTGGGCAAGGCACTTTATCCTGGTTGCCTACATGGGGTCACGATAATGCCGTGTCCTAAGGTGCACTGCACTTCAATGGCACCCATGTCTTCAACCGTTGTAACCCTGATTGAGCAGAGCTTGAACAGAGTTAGAATGTTGAGGAGCTGACAGTTGCTCATTGATGCTTGGTGGTTCTCTCTGGGTACTCCAGATTTCTCCACCCATAAAACTGTCTCGGTCACAATTAACCATTGTACATAAGCATGTGACCTTAAACACCAATAAATAAATAACTGTGACAGGCTGCTGATTTGCAGGCTTGATCAAGACCCTTGAAAGGTGAATTGTATTTCCCAGAGGAGTAGTCCTACACTGCTTTATATTTTTGCAAAGATGAATAATCTTCTGTATAGTTTTATTAGTCTTCACACAGTGTTTCGATTTTGAAAATGGGAGATGTGCTGAATACTGCTCACTGCCATTGGAAGTGAAACATGGTATTGTTGATTTTCTGCATCGGGAAAATGTTTTTTAAAAAACATCAATGAACATTGATTTCCCTTTATCATAGAAACTCTCGGGAAGTATGCTGTGTATGTAAATTTAAGAGAATATTGATACAGTGGATCCCACTTAATTGGATATCTCTAAACTGAACAACCCTGTTAATTGAATATAATTTCCCAACACAAAACCATTTACCATTCCTCCAGTACAAATTCACCTCGAATAAATTATTTCACGTAAACAGTCCAGTCAAGCGATTACTCTGTTTATTACTTTTCATTATTAATGATAATTATATTATTTAACCCTTTACCCAACGTAACAGCCAAAAACGGTCAGCGCTATTCTCAAAACTCACCAATTAATTTTAATTATTTTTTCATTTTTTGTCTCTAAAACATAGGTTATGAGCCCTCATTGGCACAAGCTCGTTGAGCCCATTCCAATGAGGGGTCATAACCTATGTTTTTGAGACAAAAAATGAAAATAATAGTTATTCAAGAATTTGTTTTGCAAGTGTCGTCTGCTTTTCATGTTAGGTAAAGGGTTAAAAAACAATGAAGTCCCCATTACACCCACAGCAAAGCATCTTTGTTTGTGTGCATGGATACATGACCCAATTGTTGATTGCATAATTCACTTGTGAAGTTATCGTTTATAATGAAACCCGGAAATCCTAATAAATCACACTTTTGAAAGAAATAAAGTGTATTTCTTACAGGTTTTATCCTGACCTGTGTCAGTCATCTGCATTGTTATCTGGAGCAAGACACTTAACTCTTTACCTGCCAAGTATTTTCAAAATATTTTTCATCCAATCTAGTCATGGCTGCTATACAGCAGCCATGACTAGATTTGATGAAAAATTTATCCATATTTACCTCAAGTAATCATTGGTCAAAAAGCCCATTCAATTTACAGGGGGTTAATTTGATTAATTGTACTCAAATTATACTTATTTCAGTGCAAGGGATTTCATGTCCTGGGCAGGAATATCTGCCAGCAGCATGCAAGAAGTTAATCCCAATGTGACACCACAGTGGTACAGGTACTGAGGCAGATTGCTTGTCAGTTGTAGACATGCCTCCAACAAATGCTTACCCTGCATGTGGGATTAGTAAATTGGAGATTTTGATGTTTTCTCCCAGCTGTTCAGTGGTTCTCACTGGGTACTATGGCTTCCTCCACCCATAAACTGATACATATGTCCCTTTATTAACCCTTTACCCAATGTAGCCAATATCAAAATTTATGATTTTAAATACTATTTTTTTAAATTTTTCAATAAATTTCAACAAAATCATTTTATGTGATCTCATTGGACAAACTCAGTGAGCATGTTCCAATGAGGGGGTCACATAATATGGTATTGTAGAATTTAAAAAAAAAAAAATTCTGCTTAATTTTTATATTATGCACATAAGTGGGGAGATTCATTAAGTAAAGGGTTAAACCCCAATAAATAAATAGTGTAATTCTTTAATACATCACAAATGTGTTTTGAAATTTACAGAAAAAGTACTCTGTGGAATTAAGAGGTTAAATTTGTACTGAAGGTATGGTGCATGTTTATTTAAAGGGTCATTCAGTATAGATATATATCCAATTAAGTGAGCTCCATTGTACAAAAAGATGGAAATATCTATTGAATATGTAACACAAAATAACTAAAATTTAACCAAATTATTTCAGTTGGACAAACTTGGCAAGTGCTTTTTCTTTGATGTAGAACAGACAATGGAGGTTGAAGATGTTAAGCCATCTTACGTCAAAGTGTATGACTACTATCAAAATGGTTAGTATTTTGTAAATATATAGAGAGTAATCGCTTGACTGGACTGGTTATGTGAAATAATTCATGAGAGGTGAGGGACATTGTACAAACACGAGTGTGTGAATGTGCACGAGTGTTTTACAATATAGTCCCTTGCTTCTAATGAATTATTTCACTTAGCCAGTCCAGTCAAGCGATTACACTGTTTATTACTTTTCATTATTAATGATAATTATATTATTTAACCCTTTACCTAATGTAACAGCCAAAACTGGCCTGTGCTATTTTAAAAAATCGCCAATTTTTTGTTTCTAAAACATAGGTTATGACCCCTCATTGGAACGAGCTCATTGAGATCATTCCAATGAGGGGTCATAACCTATGTTTTTGAGACAAAAAATGGCAAAATTAGTTATTCAAGAATTTTTTTGCAAGTGTTGTTGGCTTTTCATGTTAGGTAAAGGGTTAAAAAAAACAAAACAATGAAGTTCCCATTACACCCACGGCAAAGCGTGTTCGTTTACGCGCATGGATACATGACACAATTGTTGATTGCATAATTCACTTGTGAAGTTATCGTTTATAATCAACCCAGAAATCCCAGTAAATCACACTTTGGAGAGTAATAAAACATAAATATCCACATGAAAGGGTGTCATTTCCATTCTCATATACATGTAGTAGAGATTTCTTCAATGGGCCAATTCAACAACTGCATTGTGCAATGCAAATGCTGAGTTGAGTGGTAGGGTTTTTCCTTACTTATCAATCATCAGTACTGATGACATTTTTGTAACAAATGAATTCACTTTTTTAGGCCATCAAAAAAAGAACCTCTGTTTCTCAGGCCCGCGCGCATGGTCATTTTTGGTGCGCATGCAACCTTTTTATGACACAAAAAAAAATCTTCAAAAAATTTGAGATATTGTGCTCATTTCGGTAAATCGATATCGATGCGTTCGCAAATTTTAAATTAACACACTTCAAGCTTTTTCTACATCATACCTTAATGAAGTGGGTGGGTTCTAGCAATATTCACGACAGAAAGTGTTTTATTCTGTAAAAGGTAAGTCATAATGACAGCAAGAAGGAAGGTGTCTTTCAGTCTGACAACAAACAGTCACAAAGGGGAATGGTCGATTCGCACCACGTTTGATTCGCACCAACCCTCAGAAAGTCTGCAAAGTCAGGTGCTATGTTGAATGGAACACAGTCTCCTGGCATTTATTTTTAGTAACATTTGTATTGTAAATGGCCGTCATTGGGAATTTGTGTACTGTTATTTGAAACCGTTACGAGTTTCCCAGTTAATTTAAATAAATGCATTTGAGATGCAGAATAATTGGATAACTAATAGTAACCGTTGCTTGATATAAAAGTAACAGTCATAGTTGAAAATAAATCGCATATAGGCAGGTATGTGCGGTCGAATTGGTTAATAAAAACACGCAAACATTCGTTTTGTATTTTATTTTCAGATTTCAAAAAAATATGATTTATGGATGAACTGCCCGTTCAAATGGGTTGTGATAATTTTGAATATAATGGGGAAAAATTGCGATTCACGATTTTATTAGGCAGGTTGTGAAAGGATTTTTTTTTTTGGTCAAATAAATCTCTGAAAGTTGGCACTTCGACATTTGATTTGTCCCAGAGACGTTTCAACCCGAGACGTTTCACCCACGAGGCACTTCGTGACTTTCGTCCTGTGTTATAATTTTCATGTTTCACTGAAAAAACAAACATTCAAACCCCACTTCATTTACGACCCAACACCCCTGTGGTGAATAACCAATATATTTGCGAAATTTTGCATCGTCCACCAGGCGTTTGGGTGGGGGTCAAATTACCACAAACAACCTCTCGGGGAGAAAATAAAAAGAAAAAAAAAAACCTGCCCGCCCGCATGCTTTTTTGGAAAAAATGGCCTGAGAAACAGACAATCAACTTTGTATGGCCTTATGTCTTCTTATTTAACTTCCTGAGAAGACAGCTTCTGATCACATACAATTAACCAATTGCGTGCTAAATTATTTTTCAGAGGAGATTTGACATATGGATATGCTGGATTGCATGCATCCGGGTGTGTGAGTGTGTGCATGCATGCATCCATCCGTCCATCCGATGTCTGTTCAGGTCATAACATGAAGATTAATGTTCATTTTTAATGAAATTCATAGAGCTGTTCAGTATCATGAGCTCTTTCAGAAACATAAGCCATTTTGCTGTCCGCATATTTTTTCTATAAGTTATGGCCCTTAGAATGTTTGTGCATCCATGCTTGTTCAGGTCATAACATGAAGATAAGTACTCGCATTTTGAAAAAATTTTATACAGGTGTTCAGTATCATGAGGTCTTTGTATGTATGAAATGGCCAATTTTTTGTCTGATGTCCTTGTATCTCAGGTTTGAGTTGTCTGATCTCAGTGAAATTTGGCAGGAAGATTGCTTATGGGAAAGGCTTTGAAACAAGTCTCTAATGTAGTTTCTTAAATTTCACTTTCATGAGTTATCCCCCTTTTTTGTCCAGAATTATTTCATGAATAATGCTATCACAAGTTTAAAATGTATATTTCATCTCCTATCTCATCTCCTGAAATATTAGGTATCTTGTATATAACAAGCTATTAATTGAAAATAGAAGAGGTTTTCAATTTTGGAAAAATACTTGCCATAATCCATTCCAATGAGGGCTCATAAGTTTGGTATGAACCCATTTTGTGAATATTACGGGCTGGTTTGGACCATTGCGTTGGGTAAAGATTTGATATAGATGAGATTTACACTAAAGCTATACAGTGCATAGGGTTAGTGACTCAGTTAATAATGAATGTTTTTTATAACCTGAAAGTGTGATTAACCCTGTACATTGCATAGCACAGGATTAGTCACACTTTCTGGTTATAAACATTTGGTAACTGCAATATCACACACTACATGAAAATATACATTCACTAAGGCTGTGCAATGTACAGGGTTAGTTGCATAATAGAGATGATCTTATTTATAACCAGAAAGAAAATAGTGACTAAACTTGTGCATTGCTCATAGTTAGTTGATGAGCTTACATACACTGATGAACTGTAGGCATTACACAGGATTAGTCGTTAGGCTGTTTTATCATATGACTCATCCGTTTTGTTCACTTTAAAACATTTGATATTTTGTTTTCATATTAATCAGTGATAAATAAAGCCTTCCGTCAATTTCATTGGGCAATTTCAAAACTAGACAATTTGATTGGCTGAACAAAATAAAACTGGACCACATTTTCATAATTTACATAATTAGAGTTGGGAGCTTTCATTGGTCGATTTCAAAACTGGACAATTTGATTGGCTAAACAAAATACAACTGGGTGACATTTGCATAATTTCAGTAGGGAGAATTTACGTTATCTGTCCTATTTAGGGTAGGTTATATTGTATTAATCTTTTACCTACAAGAAAAACGCCATTCATTTTTTTTTATTACATGCCCATGCAGTCTCTCTTATGCAATACGGCATGCAATACGGCTGTGCAATACGGAATTCCGTATTGCACACCAACCTGTTCCAACTGGGACTTTTTATGCAATGCAACTGCATAAAGTGCATGGTGTTTACCACCGTTGATAGAAAAGAAAATTAGGTCAGTAGGTTCTTGGGTCATGTAATAAATACAAAACCACATGTATGTTTCAATGAGTCGTTTTGTATTCAATTCGTCAGATGTGCATAGAAAGAAAACATCTCGACCTTCGGTTTCGATATTTTCTTCCTACGAACATCTGACTCATTGAATACAAAACGACTCATTGAAACATACAAGTAGTTTTGTCTATGTATTTTCACTTTTTGCTTCCAAAACATAGGTTATGACCCCTCATTGGAATGAGCTCGATGAGCTTGTTCCAATGAGGGGTCAGAACCTATGTTTTGGAAGCAAAAAGTGAAAATGTTTAGTTATACGAGGATGTTTTTTCCAAGAGCCGTCTGCCACTCAAGTTAGGTGATGGGTTAAAAAATCATACTGAGTGGCTAATTTGTGCATGTGTGTGTCATTTCATAAATAGAATATGAAATGAGTGTATTTTTATACTGTACCAATGACCCAGACTTAGCTGGTGCTAACTCTATCAAAACCAGGGCCAAACACAAATTTTGCCCCCCAATCCCCAAAATTTGCATCCAAAACAAAAAGAAATCATGTCCTAAAGGACCTCCATACTACGCCTCTACTGCGCATGCGCAGTGACGCAGACGTCCCGAAATTGGCGCCAATTATCATTCTCTGTTTGGCCCTTCATCAGTCAACATCTCACTGATCTTTGTGCTTGTAAATCTCAGTTTAAAGGATGCCAGACACGTAATTCTTGGAGAAAATGTGATTCTAAGGAGGATAGAAGGAGGAGAGGAAAAAGAAGTGACAAAAAATAATCAGGGCTGTACTTAAAATTTTTTTGATGAAATTATGTTAAGTTGCCTATTTTCGAGGCATGGGCCTCTTGTTGTCATTCTTGCTAATTGTTGCACTGCTTATTCAGTGTTTCCTCTCCCCTAGCCTTCTAAAGTCCCCCCTTGCAATTCTCCCATGCTTTTGGCATATTTTTGAGAAATTTCATTTCTAAAATTTCCTGGGAGAGTTGCTTGGTTACAGAATGTTTTCTGTTATTTTCCCCATAGTTACGTTTTCACCCATGGGTGTATAACGTTTGTGTTCTGCATCTTCCATCTGATGTTCTACAGATTCTCCCCTGGGAGTCTCTGTTTTGCATCAGATAGAGTGTAATTGATGACTGATTCCGGGCCAGTTTTTTCAGTGCCTGGAGTCATGTTTTCTGGTGTTTTTACACTGTTTGTTTTCATTGGCAACAGCCTTTTTTGAGGGGGGCTGTTTGCCTTTGCTGTAGTTTATCTCACTATAAGATACATTTGTATTATCCGAAAGTGTCTCATTAATTATTTAATATAAATTTAAAATTTTTGACCACACTTTGCCATCGGATCCATCGGGGCTCAATGTTACTTTTCAGCAACTTGGGCTTCGCTGAAAAAATATTTTTTCAAAATTATTTTGTTTTGCAATTGTTTTTTCATTTATTAATGGATCATGTTATTATGTATCTTTGTGTCAGGGGTTTTTGCGAGTAACTAGGACTTATTGTTGTTCTTTCACAATGAAGGGACGTTGTTCAAATTGTAATAGGAAGAAATCTTCCTCTGACTTTCATGATCATTGTATTAATTGTAGTCAGTGTTCTCGCATTAATCCCTGTCCTATATGTGAACATTGGGATGAGAAACATTGGAAACGTGTGTCACGATATGTTGTTTCTGGAGAAAGAGCGATTCCGGCTCTTTCTCCGCAAGGTCACTCTACTCTCTCAGTTTCTATTTCAGAGGAACCAGAACAGGGTGATGTTTCCATGTTATCTTCTTCAAGTGTGCGTCCGTCGTCACAAATGAATTCAGAGCTAGCGGCAAAAGTGCTCATGGAGATTAGACAAATGTCGTCCGCTAGCTTGCCCGGTGTAGCGTCCATTCACCGAATGGTTCGGCAGCCGGGTTCATCCGATGCGGTCCAAAAGGAAATGTTGGGTGATGCGAGCACTATAAACATAATAGATGCACACCCAGTGACGGCGGATAGTAAGCGAGAACGGAGGAAGCCTTTGAGTCCGGTTCCTAGCTCGTCCAGGTCCAGCCGGGCCGCGAGCGAGAGAGGCCCCTCTCTCGTACAACAACATCTGGGACCAGATGTTGTGGTACAAAATGTGTCTTTAGCGGAGCATACGTCCGTCGCTCGGGACACTCCGTTGTATAAGCAGTCCGCAGAGACTGTTAAGGCTTCCTCTTCTCGTCAGCGCACACGACCGCACCTTGGCTGCGTGACCGCCGATATATTACCAGCTTCGCCGATCAAGGCTTCTTCGGCGACCAGGTCACACCATCCGGCAGCCAGGGATTCGAGACCGATGGACTCCGGACGTTCGCATAGGAAATGTATGCGGGAGCCATCTGATGCGGAGCTGCCCTCGGCGAAGCAGCGAAAGACTGCGCCTCCGCAGGTCTCGACGCCGGACATTCTTGTGCAGATAGCACAGCTTATCGCAGCATCCCAGCAACCGACAGAAACGGTGTCGGATCGAGAATTATCCGACGGCGCTGGGTCGGTACGCTCCGCCGAAGCATCGGGGGCGGACGACCGGGAACATCATGAGGTCCGACCGGATGGTGAAAGGGATACGGATGACTTGGAGCTATCCCTTTCGGAACAACATAAAGCTGCCGTGGACTTCATCTGGCACTTTCTCCCTCAAGTTGTTCCGTCGGGCCAGACTGCTGCGCTTCCGGACAAGAGAATTATAGCGTCATTGGACTCTGAATTTTTTGAGCGGTTCAGGGACATCGCTCCCGAGTTTCCGTCGCAGTCCAATAATGTTGCAAGAACATTTGAATTATTGAACGACGCTATATTTAAACTTGCTTCCAGGACGGGGAAAGCAGGTTTCTTGTCCGCTAATACTCTCAACCTGCCTTTCATTAATGCAAGGAATAAATTCGATACAGCAGGACAGGGTATACCGAGAGTTCCTCTGCGTATGGACGACGAGGCGGAAGACTTAGAGCTATCATTACCGTCGTCAGCTTCTATTCCAACCGCGGTGTTGGAAACAGCTATTGCGTCTAACAGAGCCAATTTAGATGCCTTATCTTACGCAGATCACCTTACTAAGGCGTTATCACTGCACCTTCAGGGGAAAGAGTTTCAGGATATACAATCCTCTTTAAGACTTCTTTCAAGGGCAGTAGCTTATTCCACGTGTAACTCCGCCCTTTCAGTGGCAAATCTGGAGTTGGTTAGACGTGACGCAGCCCTAGCTACATCCACATTAGTGGATTCTAAGGTGAAGAACTCTCTTAGAGTCGCTTCGGTCACAGGAGAACTTCTCTTTGACGGCAAGCTTTCCGCTATTTATGATAAAATTACAAAGAAAGCTAAGGATTCTCTGTTGTTCAAATCTGCTCCTAAGAAGTCGGATACAGCAGACACGAATAAGACAGGCACTTCTGGGTCTAATGCGCCCAAGAAAGGTTCCTATAGAGGTTCCGGTGCGTCCTCTTGGTCTTATTCGAGAGACCGTCAGGATAGCGACTCTCGTTCGGGACGTCCTTCAGGCCGAGACAATCGGTCGGACGCCCCGAGGTCGACGGGGCGAGGTGCGGGTCGTGGAAGACGTGGTTTCTCCTACCGCAGGCCTCGCAGGTCCAGGAGGTGATGGCTTAAACCTCTATCGCATTCCGGTTGGCGGAAGGTTGTCGAGCTTTTCACAAGAATGGGCGTCGATTACGGTCGACCCTTGGGTGAGAGGAGTGACTTCGGAAGGTCTAAAGATATCCTTCAAACGAAAGCCTCCATTAACTCGAAGTCCAAAGTGGACTCATCTTCCATCAAATCCGCAGAAAAGAGACGCTCTGTTATCAGAGGTGCAGTCTCTTTTAATGAAGAACGTGGTAGAGGTCGTAGAAAACCAGGAATCTCCGGGATTCTACAGCCATCTGTTTCTGGTTCCGAAACCAGACGGCTCGTTCCGTCCAGTCATAGATTTGAGCTGGATAAACAAGCTGATCGTCGCTCCGAAGTTTTATATGGAGACGATTCGATCGGTCAGAGCGAGTATTCGGGTGAACGATTATGCAACGAGCATAGATCTCAAAGATGCGTACTTTCACGTCATGGTACATCCAACATTCCGAAAGTATCTACGCTTCGCAGTCCTAGGAGTGGTGTATCAATTCCGGGCGATGTGCTTCGGATTGAATCTAGCACCCTGGGCTTTCACTCGGGTAATGAACTCGGTAATGATCTACTTCCGAGCTCATTCGTCTGCGGTAACGTCGGCCTACCTGGACGACATTCTTCAGAGGTACGGCAACGAGTTAACGCTTCAGAACGATGTTCAGAATCTTCTTCTATTGCTCCGACGTCTCGGTTTTATAGTAAACGAGGAGAAGTCGGATCTGGTGCCGTCCAAGTCATTCACTCATCTGGGAATGAGCTTCGAGACGCACAACAATCTCGTTCGTCTGCCGTTAACCAGAGCGAAATTAGTCAGTTGTTACGCTCGCTATTGTCTGCACGCAGACAAAGTCACGGCGAGAGAATTTATGAGACTGATAGGTCTGTGCGGAGCCGCCGCGGATCTCATTCCAATGGGGCGGTTACGCACACGTCCTCTTCAAATTTTCCTGACTCAGAATTGGAGTGTGAAAATTCATTCGCTCGTTGTAGACGTTCTCTTGTCAGATCAAGTGAAACAAGAGATTCAGACTTGGGCAAACATTCAGTGGTTAACTCAGGGAGTTCCGCTGCAGTTGCCGGATCCGAGTTTTACCGTTATGACGGATGCCAGTCAAACAGGTTGGGGTGCATCATTAATCCCAACGGATTCGAGATGCCAGGGTCTTTGGGATCTGCAATTCCTGTGCAAGCACATAAACATCAAGGAAATGATGTCAATTTGGCTTGCGTTACGTCACTGGATGGACATTATTCACGATGCTCATGTCCAAATCCTATCCGACAATACGACAGTAGTGGCGTATATACGGAATCAGGGAGGCACTCATTCAGTTCCGTTGTTCAATCTAACGGAAAGAATCCTTCTGTTTGCGTTAGAACATCACGTTCTTCTTTCGGTCCGTCACATACCGGGTCGTCTGAATGTGCTAGCAGACTCCCTTTCACGAAAGGGTCGCTTGTTGCCGTCGGAGTGGACTCTCAACAAACAAGTATTCAATCAGATTTGCTACCAATGGGAACGGCCAATGATAGACTTATTTGCGACACATCTCAACAATCAGTTGCAGACGTATGTGTCTCCGTGTCCGGATCCAAGAGCATTTGCAGTAGACGCTCTGTCGATCCCTTGGGACGGAATGATAGGATATGCGTATCCTCCAGCGCCGTTAATTCAACAAGTATTGCTAAAGATAAAACAATCTCAATGCAAGATTCTGTTGGTAGCATCTCTGTCGCCACAGAGACCATGGATAAATCTACTCAGGTGTCTGTTGTGGGACCTACCGCGGAAGCTTCCTCCACGGGAGGAACTTCTTTCGCAGGGGAAATCGCGCCAACTCCATCACAAACCGCAAGGTCTCAACCTTCACGTTTTTCCGTTGTGCGGTCCTTCTTGCATGGCAAGCACTTTACAGGACGAGCAGTGGACGCGATTTCTAACTGTAGGAGGACCTCCTCTTCGCTAAACTATGCGGCTAAGTGGAAGGTTTTTCGTCGTTGGTGTAGGGATCATTCTGTAGATATATTCGATCCCTCTATACCAGACATTGCAAACTTTCTAGTATACTTGTTTGACGAAATCAAACTGCAGCCTGTTACTATAAAGGGTTATAGATCTATGTTATCTGATACCTATGCACATCATGATAGTTTACAAATTGGATCTAATGTCTCTTTATCGAAGTTGGTTAGAAACTTTTCGATAAATAGACCCAGAACTCTTAGATTAATTCCTAAGTGGAATTTAGCTTGGGTTCTTCTTAAATTGAAGGAAAAGCCATTTGAACCTCTTGGGACAGTAGATTTCAAATTCTTATCTTATAAGACAGCTTTTCTCTTAGCTTTCTCTTCTGCTAGAAGAGTCAGTGAGCTTCATGCACTATCGGTGGATGATTCTCATTATTGTAGTGTTGGGAATACTATCACCTTCACTACTAACGTGGGTTTTTTAGCTAAGAATCAGGCTCCTAATAAATATCCGGAACCTATTGTTATTAAGGCTCTTCCGTCTTCAGACGGGCGTAGGCCTTTACTCTGTCCTGTTAGAGCATTACGCATCTATAAACAGAGATCTCAGTTTATCAGAAAGGGACGGAAACGTTTCTTTCTGTCTTTGATGCCTAATAGAAAGGATATTTCAGTCCATTCTATTGCTAGATGGATTCAGTTAACTATCCGTACTGCTTATGAAGATTTATCTTCTTCTCAGCAGTCTGTGCTTAAGATTTCTGCTCATGAAGTAAGAGCTCTTTCTACTTCCTGGGCTTATGCTAATAGTGTTGCTATTACAGATTTAATGAAGGCTGCTTATTGGTCTCAGCCATCCACATTTACGAATTTTTATCTCAGAAATATTGAGTCCATTTCTGGAGACCTGCATTGTTTAGGTCCGTTATCTGTTGCTCAGAATGTCATCCACTAAACAGTTGCAACTATAGTTATGCAGGCTTTCTGTTCCGGCAGTGACTCCGTCCGACTGCCCTCTTCGCTCTGGGCTATTTGACCCAGGGCAAGGGGAAGGGGGCGGGGGGGCGGGTGTTCCCTTAGGTCACCTGCTTTATAGTGAAAAGCAAGGGAATGCCTCCTCCAAGTCAGTATTTCTGAGTCGCTTCCGGGATGGTTTTAAAGTGTAATATTAATGTTTAAATTCATTCATGTCTTATTTTTAAAGTGTAGCTCGGTGTGAAGCATTTGTATATGTCAAGTGTCAAACGGGCTTTAATATACAATACTCGGACACTTTTAAATGACTATAAAGAGTCTCAATTCTCTGGACTACTTTATTTATTGGCTTGCTTTAAAAATAATTAGTATAAGGGTTATACTGGATGTTAATAGAGAACATGAATGTTATTGTGCTCAATTATTAAGGGTAGTGTATCTTTCTAATTTAATATTAAATAAGAAAGATACATGTAAAGCCTAATACTCCTTTTCTCCTTAAGGGGTTACCTCTTTACTATATAGTTGAGCTTATTGGATTTTCCTCTATGTCCTAGGCCCTCCAGCCTGTTTACTATTCAGCTAAGTCTGGGTCATTGGTACAGTATAAAAATGTTAAAAAATTTATAGTAATTTATATATTTTTTATACTTACCAATGACCCAGACGGGGTTGGCCCTCCCTGGAGTTGGGAACTCTTGCCTCCCCGCTGAGTACATAGCGCTGACCAGGCACTGCCAGTAAGAATGATAATTGGCGCCAATTTCGGGACGTCTGCGTCACTGCGCATGCGCAGTAGAGGCGTAGTATGGAGGTCCTTTAGGACATGATTTCTTTTTGTTTTGGATGCAAATTTTGGGGATTGGGGGGCAAAATTTGTGTTTGACCCTGGTTTTGTTAGAGTTAGCACCAGCTAAGTCTGGGTCATTGGTAAGTATAAAAAATATATAAATTACTATAAATTTTTTAACTTTTCTCATATAATATTTATGAAACTCGTCCAAATTTTCCGTTTGGGCTCCCCAGATGCTCGCCAAAACGGAAAATTCTTAGACTCGTTTCATAAATATTATATGAGAAAAACACTCATTCCATATCCTCTATATATCACACACTACAAGAAAATTTATTATGCCAGCAATTGTTATTGATCAATCAGCTTCAATATCTAGTTACCGTACATGAGACTGTGTATCATCGAGCTGACCGTATGTAGAGCTTATATATGGTCAGTTCCAACATTTTGTTTTTTACATCCAACGCTCACTTTGATGATGTTTTTCACGTGTTCAATGAACAAAAAATAATTTCGCGTGTGTGTCTGTTGAGCAACGTACAACTATAATAGGTTTCTTCCAGTCTTTGAGAAATGTTAATAAACAAATTTAAATAAATACAATAAATTAACCACTAAAACGACATGTATAGAAGCCAACTGGCACTGTCTGAGGCGAATGATGAATGAAACTGTTCCCACTTACCTTCTTGAAGGAATTGTTAATCCATTTGCTCCAGTTGTTTTATATTTTCATACTATACCAATGACCCAGACTTAGCTGGTGCTAACTCTAACAAAACCAGGGCCAAACACAAATTTTGCCCCCCAATCCCCAAAATTTGCATCCAAAACAAAAAGAAATCATGTCCTAAAGGACCTCTATACTACGCCTCTACTGCGCATGCGCAGTGACGCAGACGTCCCGAAATTGGCGCCAATTATCATTCTCTGTTTGGCCCTTCATCAGTCAACATCTCACTGATCTTTGTGTTGTAAATCTCAGTTTAAAGGATGCCAGACACGTAATTTCTGGAGAAAATGTGATTCTAAGGAGGATAGAAGGAGGAGAGGAAAAAGAAGTGACAAAAAATAATCAGGGCTGTACTTAAAATTTTTTGATGAAATTATGTTAAGTTGCCTATTTTCGAGGCATGGGCCTCTTGTCATTCTTGCTAATTGTTGCACTGCTTATTCAGTGTTTCCTCTCCCCTAGCCTTCTAAAGTCCCCCCTTGCAATTCTTCCATGCTTTTGGCATATTTTTGAGAAATTTCATTTCTAAAATTTCCTGGGAGAGTTGCTTGGTTACAGAATGTTTTCTGTTATTTTCCCCATAGTTACGTTTTCACCCATGGGTGTATAACGTTTGTGTTCTGCATCTTCCATCTGATGTTCTACAGATTCTCCCCTGGGAGTCTCTGTTTTGCATCAGATAGAGTGTAATTGATGACTGATTCCGGGCCAGTTTTTTCAGTGCCTGGAGTCATGTTTTCTGGTGTTTTTACACTGTTTGTTTTCATTGGCAACAGCCTTTTTTGAGGGGGGCTGTTTGCCTTTGCTGTAGTTTATCTCACTATAAGATACATTTATATTATCCGAAAGTGTCTCATTAATTATTTAATATAAATTTAAAATTTTTGACCACACTTTGCCATCGGATCCATCGGGGCTCAACGTTACTTTTCAGCAACTTGGGCTTCGCTGAAAAAATATTTTTTCAAAATTATTTTGTTTTGCAATTGTTTTTTCATTTATTAATGGATTATGTTATTATGTATCTTTGTGTCAGGGGTTTTTGCGAGTAACTAGGACTTATTGTTGTTCTTTCACAATGAAGGGACATTGTTCAAATTGTAATAGGAAGAAATCTTCCTCTGACTTTCATGATCATTGTATTAATTGTAGTCAGTGTTCTCGCATTAATCCCTGTCCTATATGTGAACATTGGGATGAGAAACATTGGAAACGTGTGTCACAATATGTTGTTTCTGGAGAAAGTGCGATTCCGGCTCTTTCTCCGCAAGGTCACTCTACTCTCTCAGTTTCTATTTCAGAGGAACCAGAACAGGGTGATGTTTCCATGTTATCTTCTTCAAGTGTGCGTCCGTCGTCACAAATGAATTCAGAGCTAGCGGCAAAAGTGCTCATGGAGATTAGACAAATGTCGTCCGCTAGCTCGCCCGGTGTAGCGTCCATTCACCGAATGGTTCGGCAGCCGGGTTCGTCCGATGTGGTCCAAGAGGAAATTTTGGGTGATGCGAGCACTATAAACATAATAGATGCACACCCAGTGACGGCGGATAGTAAGCGAGAACGGAGGAAGCCTTTGAGTCCGGTTCCTAGCTCGTCCAGGTCCAGCCGGGCCGCGAGCGAGAGGGGCCCCTCTCTCGTACAACAACATCTGGGACCAGATGTTGTGGTACAAAATGTGTCTTTAGCGAAGCATACGTCCGTCGCTCGGGACGCTCCGTTGTATAAGCAGTCCGCAGAGACTGTTAAGGCTTCCTCTTCTCGTCAGCGCACACGACCGCACCTTGGCTGCGTGACCGCCGATATATTACCAGCTTCACCGATGAATGATTCTTCGGCGACCAGGTCACACCATCCGGCAGCCAGGGATTCGAGACCGATGGACTCTGGACGTTCGCATAGGAAAAGTATGCAGGAGCCATCTGATGCGGAGCTGCCCTCGGCGAAGCAGCGAAAGACTGCGTCTCCGCAGGTCTCGATGCCGGACATTCTTGTTCAGGTAGCACAGCTTATCGCAGCATCCCAGCAGCCGTCAGAAACGGTGTCGGATCGAGAATTATCCGACGGCGCTGGGTCGGTACGCTCCGCCGAAGCATCGGGGGCGGACGACCGGGAACATCATGAGGTCCGACCGGATGGTGAAAGGGATACGGATGACTTGGAGCTATCCCTTTCGGAACAACATAAAGCTGCCGTGGACTTCATCCGGCACTTTCTCCCTCAAGTTGTTCCGTCGGGCCAGACTGCTGCGCTTCCGGACAAGAGAATTATAGCGTCATTGAACTCTGAATTTTTTGAGCGGTTCAGGGACATCGCTCCCGAGTTTCCGTCGCAGTCCAATAATGTTGCAAGAACATTTGAATTATTGAACGACGCTATATTTAAACTTGCTTCCAGGACGGGGAAAGCAGGTTTCTTGTCCGCTAATACTCTCAACTTGCCTTTCATTAATGCAAGGAATAAATTCGATATGGCAGGACAGGGTATACCGAGAGTTCCTCTGCGTATGGACGACGAGGCGGAAGACTTAGAGCTATCATTACCGTCGTCAGCTTCTCTTCCAACCGCGGTGTTGGAAACAGCTATTGCGTCTAACAGAGCCAATTTAGATGCCTTATCTTACGCAGATCACCTTACTAAGGCGTTATCACTGCGCCTTCAGGGGAAAGAGTTTCAGGATATACAATCCTCTTTAAGACTTCTTTCAAGGGCAGTAGCTTATTCCACGTGTAACTCCGCCCTTTCAGTGGCAAATCTGGAGTTGGTTAGACGTGACGCAGCCCTAGCTACATCCACACTAGTGGATTCTAAGGTGAAGAACTCTTAGAGTCGCTTCGGTCTCAGGAGAACTTCTCTTTGATGGCAAGCTTTCCGCTATTTATGATAAAATTAAAAAGAAAGCTAATGATTCTCTGTTGTTCAGATCTGCTCCTAAGAAGTCGGATACAGCAGACACGAATAAGACAGGCACTTCTGGGTCTAATGCGCCCAAGAGAGGTTCCTATAGAGGTTCCGGTGCGTCCTCTTGGTCTTATTCGAGAGACCGTCAGGATAGCGACTCTCGTTCGGGACGTCCTTCCGGCCGGGACAATCGTTCGGACGCCCCGAGGTCGACGAGGCGAGGTGCGGGTCGTGGAAGACGTGGTTTCTCCTACCGCAGGCCTCGCAGGTCCAGGAGGTGATGGCTTAAACCTCTATCGCGTTCCGGTTGGCGGAAGGTTGTCAAGCTTTTCACAAGAGTGGGCGTCGATTACGGACGACCCTTGGGTGAGAGGAGTGACTTCGGAAGGTCTAAAGATATCCTTCAAACGAAAGCCTCCATTAACTCGAAGTCCAAAGTGGACTCATCTTCCGTCAAATCCACAGAAAAGAGACGCTCTGTTATCAGAGGTGCAGTCTCTTTTAATGAAGAACGCGGTAGAGGTCGTAGAAAACCAGGAATCTCCGGGATTCTACAGCCATCTGTTTCTGGTTCCGAAACCAGACGGCTCGTTCCATCCAGTCATAGATTTGAGCTGGATAAACAAGCTGATCGTCGCTCCGAAGTTTTATATGGAGACGATTCGATCGGTCAGAGCGAGTATTCGGGTGAATGATTATGCAACGAGCTTAGATCTCAAAGATGCGTACTTTCACGTCATGGTACATCCAACATTCCGAAAGTATCTACGCTTCGCAGTCCTAGGAGTGGTGTATCAATTCCGGGCGATGTGCTTTGGATTGAATCTAGCACCCTGGGCTTTCACTCGGGTAATGAACTCGGTAATGATCTACTTCCGAGCTCATTCGTCTGCGGTAACGTCGGCCTACCTGGACGACATTCTTCAGAGGTACGGCAACGAGTTAACGCTTCAGAACGATGTTCAGAATCTTCTTCTATTGCTCCGACGTCTCGGTTTTATAGTAAACGAGGAGAAGTCGGATCTGGTGCCGTCCAAGTCATTCACTCATCTGGGAATGAGCTTGACGCACAACAATCTCGTTCGTCTGCCGTTAACCAGAGCGAAATTAGTCAGTTGTTACGCTCGCTATTGTCTGCACGCAGACAAAGTCACGGCGAGAGAATTTATGAGACTGATAGGTCTGTGCGGAGCCGCCGTGGATCTCATTCCGATGGGGCGGTTACGCACACGTCCTCTTCAAATTTTCCTGACTCAGAATTGGAGTGTGAAAATTCGTTCGCTCAATGTAGACGTTCTCTTGTCAGATCAAGTGAAACAAGAGATTCAGACTTGGGCAAACATTCAGTGGTTAACTCAAGGAGTTCCGCTGCAGTTGCCGGATCCGAGTTTTACCGTTATGACGGATGCCAGTCAAACAGGTTGGGGTGCATCATTAATCCCAACGGATTCGAGATGCCAGGGTCTTTGGGATCCGCAATTCCTGTGCAAGCACATAAACATCAAGGAAATGATGTCAATTTGGCTTGCGTTACGTCACTGGATGGACATTATTCACGATGCTCATGTCCAAATCCTATCCGACAATATGACAGTAGTGGCGTATATACGGAATCAGGGAGGCACTCATTCAGTTCCGTTGTTCAATCTAACGGAAAGAATCCTTCTGTTTGCGTTAGAACATCACGTTCTTCTTTCGGTCCGTCACATACCGGGTCGTCTGAATGTGCTAGCAGACTCCCTTTCACGAAAGGGTCGCTTGTTGCCGTCGGAGTGGACTCTCAACAAACAAGTATTCAATCAGATTTGCTACCAATGGGAACGGCCAATGATAGACTTATTTGCGACACATCTCAACAATCAGTTGCAGACGTATGTGTCTCCGTGTCCGGATCCAAGAGCTTTTGCAGTAGACGCTCTGTCGATCCCTTGGGACGGAATGATAGGATATGCGTATCCTCCAGCGCTGTTAATTCAACAAGTATTGCTAAAGATAAAACAATCTCAATGCAAGATTCTGTTGGTAGCATCTCTGTCGCCACAGAGACCGTGGATAAATCTACTCAGGTGTCTGTTGTGGGACCTACCGCGGAAGCTTCCTCCACGGGAGGATCTTCTTTCGCAGGGGAAATCGCGCCAACTCCATCACAACCCGCAAGGTCTCAACCTTCACGTTTTTCCGTTGTGCGGTCCTTCTTGCATGGCAAGCACTTTACAGGACGAGCAGTGGACGCGATTTCTAACTGTAGGAGGACCTCCTCTTCGCTAAACTATGCGGCTAAGTGGAAGGTTTTTCGTCGTTGGTGTAGGGATCATTCTGTAGATATATTCGATCCCTCTATACCAGACATTGCAAACTTTCTAGTATACTTGTTTGACGAAATCAAACTGCAGCCTGTTACTATAAAGGGTTATAGATCTATGTTATCTGATACCTATGCACATCATGATAGTTTACAAATTGGATCTAATGTCTCTTTATCGAAGTTGGTTAGAAACTTTTCGATAAATAGACCCAGAACTCTTAGATTAATTCCTAAGTGGAATTTAGCTTGGGTTCTCCTTAAATTGAAGGAAAAGCCATTTGAACCTCTTGGGACAGTAGATTTCAAATTCTTATCTTATAAGACAGCTTTTCTCTTAGCTTTCTCTTCTGCCAGAAGAGTCAGTGAGCTTCATGCACTATCGGTGGATGATTCTCATTATCGTAGTGTTGGGAACACTATCACCTTCACTACTAATGTGGGTTTTTTAGCTAAGAATCAGGCTCCTAATAAATATCCGGAACCTATTGTTATTAAGGCTCTTCCGTCTTCAGACGGGCGTAGGCCTTTACTCTGTCCTGTTAGAGCACTACGTATCTATAAACAGAGATCTCAGTTTATCAGAAAGGGACGGAAACGTTTCTTTCTGTCTTTGATGCCTAATAGAAAGGACATTTCAGTCCATTCTATTGCTAGATGGATTCAGTTAACTATCCGTACTGCTTATGAAGATTTATCTTCTTCTCAGCAGTCTGTGCTTAAGATTTCTGCTCATGAAGTAAGAGCTCTTTCTACTTCCTGGGCTTATGCTAATAGTGTTGCTATTACAGATTTAATGAAGGCTGCTTATTGGTCTCAGCCATCCACATTTACGAATTTTTATCTCAGAAATATTGAGTCCATTTCTGGAGACCTGCATTGTTTAGGTCCGTTATCTGTTGCTCAGAATGTCGTCCACTAAACAGTTGCAACTATAGTTATGAAGGCTTTCTGTTCCGGCAGTGACTCCGTCCGGCTGCCCTCTTCACTCTGGGCTATTTGACCCAGGGCAAGGGGAAGGGGGGGGGGGGGGGGGGGGCGGGTGTTCCCTTAGGTCACCTGCTTTATAGTGAAAAGCAAGGGAATGCCTCCTCCAAGTCAGTATTTCTGAGTCGCTTCCGGGATGGTTTTAAAGTGTAATATTAATGTTTAAATTCATTCATGTCTTATTTTTAAAGTGTAGCTCGGTGTGAAGCATTTGTATATGTCAAGTGTCAAACGGGCTTTAATATACAATACTCGGACACTTTTAAATCACTATAAAGAGTCTCAATTCTCTGGACTACTTTATTTATTGGCTTGCTTTAAAAATAATTAGTATAAGGGTTATACTGGATGTTAATAGAGAACATGAATGTTATTGTGCTCAATTATTAAGGGTAGTGTATCTTTCTAATTTAATATTAAATAAGAAAGATACATGTAAAGCCTAATACTCCTTTTCTCCTTAAGGGGTTACCTCTTTACTATATAGTTGAGCTTATTGGATTTTCCTTCATGTCCTAGGCCCTCCAGCCTGTTTACTATTCAGCTAAGTCTGGGTCATTGGTATAGTATAAAAATGTTAAAAAATTTATAGTAATTTATATATTTTTTATACTTACCAATGACCCAGACAGGGATGGCCCTCCCTGGAGTTGGGAACTCTTGCCTCCCCGCTGAGTACATAGCGCTGACCAGGCACTGCCAGTAAGAATGATAATTGGCGCCAATTTCGGGACGTAGTATGGAGGTCCTTTAGGACATGATTTCTTTTTGTTTCGGATGCAAATTTTGGGGATTGGGGGGCAAAATTTGTGTTTGGCCCTGGTTTTGTTAGAGTTAGCACCAGCTAAGTCTGGGTCATTGGTAAGTATAAAAAATATATAAATTACTATAAATTTTTTAACTTTTCCAGTACTTAACACTGAATTAAAGTTGTGAACTGTTGTTTACTGAGAAGAAAACTCCGTTGTTTCAGCGCCTGCTACTATCGTGACCTTCACATGATGTAAAACCGGGAAATTCCCTGATGGTGATAACTAGGAATCTGAGTACACTTATGGTTGTGTCTCTTTCAAAGGACTGGCATAATAAATATGTGATGGGGCTTTCAGTGGGTGGATATGGTGTGATATAAGGCTCAGCAAGATCAATATTAGACTCGGCCTTTGGCCTCACCTAATATTGATCTCACTTCGCCTTATATCACACCATATCAGCCCACTGAAAGCCCCATAACTTATAATACACTGACCAAGGCTGTAAAAATGCACAGGGTTAGTCGATTATCTGTTACATAGGGGACAGGATCGTTCACAGAACAAATGGAAATACTTAAACATGTACTGGATTCTGGAAATTGTTTTAACCCTTTACCTAACGAATCGCCCGCAACCACCTGCATAATTTGAAAATTAAGCAATTGAAAACATTTTTTTTCAAATTATTTCAACAAAACCATATCATGTGACCCCTCATTGGAATGAGCTCATCGCGCACGTTCCAATGAGGGGGTCACATGATACGCTTTCGTTGAAATGTTTTTGAAAAAATTTTTAAAATGGTGCTTTCAGAATAAACTGACTGGTTGGTACTTTACAAACATGTTTCAGAAAAACCATGTTTTGATTTTATTGAACTGTTTAAAAGTATGAAAGTACATGTAATTAAAATAATAAATTGGGTAAAGTGTTCAAGTGAATTTCAAAAATGAAAACATATTTTATTTTCATTTAATAGCTTGTTTATATATGTATAGAGGTTCTCCATATATGGTAAAAATGGTGGTTGGAACATTTTGCCGATTGCAGCTAAACCAGATATAAGAGATTTGCTTTCCAGGTCGTGAATACAGCTGCATTCAACATGCATGGGTTAATGAGCTTCTTATTTATCTGCAGAATTGGAAGATATTGAAGAATATGAAATTGAGACCACCTGTGGACTGAACATGAGTTTTGCTGAATCCTTCACTCCTTATTATGTGTATAATGTTGGTTTGTTTACACGCCTTGCAATTTCAGTGCCTGGTAAGATACTTTACTAGACTGGTATTATCAGTTGACCCTTGAGGCCTATTTCTGACTTTTACAACCTCAGAACAGGTGCCCTTAACATGCATCATGAGTTGGTTCTGCTGACAATAAACGAAGTACATAGGCAGTGGTTTCTAATCAATTCTTGTCTGCCTGTTAAGGCAGCCAAGACTTGACTAGAAATCACTGTTTAGCCACTGGATGTGTACAGGCTGTGGTCAGCTGTGAATTCAGGACAATTTTCCAGACCCTTAAAGGTTAAAGTAACTAACAATTATTCAGCATTATTCTCAAGATTTTGGCATTTAAATTGGATATCTTTTACTCTTTGGAAGCAAATCATTTCCTGACCAACATTATTATTAACTAATTCATTATTATCAGCTCAAGGGAAACAACTCTCCCAATTAATCAAGATTTTTATTAGCTCAGCTTGACAACATCAAGTATGAGCTATTGTGATGGATTGCGGTCTGTCATCTACCTGTACATCTGTCCATCCACAATTCCTTTAGCACACCCGATCAGTTTGAAATTTTATACGTGGCTTTCTGATTATGTCCAGATGGGAGCTATCAAATTTTTCCCAATTTCGTTGAAAAATATGGCCGCCAGTGACCAGCTTGGATTTGGCATATAAATTGTCAACAATTCCATTAGCACATCCTACATACCGCACCTCTCACCCAAACTTTTTGAAATTTTATATGTAGCTTTGGTGTAGTGTCTAGATGGGAGCTATAGACATTTTCTGAATTTCGTTGAAAAATATGGCTGCCAATGGCCATCCTGGATTTGGCATATAGTGTCAACAATTCCATTAGCACACTCTACAGCCCATACCTCTCACCCAGACTTTTTCAAATTTTATATATTTTTCTAAATTTTGTTGAAAAAATTGGCCATTAGTGGCCATCATGGATTTGGTATATAAATTGTCAATATTTCCTTTTTCACACCCACCCTTTGGGCTGTATTTCTCACTAAATGTTTTTCAACTCTTATATGTGGCTTTAGGGTGATGTGATGTGATCCGGCGGTCATCTCAGATTTTGCAATTAAATTGTCTACGATTCCTACAGCACATCATACAGTTAGTTATTTAGTTCAGTCCCTTGGTAAAGTTGAGCTGGAGTGTCATTGACCCATTAATTTCATTTGGGTTGATATCAGATATACAGTTAACAAGTTACAGGTCTAAACAAATTGTTAATGGCACTCCAACCTTTTACAAAATCTGTACTTTCGATCCATCTGTCTTGTCTATCCCATCTGTTCATCCCATCCTACTCTTGTGTTCATTCCTTCTAGGTTTTTATACCATGATTACCTATTCTACTATATATGAAAAGCCTATGACATATATTTTAGCTTTACACACCAACCGTGATGAACACACCAGCAATGGGATTTCAATAGTAAAAATTTACACTTACAGTAGAACTACATCCCTGTTGACCTTTGGTGACGTCGACCTGAATGCAAACTTGTCTAAATTTATTGCACATCGCCTCTCAAATAGTGAAATGGAAGTGGCAATTATTTATTATGTTTTTAAATGGGTTTACCTCATAAGATGCCAAAAATTAACAAACATGCATTGTCTCATGTTAATAAAGCATGCATAACTCGAAATAGTATGTTATTAAAACTAAAATGGCTCAGTTTCTTTTTTTCATTTCGTTTCGGCAATAAAATTGACAGCGGAAATACCACCCACCGATGCTCGTGTAAACAAATACAGATTCGTTTGTATGTACGTCTGGTGCTCAGTAAAATCAAGAAAAAATAATACCGACTCTTAATAAACTGACGATCATGGTATAAATAAAATATACCCAAAGTAGCTTGGTGTACCAAATGTTCACCACTCATGGTGAAGTGGTGTTCACCACGCACTGAAAGCCCCGGTTAACACCACTTCACCACCTGTGGTGAACATTTGGTACACCAAACTACTATAGGTATATTCTATATATATACTAATTCTCTTGAAACTTCCTATATGATCAATAACTGTTAGACATGTTTATACTCACTCATCTTTAACAACTGAATTGCTCAAAAGCTCTCTAGACACATAGAGAATAGAATCTCTACCACCTCCATCTTTGGGGTGGGGTTGGGGGGGGGGTGAGGTTGCTATAAATAAACAATGCTCAACAAACAAAAAAAATAAAGTTTCCGATGCCTACAATTGCTGATCATTTTTTTTAAAGTGTATACATTACTGTGTGTTAAAGCTGTTATGCCATGTCTACAGTCACAGCATAACAACTTTCACATCATCAAATGTCATGGATTGCGAGGAGGTACCAAGTTGATTCACTTGAAGACATTTTAAGGGCAGGGAGGGGCAGTTTGAATGGCCACAATTTTTCCTGACATTTCAACAGTCCAGTTCTACAATGATTCCAGGAGGGACATTTTGAAGATGACTGAGAAGGGGTGGGGGGGGGAGGGCAAGGAGGTTTAAAATTTTGTAATGTTAAAGTCCGAATAGTCCCGAAAGACAAAATATTCCAACTACATCACCAAGGCATATCTTGATGATGTTGTTGGAATATTAGTCAATCAGGATTATAGTTAACTCTTCATCCAATGTAATGGCCAAAACCAGCCAGCGCAATTCATACAAAACACCATTCAATTTTCATTATTTTTTTCATACAAAAACATAGCTTATGACCTAGAAGCTATGTTGTCGCAAAAAAGGAAAAAAATTTAGTTATTCAAGCATTTTATTTGCAAGTGTCGTCTGCCTTTCACATTAACCCTTTGAGACTTTAATTATCCTGACGTTCAACTGTCACTGGGAATTCAATTTCTTCAACATTTTTCAAATGCGATGTCAAACGTCGGAAAGTACAAATAACAAGATATTTTCAATTTAGTGATTATCTGGTTGAGGGCTAGATTATATTTGGTGGTCTGAATTTGTTATTCAAAACTTGTTTTATTACACAGGCACTCTCCAATAATTTGTAATAAAACAAATTTATATAAACAAAATATATTATTTGTGTTTGACTGAATATGAAATATAAGCAAGGAGCGTTTTGGCTTTTGTTCTGGTATCCTCATTTTTTTAAAGACTTAATAGTGGCTTCTAGTTCTCAACCAGTTAAGAAGTCTTGACAGCAGGATTATATTATAATTTTAAGCTGCGATAACATTTGGCTCAACAGTTATCACTGAGCACTATTCAGGAGAAAATAGGAATTTGAGGTTAAAACTTTAAAAAATCAAAAAATAATAACAAAATAAGTGACCACAAAGTATCAACATGCTGTTTGATTTCGTACGTAATAACACGTACAAAAGTATCAAAGGGTTAAATTAAACAAAAGGCTCCGTACGTAATAACATGTACAAAAGTATCAAAGGGTTAAATTAAACAAAAGGCTCCGTACGTAATAACATGTACAAAAGTATCAAAGGGTTAAATTAAACAAAAGGTTTCGTACATAATAACATGTACAAAAGTATCAAAGGGTTAAATTAAACAAAAGGCTCCGTACGTAATAACATGTACAAAAGTATCAAAGGGTTAAATTAAACAAAAGGTTTCGTACATAATAACATGTACAAAAGTATCAAAGGGTTAAATTAAACAAAAGGTTTCGTACGTAATAACACGTACAAAAGTATCAAAGGGTTAAATTAAACAAAAGGTTTCGTATGTAATAACATGTACAAAAGTATCAAAGGGTTAAATTAAACAAAAGGTTTCGTACGTAATAACACGTACAAAAGTATCAAAGGGTTAAATTAAACAAAAGGTTTCGTACATAATAACATGTACAAAAGTATCAAAGAGTTAGGTACAGTGTTGAAAAAACTAAAGTTTTCTTTGAAATGTATTTGTGGGTAAATACATGTAGTAGTCATGACACATGGGTTTCCCAACTTCTTGATTAGTTAGAGAGTACCGTACCCAAAATTGGTCATGCTGAACCCCCAACAGCCCAAATCATTTACCAGAGACCTGCATTTTATGACCGACTGTGTGACATATGTCCAAATATCAAATCTAATCTCTTAACCCTTTGAACCACAGAGGCTGCTTTTTTGCCCAGGAACATGATGCATCATAATTTCATTGAGTAGGATGGGTGTCAAGAGAGAGTTGGTGGTAGACCAATCAATATTTTCAACGTGCAGCCCCAAAGCTGCACATTGAAAATATTAGTTAGTCTATCCCAAATAATGAATACGGACTATTCCAGTTGCCATCATTGAGCTGAGATGGAAGATTCCGCCAGTCTTCTGAAGGTTAAAAAAACATCTAGTTACTGGCAACAGCAAATCAACAGCTGAGAATACATGTGGAAAAATGTATTTTTTAAATTTATTACAGAATGGGATAAGACATCTCCTTAATTTTAAATTGTATTTTGTGTATATTTGCATTTTCAAACACAGTTTCAGATAATAGGTCAGACTTTTTTGGATGATTTCTCGCATATTAGTGGAGAGTGCATGTCCTGCTACACAAAGGCAGCGGGGAAGCTTAATAAAAGTGAAGGGGCACAAATTTTCAAGACCCACCATGGTTCGGGTTTCGACCCAGTGGGAGAAAAGTTACTATCGTATATCGGTTAATGTACCATGACACACTAGCCTCTTGATTAGATAAGCACACCACAGTATGGTCACTGCCCTGTCCATTTCTTCGGTTTTAATCATTTTTCAACCCAAAGGCTAGCCTTTGGGTTGGAAGATGGTTAAAGTAGAAGAAACTTACTGAAGCTACCAAAAGTGGGATTCTTTGGCTCAATGTTGTGTGGATTTGCAAATAATATTTTACAGAAATGCCTGTATATTGACACATTTTCATGCACCCATTTTAACTCATTGTATACCCCCGTAACAGGGGGAGGGCCTCAGTGGGCACTAGGGGAGGTGGGTTGGGGGTGGGAGTGCAGTGGCTCAGTAGATAGAGGTGCAGGCTGCAAGCCGAGAGGCCCTCAGTTCGAATCCCACCTGCAGCAACTGCGTTGTGTCCTTGGGCAAGACACTTCACCCATTGCCCACGTTGGGGCACAGTGGCATTGTGTACTAAGGCGTACTGCATGTCGATGGTTTACCCGTTTTCAACCAATGCTAACCCTGCTTGTGTGCAGTTGGTATGTTGGGGAGCTAACAGTTGCTTGTCGGTGCTCGGTCATTCTCTCAGGGTACTCCGGCTTCCTTCTGCTGTAAAACTGTCATGGTGATGATTAGCCATTGTGCAGAAATATTTGACTTTAAACACCACTAAAATAAATAAATACCTGCATAGTGTGTCCATGGACAAGTGGAGGGCTCATGTCCCCTGTGCCCCCCTGGTTCTGCCGCATATGCTGCTACACTTGCGAGAGTGAGAGCACAGTGACACAGTGGTTAGAGAATTTCACTTTGAACTGAAAGGTCGATGTTTTGATCCCGACCAACAGTAACTGTGTGTGTCCTTTCGCAAAACACTTAATTCCAATTACCTATAAGGGGGCTCTGTTGCGCTGTGTGCTAAGGCATACTGCATGTGGATGGTGCATTTGCCCTTTCAGCGGGTAACTCTGCTTGTGTAGAGTTAGTGAGTTGGAGAATCTGGCAGTTGCTCATCGCTACTTGATGGGATGGTTCTCTCTCGGTATTCCAGCTTCTTCCATCCATATAACTGTCTGACATAATGTGACCGTGATGGTTGAAAGTGTCACTGAACTCCAATAAACAAACAATAAACACTCACTGGTTGGGAAACAAGAACAGAACTAAAGTCTTTAGAAATGTCAATAATAAGTTCCCAAAGGCTAAAATTGAACTTGTAAAAATATGAAGGAGGCTCATGAGACCCTCGTTACCCCCCACCCCCTCCAATTTATTGGAAAGAGCTCAAGGATCTCAAACCAGTGAGCAGCTATTACACCCTCCCCCTTCCCCAAAAAGAAAAAAAAAAGTTGAAACAAACAGAATATTTTTACACTGTAAACCAATGGCCCAGACTAGCTGGTGCTTAACTCAAAGTTATTAAGGGCCAAACACAAATTTTGAACCCCCCCCCAATCCCCGAAATTTGCTTGCAAAACCAAAAATTAAAAGTCCAATCTGGCCTTCTATACATTTATTCTTTGCCAGGAAGTGACCGGAATTGGCACCAACATTATTCTTTGTTTGGCCCTAAAGTCACTAACAATGAAAAGACATCTGTGCTTTAAAATCTCCTTTTTGAGGATGCCAGACACAAATCAATGCAAGAATTGGTGGATACAAGGCTCTTATTGGATGAAGGAAGTGTTCAACGGTGGTTTTGGACATTCAGGGCTGTAACTTTATAATATTTATAAAATTATTTTATGTTTCCTAATTTGGGGACATATGCCTGATGTCATCATTTTTGATAATGATTATTCCACTGTTTGTTAAGTATTCATTCCCTATCCTTCCATGTACCCATCCTGTTAAACTCTTAAGCTTTTTGGCTATTTTTTATTGAAACTTTTTATCAAATTTCTTGGGAGTTTTACATATATTACAGAATATTATTCTGTTTCTACCCCAGGGTTACGTCCTCACCCTTGGGGTGTTAGATCGTTCAGTCTTGCATCTTCTATCCAATGTATCGTTTTTTCTTCATATGAAGTTCTAGCTTTGCATCTGATAACATTTCAATTGGTTCTGACTTTGGGCCTCTTTGTGTGCCTGATGTCTTGTTTACATTGACATTGCTTACATTGTCAGTGTCCTCATATATAGGTTGTTTTTTTTTGTATTCTATTACTGTAGTATACTGTAGGATACATGAACTATTCCGGTAGTGTAGCTCAAAAAATTTGGATTTGTCCACACTTAGGCTCTATCAGGATGCCCTTGGGCTCTTAATGTTCCCTTTGGGAACTTAGGCATTTTTTCAAAATTTTTTGTTTACAAAAAATATTTTGAATTTAATTATAATTGCTATTGTTCATGTATCTCAGTTATATTTATATACTGTTGTGGAGACTCTTTGTCATTCTTGTGTTCACTGGGATGACTGACGTTGGAGTCGGGTATTGCAGTACGTTGTTGGTGGTGAGGTTCTGAGGATCAGGCCCGTCACCATGTTTTAATTCATTCTGTCAGTTTCTATTTCAGAGGAACATGAACATGGTGATGATATTCTGATACCCATCCAAGTGTGCTACCATCGTCGTGCTTCATGGAGCATATAGAGCTTGCTGCAGTGCTCATTATTGTAAGAGTTAGGGCCTTTTGTTAAGGGTTTTAAACTCTTGCAAGCAGCTAGCTCGACCGGAGAAGTGGTACTCTGTCTGTGGGTGCCATGATGCCAGGTAAGCCTGTTGCAGTCATAGGAAGTGGATGTGGGTAGAGCGAGCACTATAATATAGATAGCTCACTCAGCGACAACAGAAATAGGGAGGAAGTCAGCAAGTTCTTGTACCCGGCAAGGTCTGATAGACCGCGAGCGGAGAGGCCCCCCTCTCTAAGGTCTGGGGTCAGATGTTGTTTTGAGAAACTAGCACAAGCTGGAGCATATGTCCGCCCTCCACTCGGGACGCTCTATTTAGTCTGCAGCCAGGGTCGACTTTAATCAAGGCTTCCTCCACTATGTTATTTAAGCACACACGACCGCATCCTAGATACCCGACTTCGGATATCCAGCCTGTTGCATGAAGAAGGAACCACTCTTCGCCCGTGATGAAGTTTTCTGGTTGAATACTTGCACGAGACAGAGCATATGTCCGCCCGCCACTTGGGACACTCCGTCTGGTCTGCAGCCAGGGTCGGCTTCAGTCATTCAGTCATGGCTTCCTCCGCTACGTTCGGAGAAAGGATCCATTTCCAACACACCATCCCAGGAGCAGCATGCAACTAATGAACAGAAGACCACTGCTCCTCAGGCCTCGATGACGGACTTGCTGTCACAGATTGCACAGCTGATTGTAGCTTCCCAGCAAGTGCAGATGCAGCCTCCCTCAGACTCAGAATCTGAGCTGTCGGACAATGCTGGGTCGGTCCAGTCCTTTGTTCATGCAGATGCAATGGACCAAGATTCGAAACTGATTCTCTTGGATGGTGAAAGGGATAAGGAAAAGGATTACCCTTCCCTTTCAGAACAGTGCATGGTTGCGATGGCTTTCATCCATCAATACTACCCTGATTTTGTTCCCCTGAATCAGAATGCTGCAACGACAAGAGAGAAACCGCTGGCGTCATTAGGCACAGACTTTATCTGGACAAAGGAGGAAGTCCTTTCTTTTCCGGTTCAGTTTATGCAGGTGTCGCAGGCCTTCTGCCATATAGACGACTCCGTATTTATCCTCTTGAGTGCAAGGAAGAAGACAGTGTCTTATCTTCATCTTTCGTATACATACATTTTTTTGGACCACGTTAATTTAAAAACGATCGGGGGGAATGTTCAGAGAGTACTTCTGCGTTTGGATGAGCAGGCCGGGGATTTAGAGGTATCCTTACCTGTATCATTCACTATTCGCTCAGACACAATTGAGATGGCAATTTCTTCAAATAGACCGAATTTGGACGTTATGTTTTTTACGCAGATCACCCTACTAGAGCTATGGCACAACGTCTCAAGGGAAAGGAATTTGAGGACGTTCGTACCTCTCTTAGAGTTCTTTCCAGGGCAATTATGTATACCACGTTTAACTCTGCCCTAACAGTGGCTAATCTGCAGCTAATCAGACGTGATTCTGCCCTTGCATCGTCATCACTGATAAGATGACAAGGTGAAAAGCTCTCTCCGAGACGCTCTGGTTTCTGGACATTTTATTTTTGACGACTAGCTTTCATTAGTCTATGAACAGGCTACTAAGAAAACATCTAGTGCTCTGCTTTTGAAGTCTGTGTATCAATGACCCGCTTCAGCAGACAAGAGTAAAGGAGGGTGTTCCAGAGAAAAATCGTCAGAAGGAAACTCCTCCTGAGGGTACAAGAAACCCTCTTATAATTACTCTGGCGGTCGTCAGTATAGCGACTCGTGAAAGGGGCATAGGTCTAATTGGGACTATAGGTCAGATGCCCCTAGGCCGACGAGATGAGGTTTTTCATGGGGAGGACGTGGTTCCTCCTCCCGTAAGCCTCACAGGTCATACAGGTGATGGTTTAGACCTCTATTGCTGACCAGTTGGCGGAAGCTTATCAAGTTCCGCAAAAAACTGGATAACAATCATGGAAGATTGGTGGGTGAGAAGTGTAGACTCGGACGGCTTACGGCTATCATTCCGAGCAAAATCCCCACTAACAAGTTGTCCGCATTGGACATATCTTCCATCAAATTCTTGCATAAAAGAGTTTCTCCTACCAGAGGTATAAGCTCTCTTATCAAAGGAAGCAATACAGGTCATTGAGATTTAGGATTCTCAAGATTTTTAGTCACTTGTTCCTCATACCAAAGCCAGATGGCTCATTCCGACTGGTAAAAGACTTGAGCTGGATAACTTATCATGGCTCCAAAATTTATTTATGGAGTCCATTTGGTCGGTAAAAGCGAGTGTTCGAGTGATCGACTATGCTGCAAGCATAGATCTAAGGATGCATACTTTCATTTCCTGGTACTTCCAGCATTCTAAAAGTACCTGCGGTTTGCCTTACAAGGGAAAGTGTATCAGTTCAGAGCAATATGCTTTGGTGTGAATCTGGCCTCTGGGCATTCACTCGAATAATGAACTCGGTAATGTCATACTTTGGAGCTCATTCATCTGCGGTAATGTCAGCTTACTTGGATGACCTTCTACAGGGATACAACATCAGAATTATTCTTCAGAACGATTTTCAGAGTCTGCTTCTATTACTCTGATGTCTCAGTTTCATCATAAACGAGAAAAAATCGGATCTAGTTCCGTACAAGTTGTCTATTCACTTGGGAATGAGCTTTGAGACTCGCAACAATCTGGTTTGTCTGCCGTTACCCAGAGCGAAATTAGTCAGTCGTTATGCTCGCTTTTGTCTACACTCAGACACATTAATAGCGAGGGAATTCATGCGACTGTTGGAGCTGTGAGGAGCAGCTGTGGATCTCATTCTGATGGGCCATCTGCGTGCACGTCCCCTCCAGATATTCTTTACTCAGAACTGGAGTGTGCAGATGCTTTCGCTTGAACCAATATTGTTTTTACGGATCTATTAAAACAAGTGTTCAGATTTGGGTAGATATTCAGTGGTTAACTCACAGAGTTCCACTGCAACTGCTGGATCCGGCTTTCATGATTATGACGGATTCGAGTCAGACAGGTTGGGGCACGACCCTAAGTCCTGCAGACTTGAGTGTCAAGGTCTTTGGGACCCTCGGTTCCAGGAGAAACACATAAACATCAACAAGATCATGTCAGTTATAGCTAGCGCTAGAACATTGGGTTCACATAATAACGGACGTCCATGTTCAATTTGGTCGGACAACTCGACAGTAGTAGCGTACATCGGAAACCAGGATGGCACCCATTCATTTCCGTTATGCCAACTAACAGAGAAGATTTTCCTAATACGTCATGAATCATCATGTTCATCTTTCTATCCATCATACGTACTAGCTGACTCACTCTCTCGGAAAGGTCGCCTGTTGCAATTGCTGGATCCGGCTTTCACGATTATGATGGATGCAAGTAGGACGGGTTGGGGCACGACCCTAAGTCCTGCAGACTTGGGGTGTCAGGGTCTTTGGGACCCTCAGTTCCAGGAGAAACACATAAACATCAAGAGATGATGTCAATATGGCTAGTGCTACAACATTGGACTCACATATAATGAACGTCCATGTTCAAATTTGATTGGACAACTCGACAGTAGTAGCGTACAACAGGAACCAGGTCGTTTCCCATTCATTTCCGTTATGCCAACTAACGGAGAAGATTTTCCTATACGTCATGAATCATCATGTTCAAATTTCTATCCATCATTTACCAGGTCGTCTGAATGTATAGCAGACACGTTCTCTCGGAAAGGTCACCTGTTGCAGTTGGAGTGGACGCTCAATAAGTGAGTATTTGGGCAGATTTGCTACCAGAGGGATTGCCCCATCTGTTTGCGATGCACCGGAACAATTGGTTGCCGTCGTTCGTGTCGTCATGCCCAGACCATCGAGCGTATGCAGTAGACACTCTGTCGATCTCATGGGGATGAATGATAGGATTTGAGTATCCTCCAATTCAGTTGATTCCGTAGATTATGTTTAAGATCAAACAGTCTTGTTGTGAATCCTACTAATAGCACCTCTGTCATCACAGAAACCTTGGATCAGTCTTCTCAGGTGTCTGTTATGGGATGTTCCCTGGAAGATTCCTTCACAAAAGGACCTTCTTTATCAGGGGAAGTTTTTGTTCTTCATGTCCTTCTCTGCCCCTAGTGGCATAATGGAGTTGGTTAGATGTGAGGGAATCATTGCGGTTTCTATGTTATTTTATGACTAACATGAGAACGATTAAGTAATGCGGGTGAGGAGGGTTCGATTTGACTTTGAATTCCCCACCACCAATGTGTTTGGAGGCGATTACCAGGCAAGATGTAGTTTTCTTCCCGCAAGCCTTGTATGAGTTTAAATACATACATGCATTTCTTGACTTCTCGATTGGCGGCTGGGTCGTGTTCTATGGTGACCTCATGGGCACATCCACTTTTTAGTTGGTTGGTTTCCTGTGATTGTTCGTCTATATATCATATACGAGCGCATAATTTATCATAAATAAATTGCTCGTCTTTGGGTACCTCAGAGGCTGCATAACCAGTTAACTGGTATTCACATGATTACATGTGGGATTTCAATGCTCATGCACATAATTATTAGGCAGATGCATTATTGTATGTTATGGACCTTAGAAATTATGAATTATTTCGGGGGCAGTCTGTGCCGAGCCTGTTAATCATACCTACTTCCATTTCTAGATCCAGGTTCTATTAATGTTGGTACTCAATCGAATACACCTTGTTTTTCACTCTCAGATATTCACACATTTATAGTGTCATCGATATCGGATAGTACACCTCGGGGAGTGTTATTACTGGAATTTATTGTATGCCTGAATGGGGTTGCCTGTGGGTTACCTTGGAAGTGTGTTTACAGAGATCGTTCATTGTGGTTCTATTGGACATGTGTATGTTATATATTATATCTCTGGTTTTCGACCTATTTGCATATGCCGAATCTGGTGTACATTATACAGCAGGCGATATTAATTACCGGGATCATCGCTATAGCCTTAGCTTCTGAAGTGGCATTAAGCACCATTTATTAATAATACCTGAGTGCATGTTCAACGAATATTTATTTTGTTTTTTGGTACCGCTTTTACTGATTCCAGAGTGCTCCCCTCTTACTTTTTGAAGATTCCTTCAATAGAAAAGCTGGGGAGGGGGGTTCATTTTTTTACCTCTCCTCCGGCTTGATAAGTATGTAACTATGAGTGAAGCTGTTTTGTCTGTAATTATATCCTGCATACAGCTGGAGTTTTATTGTGTATGGCGTATGTTTGTGGGGGATATTCTCTCATTCTCAAATACGCCATCCTAATTTTTGGGGCTTAGTCCGGGCTAGCCTTAAAAATTTGGAACATGTTACATCCAATTAGCATAGTCTTCATGCTAAATTTACGGAATCACTTGAACTGGGCTCCTTTTTTATGATACATCTTCTCTATTACTGTATAGAGAGACATACATGTAATTCCTAATAATTTTAATTTCCTTTCACCTTGGATTACAGGATTGGAACTATGTTGATCTACTAATTCTGAAGTCCTAGGCCCTCCACCTTTTTACGATTCAGCTAGTCTGAGCTATTGGTTTACAGTGTAAAAATATAAATTTAAAGTAATTTGTATATTTTTATACTTACCAATGGCCCAGACGGAGATGGCTCTCCCATGAGTGGGCACTCATTCCTCCCCGCTGAATTATTATGTAGTACTCTGTTCTACAAAAAATGATGTTGACGCCAATTCTGGTCACTTCCTGACGTCTGTGCATGCACGGAGAGTAGATGTATGGAGGGCCAGATAGAACTTGTAATTTTCGGTTTTGCAAGCAAATGTGGGGGGTTGGAGGGTTCAAAATTTGTGTTTGGCCCTTAATAACTTTGAGTTAAGCACCAGCTAGTCTGGGCCATTAGTAAGTATAAAAATATACAAATTACTTTAAATTTATTATTTTTGGGGAGAAATTGAGTGTCATGGAATATAGTTTTATAATTCCTCATTTAACTGGTTGAGTGCTGAATTATTTTTCAAAGGTGATTTGAAACATGGGTTTTTTTCAAAGATCATGAGTAGTCTATGTTTAATAAGGTTTTGTTTACAAATAATTATTTTGTTACAATTTATTGGAGAGTGCCAAAAGGCACTCTCCAATAAATTGCAGCTAAACAATATAAAAAAAAATTTCTTCTACTGCTGAGCGAGCATCAAGCTAATGTATACAATGTAAAGTGGCTTCCAGCATTTTCAATAGAGCTGTAATAGTGGCTTCTAGGATTCAGTCAGTTAATGGGTTTGTGCCAATATGGGATCATATCTATGTTTTGAAAGAAAACAATTGAAAAAAGTAATAAAATATGATTGGATGATTTTTTGTGAATATCATTGGCCATATGTTGCTCTTACTTTAGTTGAAGGAATTGAGAAAAATACAATAACACTCCCACGTTTTTCATTTCAGATACCAATAAAACATTCCTTGGCAATGAATCCTTGGTGTCTTCTAATGAAACTAAATTTGTTAATAATACTTCGGGTAAGTCAGAAGAAGGACAGCCTGGACCACCTGTTGTAACAAAACCTGTTGTAACAAAACCTGTGGTAAGTAACTATTCTCTTTCAGTGATTAGAGATCATGCGGCAAGTGTGTTCAGTCTACATTTTTTACCACCTCTCTCTTCTCTAAGAGACAGGAACAGTGATGTTGTTAAGTGGTCTCAGATAGGAGGGTGTCCGTCTCTAGATTTCCAATTGCACTTCCCCCCCCCCCCCACCAACCCCCCCTCTTTAGACAAAATTCCAACTACCACTACATAATTTCCATCAAGTGGGCAGTTCTATTAGCACCCCCCATCCCTTTTCCCCAGTCCAAATTTTCCAATTACAGGTTTCATAGAATTCTATTTGTACACCCCCTATTGACTCCAAACTATCCAACTGAGTCTCTTGATGGTCACAAATTATGACTACAAATCAATATTTGGGGGTTTTCTAATACCAGTACTCTACACTGAATATTTGGAGTACTCTCACTAACTTTCAATCAAAAGCTTCATGTATGGCCAAATCTAGACTTGTTTGGAAAAGTTCCACTAGTGCCCTGTCTGAAATTCCCAACTTATTCCTATTTAGGGCTTCAAATTTCTAACTATTATAAATTTCATTAATGACGAGTGCTTTTTGGCACTTTTCAGATGATGGTGAAAAAACAATTATTTATGAAAAATATCTTGCTAAACTAAGGCTCTTCTTTCTGGTAGCATGGTATTTTGAAAATAAAATACTCACGTTACAAATCACCTTTGAAAAATAATTTAGCTCTCACCCAGTTAAAGAAAAACTTCAAAGATGTAAAGAAACCATGGAACAGTTGAGTCCTCTATTCTTCATGTTTACCGACTTTTCCATGAGTGAAACATCAAGTTTCTTTGAAGCCATGAATGAGATAATTTGGGTTCCTACTAAAAAAAAATATGTAATTTTAACCCTTAAGGGCCTGGTAAATTTCTAGAACACCTGCCAGACCACTGCCTGTGCATTGCCGGTAGATAAGTAATGACTTCTAGTCAAGTCTTGGCTGCCTATTTAGGCAGCCAAGACTTGACTAGAAATGACCTGCCAAGGTAATATTTTCAGTGGGATCTCTTCATGATTGAATTTTAAGGGTACCTGTTCTGAGGACGTAAAAGTTGGAAATGAGCCTTTAAGGGTTAACTCACCTTACTGAAAGTGAGTGAACTATACTGATAAGTCTTCTACTATCATGTGTCAGCAAGCCATCCATTCATTTTCCATCGTGAAGGTGAGATTTTGAGTTCCTCTCCAACTCCTACCCAGCTTGCAATAAAATTTCATGTGAATGTTTTGTTAAAATCAATGTGCAACCTCCTTAGGTAGCTTGCTGTGGGGGTGAAAAAATCATCCTAGTTTAAACGTTTTTTTCATGAACTGATAGATGCAATGAATTGACTGCCTGTATGTAGCTTCCATTTAAATTGTGAAATTTAAATTGTTCAAAGAAAGTTTGTTGCCAATATTTGACATTGTAAGAGAGGGGGAAGATTGGCCCTCACATAAATTTCATATTTTTTAAACCCTTGTGCCTTTTAAATAAAATATACATTATAAGTTGGTGAGATTTTCATCATTTATGGGATAAACATTAGTTAGTTCAGTGAATCCTACTTAATTGGATAACTTCTGCTTGCATAACCCTGTTAACTGAATATAATTTAAAGACATAAAAGCATTTCATTACAAATTTGACCTGTTAATTGAATATAAGTTATAGAGTAAACTCCTGTTAAATTCTTGTAATTTGTCGAGAAATTACCTAACAATCACTGAATTTCTTTTGTATATGCAAGCCAGAAAATAAGCAGACTGTCATCTGCAAAATGAGGCTCCCAGAGGGTGAATTTAGTGATGCTACCCTGCACAGCAGGGTAGCATCACTAAATTTACCCTCTGTACACCTCAGGCTGAATTGGGGTCTCAAAACTAAACAGAAAGAGGTACCCAGAGGATAAATTGGCCCACTGTATGGGATAGCATCATCAAATTCATCCGCTGGGGACCTCATTCTGCAAATGTCAGACTGCTTATTGTCAGGCCTGTGTTTATGGACCATTTTGGACTCGGTAATCCAATACAGGCATTAATTTTATTGTCTCTTGTATGACAGAGCTCCATGAGCTGTCAAACATAATATAATACAATAAATGCTCAGTTTATCTGTAGAAAATAAAAAGTGTCTAAAATGAAATCTGTGGTAACAAAAAATGTAGCACTCTCCCAGTTAAACATTGGGGAAAACAAGACAGAAATCTTCTCTCAACCACTTAACCCCCTAGACACTGATGTCGAAATATCTAAAGTTCAAGGTGCAAATTTTTCCCATAATGCAACTAGAAATTTAACCAATTCAATCTTGTTTGACAGAGCTCATTGAGCTCTGTCAAACAAGATTGAAATGGTTAAATTCCCAGTTGCATTATGGGAAAAATGGCTACTTGAAATTTGGATATTTTGACATCAGAGTGAAGGGAGTTAAATAAAAGCTTCCTTGTTTGATGTACAGCATTTTTGTTAAGTATGAGTACTAGTTTTTATACCATGATTACCTATTCTGCTATATATGAAAAGCCTATGACATAAATTTTAGCTTTACACACCAACCATGATGAACACGCCAGCAGTGGGATTTCAATAGTAAAAATTTACACCTACAGTAGAACTACATCCCCGTTGACCTTTGGTGATGTCTACCTGAATGCAAACTTGTCTAAATTTATCGCACGTCATCCCATGAAGAGTGAAATGGAAGTGGCAATTATTTATTACATTTTTAAATGGGTTTACCTCACAAGATGCCAAAAATTAACAAACATGCATTGTCTCATGTTAATAAAGCATGCATAACTCGAAATAGTATGTTATTATGTTATTAAAACGAAAAAGGCTCAGTTTCTTTTTTTCATTTCGTTTTGGCGATAAAATTGACAGTGGAAGTACCACCCACCGATGCTCATGTAAACAAAAACAGATTTGCTTGTATGTACGTCTGGTGCTCAGTAAAATCGAGAAAAAATAATAGCGACTCTTAATAATCTGACGATCATGGTATAAATAAAATATACCCAAAGTAGCTTGGTGTACCAAATGTTCACCACTCGTGGTGAAGTGGTGTTAACCATGCACCGAAGGCTCGCGGTTAACACCACTTTACCACTCATGGTGAACATTTGGTACACCAAGCTACTATGGGTATATTCTATATGTTCACATCAAACCCTTGGTGCCATATTTAGGATGTCATTACTGTACCAACCTGGAAAAAAGCCCATAATAGAAAATAAGCCTACCTACCATCTTTTAAGGTTTCAGATTCAGTATCCTCATTGTAAATAAGCCCAATACCTGACTTTGTAATAATAACATTGATGACAGCCCTGCTGGTACATATAAGTTGTTACAATGAAAAAGAACTTCTTACAGAATGCACATAATTTTTTTTTTTTTAATGTTTCAAAAATTTCCAACAAAACCATATCATGTGACCCACTCATTGGAATGAGCCCAATGTTCTTGTGAGGGGTCATCACATGATATGGTTTGGTTGAAATTGTTTTAAATTATGCAGACGCATGCATCCAATTCGTTATGTAAAGGGTTAATGCATCTTTGTTATGGGATTGACTGAGTCACCTAATTTTGGGTCCAAAGTCTCCTGCATGCTTGAACTCTCAAAAATAAGCCCACCCATATACTTTTGGCTTATTTTACTTCACCCTCCCCCCAGGGTTATTTCTGGGTAGGTACGGTAGGCCCAGAGATTTTAATACTGTAGGAAATTGAAATTTAAAAAAAAAATATTCTGCTAAACCAGGGTGATTCACAAGTTTGCTCACATCATGCCCCTGGCATTAACTTCTTGCATGCTGCTGGCAGATTTTCTGGCCCAGGATAGAATTTCTCTTGCTACTGATATAGGTATAATTTGGACACAGTTAATCAAATTTTCCCTCTTTAAACTGAATGGATTTTTTTCACTAATGATTTTGTGAATTAAATTTAGAAGAATTTTTCATAAAATCTAGTCATGGCTGCTTCACATTTTACTGCAACAGAACAGATTCCACAACATGCAGTCTCTGAGCAAAGTTGCAAGTTACATTCCAAGTACCATGACAAGTGTTTCAAGTACCTTGACAAGTGTTTCTGCCTTAAGCAAAGACTTGCATAGAAACAACCCCAAAGCCACAGGATGTAGACTGCCAAAGACTTCTAAAGACTATAGGCTGGTAAAGTGTATACAAATCTCTAGACTGGGTCATATTTTACTAGTAAAACAGAGCTTGTTCACCACAGCAAACAAGCACTACATCACTTCCTGTGGTTCCCATGGGGGATGCCCTTAAGGGTTAAGTCTCCTCCTGACTAAATCTTGACCACATCAGTTTCTCAAAGTGTTAAATACAGTTTCAGATCAGTAGCCTTGGTGTTCAGTATTTTTCTCAAATCAGTTTTCTGAGCGTTTAACTCCTTAACCCTTTACCCAACGAATCGCCCGCATCCGCCCGCGTAATATGCAAATTCAGCAGTTGAAAAAATATTATTTTTCAAAAAATTTCAACAAAACCATATCATTTGACCCCTCGTTGGAACGAGCTTGTCAAGCTCGTTCCAACGAGAGGTCACATGATATGGTTTTGTTGAAATTTTTTGAAAAAGTTTAAAAAATGATATTTAAAATAATAAATTTTGATATCGTCTGCGTTGGGTAAAGGGTTAAATGCTGCTGGCAGATATTCCTTCCAGGACAGGATTTCTCTTACCACAGAAATAAGTATAATTTGGTTACATTTAAATAATTTAATCATTTGCCCTGCCTCTGCATTTGATTGGTTGAAAGCATACAGTGTGAAAGTCGTCAAAATCATATAAACCAAATCACATCATGATTTGGAATGTCGCTACACATTCGCACATCCGATCCAACTTTGAAGACTCTGGAAGCCCTGCCCACTCAATCCAATTGTCACAGTGAGGGCATGATGGCAGACTGATAGATGGATAACAAGCTTGTAAACAAAGATCAATGATCGATTTTTCATCGCCTCCAGTCAGCGAGAATATAATGATAATTTCTCGGGAACAATTGAATTTAATAAAATATACCGAAGTGGGAGACGAATAAAAGATCATACACCCAAACATGATTTTGGGGGAACTTAAAAAAAAATGTTTTTAATGATATTGTTACGTGACTTGCTAAATATCTGTTGTCTGCGATCGAAAATCAAAACAACAAACAATTTGACAATGATTGACATGACCTGTTTGTGGCACACTTTCCTGAATTTGACTGTTGTCTTTTGTGAAAATTAAAAGTTTTTCGTTCACGTACACATAGTTTTTATATATTAATATTACAGCCGGATTAAATTATAAGAAATAACTGTTGTTTTCCTTCGGTTTATGCGTTATAAACTGAACATTTTCAGCACAAGCTTAATCATAACTCGCTATGCGAGTTATGAAGCTTGTGCTGAAAAGTTTCGGTTTATATCGCATAAACCGAAGGAAAACAACAGTTATTTCTTAATCAAATTTTCCCCTTGTAAATTGAATGGAGTTTTTCACCAAAGATTCTTTGAGTTAAACTTAGTTCAATTTTCAGCAAATCTAGTCGTGGCTGCTCATCAGCAGCCATTACTAGTTCTGATGAAAAATATCTTGAAAATACTCAGTGGATTAAAAGTTAAACCTTTGACCCATGGAAGGGGTCTTCCAAGTCAGTTCAATGACAGAAACTGGAAAAGACCATATTCATTACCTAGGGGTAGACCATTCAATATATTAATCCATAACAACACACATTCAGTGAGTTACCATCATACTTGGTAAAATTATGACAGCAAAAACAACTTTTACGGTTTAAAGGGTAACCCTTTACCAAACATGAAAAGCAGACGACACTTGCAAGAAATATTCTTGAATAACTACTTTTTTCATTTTTTGTCTCAAAAACATAGGTTATGACCCCTTGTTGGAACAAGCTCAACTAGCTTGTTCCAATGAGGAGTCATAACCTACATTTTTAAGACAAAAACTGATAATATATTGAAAATTAATTGGCTTTTATTTAGAATAGTGCTGGCCAGTTTTGGCTGTTATGTTGGGTAAAGGGTTATTGTTTTTTTCCATATCAGTTGCTTGAAGTGTTTATTATTTGTCAGATGAGTTTCCCAAAGTTTTTAATAATTTTTGTTTCAGATCAGTTGCCCTAAGTGTTTAGCTGAGCCTGAGAATCCAGAAGCCTTCAAACAACTTATCTGCAACTCATCCTCAGGTCAGTAAAAATCTTCTTTCATAAAAAATACTGTTTAGGCCTAAAAAAGTTAAAAAATCTGTTTCTCAGGCCTTCCCCGAATGGTCATTTTGGCTGCTGCATGCTTTCTTTTTATAACCAATGCAAACTTGAAAAAATAAAATTAAATGGTTTATGTCTGATATTTTACCCAAGTTAATAAAACTGATAAATTCGTCCCTTGAGTGCAAGAAGGCTTTGAGTGCTTCGGCATTGCAATGCCTTCTGGCACTCAAAGGATGAAATACACCACAACCCATGCTATTCTATAGATTATAAGGCCTAAAATATAAAACAAACCTAGAACAGGAACTTTTGATGGCAAAGAAATAATCACAAAAATAAAAAATAAAATAAAAAAACACCTGCCCACGTGCAATTTTATAAACAAATGGCCAGAGAAGCAGATGATCTACTTTGTGGGGCCTTACATGGTGTCATACATTTTTAGCTCACCTGAGCGAAGCTCAAGGGGAGCTTTACTAATCACTTTCTGTCCGGCGTCCGTCGTCCGGCGTCCGTCGTCGTCCGTCCGGCGTTAACTTTACATTATCGACTTCTCCTCCTAAACCACTAGCCCAATTTTATTCAAATGTTGGCTAAATGTTTATTACCTAATGCCAATTCAGATTTGTTCAAATGAAGTTGCCCCTCCTCCTGGGTGGTGCCACGCCCCCAAGGGGCACCAAAATCTTTGTAAATCTTCTTCTCATGAACCAGCAGTAGCAGAGACTTGATATTTGGTGTGCAGCTTCCTTTTGAGGTGTAGACTCAGATTTGTTCAAGAGAAGTTTGTGGGGCTATACTTGGCGTTGTTATGAGAGGGGCAAAATTTTTTGCCCCGCCCAAAATTTCTATATTTTTATACTGTACCAATGACCCAGACATAGCTGGTGCTAACTCTTAACATATAGGGCCAAACACAAATTTTGCCCCCCAATCCCCAAAATTTGCATCTAAAACTAAAGAAAACATGTCCTGAAAGGCCCTCCACACTTCGCCCCTACTGCGCATGCGCAGTGTCAAGGACGTTCCGAAATTGGCGCCATTAATCATTCTAAGTTTGGCCCTTCATCAGTTAACATCTGACTGATCTTTGTGCTTATAAATCTCAGTTTAAATGATGCCAGACACATAAATATTAGTGAAATGGTGATTCTAAGGAGGATAGAGAAGGAGGAGAGGAAAAGAATGTGTGACAGAATATTATCAGGGCTGTAACTTAAAATTTTTTAATGAAATTATGTTAAGTTACCTATTTTCAAGGCAGCAGCCATTTTGTTGTCATTCTGATTATTTAGTTACACTGTTTTTTAAGTGTTTTCCTCTCTCCCTGTCCTTTAAGTTCCCCCTTGCTATTCTCCCATGCTTTTGGCATAGTTTTTGTAATTATTATTACTAAATTTTCTTGGGAGTTTTAGCTGAATAACAGAATGAATTCTGTTCTTTCCCCATGTTTACGTCTTCACCTACGGGTGGTTAGGCATTGTGTTCTGCATCTACCATCTGATGTTCTGCAGTTTCTTCCCTGGAAGTCTCTGTTTTGCATCAGATAGTGTATTTTTGGTAACTGATTTCGGGCCTGGGTGCCTGGAGTCTTATTTTAGTGTTTTTACACTCATTGTTTACATTTACAACAGCCCTCTGTGTGAGGGGGGGATTTCTAAAAAATAATATCTTGATGTTATTTTAATCATAACTAGATACATTATTATTGTTCGTAAGTGTTGAATAAATTGTTTAAAATATTTTTAAAATTTTTGTCCACACTTGAGCTTGGGATCCATTGGGGCTCAATGTTACTTTTCAGAAACTTGGGCTGTTCTGAAAAAATATTTTTTCAAAATATTTTGATTTCAATTATTTTTTCTATATTAATGGATCATATTATTATTATGTATTTTGATTGCCAGGGGTTAGTGCGAGTACCAGGACTTATTTTCTTTTCACATTGAAAGGATATTGATCAATTGTTTTAAGAGGAAGTCTTCCTCTGACTTTATTATCATTCTATATGTGGTCAGTGTACTCGCATTAACTCCTGTTCTGTATCGTATGATTTCGATGACAATATGGGAAGCGTATGTCACGGTATGTTGTTGGGGATTTGGACACTCCGGTCCTTTCCCCGCAGGGTCACTCTACTTTATCAATTTCTATTTCAGACGATCAAGATTAGGGTGATGTATCTGTGATGTCTTCCAACAGTGTGCCTCCGTCGTCACAATTAATGAAGGGCTAGCGGAAAAGTGCTCATGTAAATACGCCAATTGCCTAAGAGGACCCTAGTAGGTTCGACGGCCTTTGACGTCCGCTAGCTCGCCCGGTGTAGCGTCCATTCACCGAATGGTTCGGCAGCCGGGTTCGTCCGTTGCGGTCTAGAAGGAATTTTGGGGTGATGCGAGCACTATAAATTAACCTAATGCACACCCAGTGACGGCGGATCGGAGGGAGAACGCAGGAAGCCTTTTAGTCCGGTTCATAGCTCGTTCCGGTCCATCCGGACGGCAAGCGAGAGAGGCCCCTCTCTCGTTCAACAACATCTGGCCCCAGATGTTGTGGTACAAAATGTGTCGCAAGCGGAGCATACGTCCGTCGCTCGGGACGCTCCGTTGTATAGGCAGTCCGCTGAGACTGCTAAGGCTTCCTCTTCTCGTCAGCGCACACGACCGCACCTTGGCTGCGTGACCGCCGATATATTACCAGCTTCGCCGATCAAGGATTCTTCGGCGACCAGGTCACACCCTCCGGTAGCCAGGGACATGAGGCCTGCAGACTCAGGACGTTCGCATAGGAAGTGTGCGGGAGTCAACGTACACGGAGCTTCCGGCGGCAATGCATCGTAAGACCGCTACTGCACAGGCCTCGGGAACGGACGTGCTTTCCTTAATAGCACAGTTTATCGCAGCATCCCAGCATCAACTGAATCTGTCGCATATATTTTATCCGACGATGCTGGGTCGGGACGCTCCGCGGAAGCGGGTACGGACGTCCGAAAGTTTTATCCGGTCCGACGGGATACCGAAAGGGATTCGGAGGATTTCGAGCTTTCCCTTTCGGAACAACATATGCTGTTGTGTATGTCATCTGACTTGGTCTTCTACAGCTTCTTTCGTCGGACCAGAATGCTGCGATGCCGGATAAGAAACTGATAGCGTCGGTGGACTTAGAAATTTTTGGTTCGGTTCAGGGACATCGTCCCTCAGTTCCGACATAGTCCAATAATGTCACACAAACTTTCGAATTATTGAACGACGCTATATATATTATTATTTTATGCTTGCTAACCAAGCATTTCTGGTTTCTTGTTCGAAGAGTTATGGAGATGTCTTTCAAAGTGTGCCTCTGTCGTCATAGTTAATGAAGAGTTAGCGGCAATAAGTGCTCATGGAATATGTCTATCGCCTACGGAGTGACATTCGCTAGCTCACCCGATGTAGCGTACATTCATCGAATGGTTCGGCTGCCGGGTTCGTCCGTTGCGGTCTAGGAAGGAGATTTGGGTGATGCGAGCACTTTAATTACTTTAGTACTCACCCAGTGACGGCAGATTGAGGACAGATCGGAGGAAGCCTGTTAGTCCGGTTCCTGGCTTGTCCAGGTCCGTCCGGGCTGTGAGCGAGAGAGGTCCCTCTCTCGCCCAACAACATAGGGGACCGCATGTTGTGGTTCAGATATTTTACATTCGGAGCATATGTCCGTTGGTCGGGACGCTCCGTTATATTGACAGTCCGAGAGACTGTCTTTAATGCTTCCTCATCCTCACAGCAGGGCACACGACCGCACATTGGCTACGTGACTTCGAGTATCCGATCAGTTTCGGCATTCAGTGATTCCACGGCGAATAGGTCGCGCCATCCGGTAGCCAAGGGACACGAGGCCAAAACACTCCGTTCGCTCGCATATTGGTAGTATGCACGGGGTAACGATCACGGAGCTTCCAGCGGCAATGCATCGTAAGACCGCTTCTCCTCAGGCCTCAGTGACGGACGTGCTATCCGAGTTAGCACAGTTGTTTCGCAGCATCCCAGCAATTGACAGTTTCTCGGTCGAATCAGGAATTATCCGACGGCGCTGGGTCGGTGCGGTCCGCGGTTGCATCAGGTACGGACGACCGAACGCTTTATAGGGTCCGACAGGATGGCGAAAGGGATTCGAAAGATTTCGAGTTTTCCCTTTAGTAGTATCGGAAGATGCCTTTCATATCTTCTGGCATTATCTTCCAGTGATTATTATTTCGGACTTCATTGCTGCGATCTTGTATAAGAGACTTATAGCGTCATTGGACTCGGATTTTTCGATCGGTTCAGGGACATTGTCCCTGACTTACCGACGCAGTCCAATATTGTCATTACAACATGTGTTTTATTTTTCGACGCTATATATATATATATACAAGCCTGCTACTAAGCATGATAGTTTAGTTTCTTGTCCGCGTTGCTCATTTCTGCCATTTTATCATTTATACAAATAGTTTATTTTGGCAGAGCAGGGCATACCGAGAGTTCATATGCGTCTAGACGGTGTGATTAAAGACTGCATATATTCTTTTTCGCCGTTTATGTCTTTTCCAATTTCAATGTTGGGAACGACATTATGTATAGTAGACTTAACTTAGACGCTTTATTATACGTAATCCGCCTTTCTGAGGCGTTATCATTACGTCTTCAAGTAAAGATTTACGGGATATTATTCTCAATGTAATTTCTTTTGAGGGCAGTAGTTTGTTCACGTATAACTCCGCCCTTCAGTGGCTGATTGGAGTTAGTTAGACGTGACGCAGCCCCAGCTACATCCACACGCGTGGATAGTAAGGTTAAGAACTCTCTCAGAGTCGCTTCGTTCTCGGAGGAGCTTCTCTTCGACGGCAACTTTTCGGCAATCCATGAATTGCTCGATTTACACGTTCTCTTGTCTATCTAGTGTTACAAGAGATTCAGACTGGGGCAAACATTCGGTGGTTGACTCAGAGAGTGCCGCCGCAGTTGCCGGACCCGAGTGTGGCTGTTATGACGGTTGCCAGTCAAACAGATTGGGATATAATACTGATCCCTATGGATTCGAAGTGCCAGGGTCTTTGGGTTCCGCAGTCTTTTAGCAATCAGTTTTCTTCCGCGGAATAATGTTTTTTAGGCTTGCTTTATGTCATTGCATGAACATTATTCAGAAACGCATGCCCAAATTCCTGTCCTTTAATTCGACAGTAGTGGCGTATCTCCGGAACCAGGGAGGCACTCTTTCGTTTCCGTTATTCAATTTAATGGAAAGAATCCGTCTGTTGGTTATAGTACACCAAGTTCAGTTTTGGTCCGTCATATTCCGGGTCGTCTGATTGTTTTATCGGACTCCCGTTCTCTTACGGGTCGCTTGTTGCTGTCAGAATGGACTCTCAACAAACAAGTATTCAATCAGATTTGCTATCTATGGGAGCGCCCAATGATGATTTATTTATGACACAGCTTGCTAATCAATTGCAGACGTATGTGTTGGCTTGTCCAGATCTCTGAGCTAATATTGTTAACGCTCTATTGATCTATAGGACGGAATGATAGGATACGCGTATCCTCCGGCGCTGTTGTTTTAGCAGGTATTGCTAAGATAAACAACCACAATACATTTCTGTTGATAGCATCTCTATCTTCACAGAGATCATGAGTAATTTACTCTCTTGTCTACTGTGGGTCTTAACGTGAAATCTTCCTCTATGTGAGGATCTTTTTCACTGGGTAAATCGTGTCATCTTTATCACAACCAGCAAGGTCGCAACCTTCATGTATTCCGTTGTGTGGTCCGTATTGCATTGTAAGCACTGTACTGGACGAGCTTTGGACGCGATTTCTTACTATAGGAGATCCTCTTCTTCGCTATTCTATGCGGCTAAAGTGGAGGCTCTTCCGTCGTGGTGTAGGGATCATTATGTTCATATTGTTGATCCCTCCATACTACTCATTGCTATTTTTTAGTATACTTGTTTCACAAGATCTACTGCAGCCTGTTATTATTTAGGTTATAGGTTTATGTTACATCATACCTATGCACTCTACGATAGTTTACAATTGAGTCTTTTGTCTCTTTATCTAAGTCAGTTAGTAACTTTTTGATAAATAGACTTAGAATCTTTAGATTAAATTCCTATACGGATTTTAACTTCGGTTCTTATTTAGCTAGGTAATCATTTGAGCCTCTGGAAACAGTAGTTTTCAAATTCTGACCTTTTAGACAGTAATTCTGTTGGTTTCTCTTTTACTGTAGAGTCAGTGAGTTTCATGCACTATCGATGGATGATTTTCACTTTCATAGTTTCGGAATCAATACTTCCGTTACTATTTAGGTTGGATTGTTGCATAAGAGTTAGGCTCCTATTATCCGGAAGCTATTATTTTAAGGTCCTTCCGTCTTCGTATGGGCATAGGCCTTTACTCTTTCCGGGTACAGTTTATGTATTTATAAACAGATATCTGTTTATTACAAAGGGCGTAAGCTTCTTCTGTCTTTGATGTCTAGTAGAAGGACGTTACGCTCCATTTTATTGTTAATGGATTCTATTAACTATCGGTACTGCTTATGGTATATCATTGACTTAGCAGTTGTGCTTAAGATTTCGGCTCATGAAGTAAGAGTTCTTCTACTTCTTGGGCTTACATTAATAGTGTCGCTATTATAGATTTTTGAAGGCCGCTCATTGCGCTCAGCCATCCACATTCATGAATTTTATCTCAGAAATATCGAGTCCATTTCTGGAGGCCTCTATTGTTAGGTCTATTATCTACTGCTCAGAATGTCATTCACTTAACAGTTGCTACTATAGCTAGGTAGGCTGTCTGTTTCGGCAGTGTCTCCGTTCGGCTGCCCTCTTCGCTCTGGGCTATTTGACCCAGGGCAAGAAAAAAAGGGGGGGGGGGGGGGAGGGTGTTCCCTTGGGTCACCTGTTTTACTATGAAATCAAGGGGATACCTCCTCCGGAGTTAGTAATTCTGAGCTGTTATTGGGATGGTTGTTTAGTGAGAAGTTTAGGTTTTTAAAATTCATTCAAGTCTTAGTTTTTAAAGTATAGCTTTTGAATATTGCATATGTCAACGGACATGATTATGCAATCCTCAGACACTTTTAGGAGTATAAGAGTCTCTATTCTCTAGACTTACTTTATTTATTGGCTTACTTTAAAAATTATTAGTATAAGGATTATATTGGATATTAATAGAGTACATGGATGTATGAAGCTCAATTTTGGAAGGTGTTGTATCTTTCTAATTTATCATAAATAAGAAAGATACATGTAAGGCCTATTACTTCTTTTTCCCTACAGGGGATGACTCTATTTTATTTTATTGAGCGTATTCCATTTTGCTCTATGTCCTTGGCCCTCCAGCCTTTTTACTATTCAGCTATGTCTGGGTCATTGGTACAGTATAAAAATGTTAAAAAATTTATAGTAATTTATATATTTTTTATACTTACCAATGACCCAGATGGGGATGGCCCTCCCAGGAGTTGGGAACTCTTGCCTCCCCGCTGAGTACATAGCGCTTACCAGGCACTGGTTATTAGAATGATTAATAGCGCCAATTTCGGAACGTCCTTGACACTGCGCATGCGCAGTAGGGGCGAAGTGTGGAGGGCCTTTCAGGACATGTTTTCTTTAGTTTTAGATGCAAATTTTGGGGATTGGGGGGCAAAATTTGTGTTTGGCCCTATATTTTAAGAGTTAGCACCAGCTATGTCTGGGTCATTGGTAAGTATAAAAAATATATAAATTACTATAAATTTTTTAACTTTCCAAACCGAGAGGCTGATTTGAACCAAATTTTATTTGAGGGCTTATTGGGTCATGAGTACTTGATTTATGCAAAAAAAAATTTTCCCGCAGCCCCGTGGGAACCGCAGGAGCTAAAACTAGAAAAAATTTAAAACGCCCATATCTCCAAAACTGCACGGCACTGAGAATTTTTATTTCGTGTGCAGCTTCCTTAGGACCAACAGAAAGGATTGGTAAAAAAAATTGCCATCGGTTTTATCATAGGGTACAGTTTCGGGACTTTGAAAAAGTGCTGAGTCAGCACTTTTTAACACTGTAGGCAATGGGAAAAACATTAAAAAATCTTCTTCTCCAGATCCAGAAGGCAGAATCTTTTGATATTTGGTATGCAACATTGTAGGGTGGATCTGATTCAAGTTTGTTCAAATCGGCCCCCTGGGTTCATATTTGGGCTCAGTATAGGAGCCCGATTTCGAACTTAGTGCATTTCAGGCAAATTTCTTAAAAAATCTTCTTCTCCAGATCCAGCAGGCAGAATCTTTTGATATTTGGTATGCAACATTGTGGGGTGGATCTGATTCAAGTTTGTTCAAATCGGCCCCCTGGGTTTATATTTGGGCTCAGTATAGGAGCCCAAATTTGAACTTACTGCATTTCAGGCAAATTTCTTTGAAAATCTTCTTCTCCAGATCCAGCAGGCAGAATCTTTTGATATTTGGTATGCAACATTGTAGGGTGGATCTGATTCAAGTTTGTTCAAATCGGCTCCCTAGATTCATATTTGGGCTCACTATAGGAGCTCGAATTCGAATTTAGTGCATTTCAGGCAAATTTCTTCAAAAATCTTCTTCTCCAGATCCAGCAGGCAGAATCTTTTGATATTTAGTATGCAATGTTGCGGGGTAGATCTGATTCAAGTTTGTTCAAATCGGCCCCCTGGATACATATTTGGGCTTACTATAGAAGCCCGAATTCGAACTTAGTGCATTTCAGGCAAATTTCTTTAAAAATCTTCTTCTCCAGATCCAGCAGGCAGAATCTTTTCATATTTGGTAAGCAACATTGTGGGGTGGATCTGATTCAAGATTGTTCAAATCGGCCCCCTGGGTTAATATTTGGGCTCAGTATAGGAGCCCGATTTCGAACTTAGTGCATTTCAGGCAAATTTCTTAAAAAATCTTCTTCTCCAGATCCAGCAGGCAGAATCTTTTGATATTTGGTATGCAACATTGTAGGGTGGATCTGATTCAAGTTTGTTCAAATCGGCCCCCTGGGTTCATATTTGGGCTCATATTTGGGCTCAGTATAGGAGCCCAATTTCGAACTTAGTGCATTTAGGCAAATTTCTTAAAAAATCTTCTTCTCCAGATCCAGCAGGCAGAATCTTTTGATATTTGGTATGCAACATTGTGGGGTGGATCTGATTCAAGTTTGTTCAAATCGGCTTCCTAGATTCATATTTGGGCTCACTATAGAAGCTCGAATTTGAACTTAGTGCATTTCATGCAAATTTCTTAAAAAATCTTCTTCTCCAGATCCAGCTTCAGAATCTTTTCATATTTGGTAAGCAACATTGTGGGGTGGATCTGATTCAAGTTTGTTCAAATCGGCCCCCTGGGTTTATATTTGGGCTCAGTATAGGAGCCCAAATTTGAACTTAGTGCATTTGAAGCAAATTTATTAAAAAATCTTCTTCTCCAGATCCAGCAGGCAGAATCTTTTGATATTTGGTATGCAACATTGTGGGGTGGATCTGATTCAAGTTTGTTCAAATCGGCTTCCTAGATTCATATTTGGGCTCACTATAGAAGCTCGAATTCGAACTTAGTGCATTTCAGGCAAATTTCTTAAAAAATTTTCTTCTCCAGATCTAGCAGGCAGAATCTTTTGATATTTGGTATGCAACATTGTGGGATGGATCTGATGCAAATTTGTTTAAATCGGCTCCCTAGATTCATATTTGAGCTTACTATAGAAGCTCGAATTCGAACTTAGTGCATTTCAGGCAAATTTCTTAAAAAAACATCTTCTCCAGATCCAGCAGGCAGAATCTTTTGATATTTGGTATGCAACATTGCGGGGTGGATCTGATTCAAGTTTGTTCAAATCGGCCCCCTGGATTCATATTTGGGCTTAATATAGAAGCCTGAATTCGGACTTAGTGCATTTCGGGCAAATTTATTAAAAAATCTTCTTCTCCAGATCCAGCAGGCAGAATCTTTTGATATTTGGTATGCAACATTGTGGGGTGGATCTGATTCAAGTTTGTTCAAATCGGCTTCCTAGATTCATATTTGGGCTCACTATAGAAGCTCGAATTCGAACTTAGTGCATTTCAGGCAAATTTCTTAAAAAATCATCTTCTCCAGATCCAGCAGGCAGAATCTTTTGATATTTGGTATGCAACATTGCGGGGTGGATCTGATTCAAGTTTGTTCAAATCGGCCCCCTGGATTCATATTTGGGCTCACTATAGAAGCTCGAATTCAAACTTAGTGCATTTCGGGCAAATTTCTTCAAAAATCTTCTTCTCCAGATCCAGCAGGCAGAATCTTTTGATATTTGGTATGCAACATTGCGGGGTGGATCTGATTCAAGTTTGTTCAAATCGGCCCCCTGGATTCATATTTGGGCTTAATATAGAAGCCCGAATTCGCACTTAGTGCATTTCAGGCAAATTTCTTCAAAAATCTTCTTCTCCAGATCCAGCAGGCAGAATCTTTTGATATTTGGTATGCAACATTGCGGTTTGGATCTGATTCAAGTTTGTTCAAATTGGCCCCCTGGATTCATATTTGGGCTTAATATAGAAGCCCGAATTCGCACTTAGTGCATTTCGGGCAAATTTATTAAAAAATCTTCTTCTCCAGATCCAGCAGGCAGAATCTTTTGATATTTGGTATGCAACATTGTGGGGTGGATCTGATTCAAGTTTGTTCAAATCGGCTTCCTAGTTTCATATTTGGGCTCACTATAGAAGCTCGAATTCGAACTTAGTGCATTTCAGGCAAATTTCTTAAAAAATCTTCTTCTCCAGATCCAGCTTCAGAATCTTTTCATATTTGGTAAGCAACATTGTGGGGTGGATCTGATTCAAGTTTGTTCAAATCTGCCCCCTGGGTTTATATTTGGGCTCCGTATAGGAGCCCAAATTTTAACTTAGTGCATTTCAGACATATTTCTTGAAAAATCTTCTTCTCCAGATCCAGCAGGCAGAATCTTTTGATATTTGGTATGCAACATTGTAGGGTGGATCTGATTGTGATTCATGAACGTATTTATTTGTAAAGTTGATAGAATCTTAGACAAAATTGGCAGAAAAGATCTGCTATAGAAGGGGTGGTATCCAGGGTGAACCGTTTACCCAAATCTAGCAGTACTAATGCATTATTCACACAAATCTTCGTTCAAATTTTATGACCCCTCATTGGAACACACGCATTCAGCTCATTCCAACAAAGGTCATATGCCATGTTTTCGAGACAAAGGAATAAAAATTTTAGTTATTCATGAAATTTTTAGGCAACTGTTGTCTGTTATTCACATTGCTTCATGAAATTTCAGTACTTTTAGAAGTTACCTCAGTAATCAAGGGTTAATTCCCCTTAATTAAATGTCGCCTCTAAAAAACAACCACTTTGCATATCTTACCTTTTTACCAGCATAACTGCCAAAACTTGTCAGCATTCTTCGCAAAAATCGCTATTCAAATTTTAATTTTTGTCTCTTAAACACACATGTACTTATCGCTTGTAAATACCCCATTGGAATGAGCTTTTTGAGCTCATTCCAATGAGAGGTCACACACCATGCTTTTTGAGTCAAAAAAGCAATTTTTTTAGTTATTCCAGAATTTCGTACGTAAAACACAGCTTTATGACTTCACATTAAAATGAGCTCTCTAAGCTTGTTCCAATCAACATTCACGCACTATGTCTTTCACACAAAAAATAAAATTTTCCATTTATTCAGGAATTTTGTTTGCAAGAACACTCTTAACCCCCCCCCCCCCCCCCCACACACACACACAAACACACACACACACACAAACACAGACACACACATCTAAAAGTTCGTCAGCAAAAAAACAGTTACTTCAATTTTTAAATGCATTATAGGAACAACTTGCCTAATCAAATTTAAATACTTTTGCATCATTCAGTATCTAGAACAAACCATTTACCATATCTTTACGCAAAATTCTCCAGCATCATTCACAAAAAAACACCATTATTTATATATTCACATTTCTGTCTCAAAAATGTACCTGATCTTCCCATACCCCTATTGGAATAAGCTGTTTGAGCTTGTTCCAATGATGATAAAAAAAAATAAAATTTGTGAAAATTTTTGTTTTCTTGCATGCAAATATATACATGTAGCACATGGAAGATATCCACAGTTGGGGAGAGATGTCCAAGGCTATCTCTTCACATTCCTTGTTTGTGCTTCATGCTAAACCAGTTTGTCTGCAGAGATAAATTTGCTTTATTAAAAATCATTGGAGATTGGCCACACACCAATGATTTTAAATAAAACTAATTTTAGGTAACAAATGTTGAACTTCAAACAAAATCTATCACTCAACCAGTTAATATTGATGAGGCATGACATGGTGAAGGTGACCTAAAATACTTCTTAGAGTCACTTTGTCAGGTGAGCGATTAAGGCCACGTGGGGCCTCTTGTTGTTTTAGAATTTCAGATAGGAAAAAATCAATGCTGGTAAAAACAATCTCTTTCTTGATAAAATATGACAATGAATGACAATAGCCATTTCTGTCAGCACCTTATATTTTTCTTCCAGTTTGAATCTAACACTAAGCAGGCAGTGGCACAGTAGGCAGAGGTGCATTCAGCAAGCCGAGAGGTCTTCTGTTCAAATCCCACCTGCGGCAACTGCGTTGTGTCCTTCGGCATAACACTTCACCCCCATTGCCCACTTGGGGGCATGGTTGCATTGTGTACTAAGACGTACTGCATGTCAATGGTGCACCTGTCTTCAACAAATGCTAACCCTGCTTGTGTGGAGTTAGTATGTTGGGGAGCTCAAACTTGCTCGCCGTTACTCGGTGATTCTCTCCTGGTATTTCAAAATCTGCAAAACTGTCGTGGTTATGATTAGCCATTGTGCAGAAATATGTGTCCTTAAACACCAATAAATAATAATGTGAATAATAATACTAAGCAATGTCTGTCAACAATACATCTGGTCTGTTTTTGTATTTGAATTAATTTTTTTTTTAATTTTAGTATTCAAGGCACAAGCCAACAGAAAAGGGAAGTTTTCAATGAAAATCAAGTCAGATTTAGGTAGGAGGAAGAGGCGAAAGTTGAACTTCTTTACCCATGTTAACATATCCAGTGAATGTGATTGCAAGCAATTAGGACAAGGAACAACAAAAGGTAATCCATTGTACATTAATATTTACCATATTGGGGATGGCAGATACTGAAAGGGCTCCATCTATCCCTAGTCATGTCCAATTCTTGTTATCACAACCGTCATTTTCAGTTTTCATACATAGCCAGTTTCACTGGGTCATTTGTTAAAAAATTACCAATCTTTGATTTTCTCGAAACTGCATTAAATCTAAGCTTGGCACTTGTCATCACACTGAAAAGAGAACTGCTCAACAAACCCTTTCAAATTTCATACAGCGACAATATCTTGCTTGGCTTTGTAAACTGGCCACTGAAAACTTTAAACACAGGTGCAGATTTCCAATAGCTATCAGACAGTTGTATAGCTATCATTAAAAATGCATCCAGTGAGAAAAGCGAAACACAAATTGTCAGTGGATGTAACATGTATAGTAGCGAGCAGGGCAGGGGAGAGGACATTTAGGCCACAGGGTTAATTCTGTGACAGGGCTCCTTTTGAAAATGTCGGGATACCAATGCAAATGCCAAAGTTCTTGAATGGAAGAATTCTTGAAATACTAACACCGGGTCTGGTGCATATTATGTATATAGATAACCGTCTACTAAGCCTTTACCCAACCTAACAGCCAAAACCGGCCAGTGCTATTCACAAAATTTGCCATTCGATTTACATTTTATCTCACCCAGAAATATAGCCTATGACCCCTCATTGAAATGAGCTCATTGAGCTTGTTCCAATGAGGGGTCATAAGCTATGTTTGTTGACGCAAAAAATGAAAAAAATAGATATTCAATAACTTTGTTTGCAAGTATCGTCTTTTTTTCATGTTAAGTAAATGGTTAACAGATTAAAAATCTCCACTGGGCACTACCATTCCTTCTTTACATAAGTGGCAACTAGTATTCCAATACGATTGGCAACTTATCTTGCAGATTCTCACATGGGGTTTGGGGGGGCGGGGGGGGGGGGGGGGGGGGGGTAAAGGCTTGGCACAAGAGTCAAAACTTTATGGGACCCAAGCCAGACCCAAGAATCCTGGGCAAACCCTGGGCCCCTACAGTTCCAAGCCCTCAAGTTACTTGCTTGTGTTAAACATAAAATCAGCACACAGATGATGGAAACTGAATACAAGACAATAGTTGGAAAATGCAAAATAGTTTTATATTCCTTTGAGCACTCTGTCAACATGGATGTATGTAATCAACAACCATAACTCTTAAGTACTCAGATAATTGTTTTCATTAGGCCTAAGAAAGTTAAGAATCTTTTTCTCAGGCCCTCTCGCATGGCCATTTTGGCTGCTGCATGCTCTCTCTTTATAACCAATGCAAAGTTAAAAAAAAAAAATTAAATGGTTTTTGTCTGATATTTTACCCAAGTTAATAAAATAGATAAATTTGTCCCTTGGGTCCAATAAGACTTTGCAATGCTTTAGCACTGCAAACCATTCTTGCACTCAAGGGATGAAATTCACCACCACCCATGCTATTCTGTAGATTATGAAGCTTAAAACATAAAACAACCCAAGAACATGAACGTTTGATGGAAAAGAAATAATTTCAAAAATAAAAAATGCCCACCCACATGCAATTTTACAAAAAATGGCCTGAGAAACATAAGATCTATTTTATGGGGTCTTAATAACTGCCATATATACATTTACATAGCTGCAGATGACTTAACAGTGTTTCTACATTATTGTTAGCTGCAGATGACTTGACAGTGTTTCTACATTATTGAAAATGTATATAAGTGAGAACACTGTCAAGATAAATGCATCATACCAATGGATTTCTAAATGAAGAATACATCTGGAACAACTTTTACAGAGCATTATAAAATGGGCAGTTTGTGGCTGCTTTTGAGGGTTAACCCTCCCCTAACAATTGACAGAGGAGATTGCGCTGGGTCAAGAGAGGAGGGAGAATTCTTAGGTTAAGGATAAGGGTATCCCCTGGGAATGATCTTTTAACCTTTCTAATCAATTGGAGCACTCAAAGTACTTTGGTGAGGTGTAACTGCTTGCATGGTGCCAGCCAGATATTCCTGCCTAGGACAAGGAGTAGTTGTGAAATAAGAATAATTTGAGCACTTTTATTTAAACACTCCCTTGCCTATTAGATTATCTGTTTGACCAATGATTTGCTGAGTTAAATTTATATGAATTTTTCACAGCAACCATGACTGAATGTGATGAAAAATACTAAAAACTACTCAGCGGGTTAAAAAAGTACTCAGAAAGATGAGGCATAACTACAACAAAAGTATCAAAGAAATGTCACAGTGAGAGTGCACAACCCAATAGTACATATATGTACAGCTTTATACCATGCTCACCTATGTTGCCACCCGTGAAAAGCCTATATATTAAATTTTAGCTTTCAACCCCACTACCGATGTAAAGCTTCTACTGCGGTTAAAACAGTTTCAATGGGAATTCCATTACATAAATTTACACCTACAGCAGGAACTACATCCAACTTGACCTTTGACATGACCCAATTTGTAGACTTTGATACATTCATGCAATGTTTCATTCAAACCTACGTTTTGCAGTACTATCTACTACATGCAATGACTTATTAACTGGTTGAGGGCTAGATTATTTTTGGTGGTTTAAATTTATTATTCAAAATTTGTTTTATTACAAATTACTGGAGAGTGCCCATAGGCACTCTCCAATAATGTGTAATAGAACAAACTTATATAAACAAAATATTATTTGCATTTTACTAAATGGGAAAGATGAGCAAGGAAAATGTTGGCTTTTGCTCTGGCACCCTTATTTTTTTAAAGCCCTGATAGTGGCTTCTAGCACTCAACCAGTTAAGTTTAAATTACCTACAATTAAATATTTAAAATAACATTTAAGAATTATAATAATAATTTGACTGAAAAGCAATAAACTTTGACGATGTGTCTAGCTGTCAATCAAGCATTCACATGCAGCCAGAATTACTGCCCACTGGCGCAGATGTAAACAAAATAAACCCATTTGCTTGAGATAGAAAGTACCGTTTTTTCTCCATTTTTAGTGACAAAGTTGATTATTTATTAAAAGCATGGTATAAATAAAACAAATAGGTACTAGGGACAGTAATCAGATTTAAACCATTCACAGAATGGCAGAGCCTCGTGATTAAAACCCCTATCCTATTCGAGGTTTAAATCTGATTACTGGCCCTAGTACCTATTTATTCTGTATGATATATTTCAAGAAGTGTGGGTGTTTGGGTGGGGAGTCCCGCCCAGTTCCTTTGTTGCCTTGTTGCCTCCACCATTGTATTGGATTGCCTCTTTGATGGTGTTCACTGACTTTACAAGCTATTAACCCTTTACCCAACGTAACGGCCAAAACCGGCCAGCACTATTCTCAAAAATCGGCAATTAATTTTCAAAATATTTTCATTTTTTGTCTCAAAAACATAGGTTATGACCCCTCGTTGGAACGAGCTCATCAAGTTCGTTCCAACGAGGGGTCATAACCTATGTTTTTGAGACAAAAAATGAAAAAAATTAGTTATTCAAGAATTTTTTTTGCAAGTGTCGTCTGCTTTTCATGTTAGGTAAAGGGTTAATTGAAAATAAAAGATGTCTTCTTTCTTGGAATTCAGTAATAAAAAAAAACCTCTTGACAATCCAGTCCAAAGAGAGGTTATAAGCTGAGTTGAAATGCTTTTTGAGCAGACAATGAGAGGGAGCCCCAGTGGAACTTTACAAAAGCTGACTGGGACACTTTCTTTTCACTCTGTTCTGAATGTCTCACACTGGAGAAATTTCAGGAGAGAACTGACCAGATTGAACATTTCACCACAGAGTTGCTTGACATTGCAAGCCGAGTCATTCCTAAAACCTCAGCAAATCCAAAACGTTTCACTAAACCATGGTTTGATACTGAGTGCAAACAGGCTATAAAAGATCACAAGAAATTTGAGAGGGAATTTAATAAGTCACCAACCACACAAAATTTGGACAGCCTATGCATAAATTGGGCAAAAGCAAGATGACTTATAAAACAAAAAAAGAAAAGTTCATGGGAAACTTATGTTTCTAAACTTAATCAATACACCCCATCAGTAAAATTTGGAAAATGATTAAAAAATTAAAGGAAGAGAAACAAAATCAGCTGTACAACACCTACAAGATAACAACACACTCATTACATCAAAACAAGAAATTTCAGACAAGTTGGCCTCTACATTTTCTAAACCCAGACTTTCTCAAAATTAAAAAACATCAAGAAAAACAAAAGATTAAATATACTTCCAATAACTCAGAGGATTACAATGATCCTTTCTCTATGGAAGAGTTAAGTAACTTTTTGCATAGTGCAAAGGATTCTGCCACTGGACCTGATGAAATACACTATCAACTTTTAAAACATCTGCCTCTTAACTTCACGTGCACTTTTATTATCTATTTTTACTAACATATGGGTGACTGGCCAGTTTTCACTTTCCTGGCAAAAAGCTACAATAATTCCCATTCCAAAGCCTGATAAAGATCACAGCAACCCTAGTAACAGGCCTATTGCCTTAACAAGATGTCTGTGCAAAACCATGGAGAGGATGCTCAATGATCGACTTGTCTGGTTTCTGGAATCGAATATCTACTTGCGAATGTTCAGTGTTGTTTCAGAAACCACAGAAGTACTGTGGATCATTTGGTTGGACTTGATACGTTTGTGAGAAATGCTTTTGCCAGAAAAGAACATGTGGTCGCCATCTTCTTTGACCTGGAAAAGGCATATGACAACATGTTACTGGGCTAACTCATACCTCTGGACACACTCTTGACCTTATCATCACAAGATGTACTAATGACTTTCAGCTTTCTGAGTTATTAATCCCATTTAGATTATCTGACCATTTGTTGAGTGCACACTAGGTATTCGAAAACTATCACTGACACGTAAGGAAGTAACACTTCGAAAATTCAATCAAATTGACATTAACAAGCTTAAATGTGACATTGAAAAATCAGATTTGTGTAATTCTCAGTTTGCTAACCTGGATGATCTGGCAAAATATACAACAACACATTGTCTTGTCTACTGGATGAGCATGCCCCTCTGAAAACAAAAACATTAATTATTCGCCCAAATATACCCTGGTTTACCAATGAACTGAGAAATATGAAAGCTAATCGTCAAAAGCAGGAGCGAGAAAGATCTAAATCTTACAATGAGGAAGCAGCATATAAGACTATTCGTAATCAGTTCTCCAACAAACCAAAAGATGCCAGAAAATCTTACTACACAACATGTGTTGAAGCTTGTAATGGTGACAGCAAAAAACTATTTAAAGTTGTTAAAAATCTGTGTACAGAAAAACAAAGTGTGTCATTTCCATCACACGATGACCCATCAAAGCTAGCTAATCAATTTGGCGAATTCTTCATCCCCAAAATAAAATTAATTCAGGAAAAAATTCAGAACATAAATGTGGACAATATTGACATCAAACAAAGATCATCAGAAAAAAGAGCTTTCAACTTTTCAACCATTAGAAATCCACAAGGTAACCAAATTAATAAAAGAATCTTCAAATGCCTCATGTCAACTTGACCCAATGCCCACATCTATTGCCAAATCATGTGTAGACTCTTTGGCTCCTATAATCACAAAAATGATCAACATGTCTCTGATAGAAGGCTATGTGCCTGATGCGTGGAAAATAGCAATTGTTAATCCTCTTCTGAAGAAACAAGGTGTGGAATTTGTGTTTAAAAACTTCTGACCAGTGAATAACTTACCGTTCGTCTCTAAGCTGTGTGAAAAAGCCGCAATTGACTAGCTAATGTTACATAGTGATATGCATGCTCAATTACTGCATTCAGAAAATGTCACTTGACTGAAATGACATTACTCAAGGTTCAGAATGACATCCTCCTTAATATGGAGTCTGGAAGGGTAACATTGCTTGTTCTTTTAGACCTTAGTGCTGCTTTTGACACTGTTTGTGATAAAACTCTGCTAGAGACAATGAATTCTGATTTTGGACTTAATGGTGCAGCTGCTAGCTGGCTATCATCATACCTCAAGAATAGACAGCAGCGTGTATCAATAAATGGTAATCTGTCAAAAGACTTCCATCTTGAATGTGGAGTCCCACAGGGCAGTTGCCTCGGTCCTGTTCTGTTTCTATTCTATATTTCAAAAATATTCACCATCATTGAATCTCACCTGCATGATGTCCATGGTTATGCTGATGACACACAGGTCTATTTCTCTTTTCGACCATCAATCAAGGATCAAACTAAAGCTCTAGAAACTATTGAATCATGTATTTCGGACATTCGCACATGGATGGTTTCAAACAAATTAATGATAAATGATGATAAGACTGAATTCCTAATAATTGGTTCATGACAGCAACTCACTAAAGTTGACATCAATTCAGTGAAGGTAGGAGATTCAGCCATCAGTGCAAGTAACAGTGTACGTAATCTTGGTGCCTTCTTCGACTCTACCATGTCTATGGATAGACATGTTACAAATATGTGCAATAAGGCTTTCAGGGGTCTATACAAAGTTAAACAGATAAGACAGTTCCTCTCGAAAGACTCCACAAAAGCCCTAGTTCATGCCTTTGTAACTTCACATTTTGATTATTGTAATGCCTTACTGTTCAACCTTCCACAATGTCATTACTCTCGCCTGCAGAGGGTACTAAATGCATCAGCCCGAGTGGTATGTAGGGTATCACAATCTTAACACATCACTCCTGTTCTGAGGGATATGCACTGGCTGCCAGTCAAGTACAGAATAATTTTCAAAACTTTATTATTAGTTTTTAAGACACAAAACAACATGTCACTAGCCTACTAAGAAGAACTCCTTAATACCAAGAATGTTTGTCAATACAACCTGAGGTCCGATGGTAAAATGCTACTACATGTTCCAAAACATAGGTGTAAGACATTTGGAGATAGGTCATTCTTATTTGCTGGCCCTCACTTGTGGAATAATTTAGCAGAACACCTAAAAAGACTGTCATATGTCAACCTTTTCAAGAAAGATCTCAAGGCATACCTGTTTCAAAAAGCCTATAAGTGATGTTGTGGACTGTAAGATACTGTATATATTCCGTTTGTATATTTGCACGAGCACAGTAACATGTACAGCGCCTTAGAATATGGTTCTACATCTTCTGAACTATAATTTTGGCGCTATATAAATGTGTATATTATTATTATTATAACATGGACATATGGGATTTTAAAAGATTTTTTTAACATGGGGTTGAGAGGGAGTATGCCTCTTTTTATTGAAAACTTTTTAAAGGACTGTCAATTTCAGGTTGACCATTCGTGTTGGGTCAATGTTATCTGATCCTCACAAGCAGGAATTGTGGGTTCCTCAGGGTAGTATTTTATCTGTTACCCATTTCTCAGTGAAAATCAATAGTATTATTGATGCAATTGAGAATATGGTTGACTCGTCATTGTATGTAGATGACTTTTTAATCTGCTATAGCAGCAAAAACATGAATGCTATAGAGCGCAAACTTCAGCTGTGTTTAAACAGAATTCAGAAATGGCTACAGAAAACAGCTTCAAATTCACAAAGACAAAAACTAATTGTGTTCATTTCTGTAAGCTCCAGAAGCACCACCTTCATCTGGAATTGAAATTATATGGGAGTCGTATTAATGTTGTTAAAGAAGTGAAATTCTTGGGTTTGTTGCTTGACAACAAACTGAATTTCACTTCTTAAATAAAACAACTATAGGTAAAATGTAAAAAAGCACTGAACATTTTGAAGGTAGTTGATAGCACTGATTGGGGTGCTCACCAAAAAATATTACTTCATCTGTATAGTTCACTTGTTAGATCTTAATTAGATTACAGTTGTGTGTCTGCAAGGAAGTCGTATCTCAAGCCACTTGATGCGATTCATAATGGTGGCATTAGAATTAGTTTAGGTGCTTTTTGAACATCACCAATAGATCCAATGCTTGTTGAAGTTGAGGAGCCTTCTCTTGAGAAGCACAAAATTAAATTGACCCTCCAGTATGTGTCCAAACTTTTGGCTAATCCATCAAATCCTGCTTATTACTGTGTTCCAGACCCTCAGAATGTTGAATTTTTTAAACGACACCAGAAACATATTCCTCCATTGGGAATTAGAATTAAACCATGCATGGAGTCTGCCAAACTTGTTTCTGATTCTATAAAAGAAAACCGTAAATCACATATTCCACCTTGGCATCTTAAAAAACCTACAGTTATTTTAGACCTTGCTTCCACCAAAAAATCTGATACAAATTCTTTGCAGTTTAACCAAAAATATGCCGAAATAAAGTCCAAGTACAGTACATATACAAGGATCTATACAGATGGATCTAAAGATGGTGCCAAAGTATCATCAGCTGCTGTTACTGGTGATCATATCACCTCAATCAGAAAACCAAACCAGAGTTCTAATTTCACAGCTGAAGTTAAAGCTTTACAACTCGTGCTTGAATACATTGAGAATGAAGAAGAAATTGAAAGAAGTCGATTATTTTTTCTGACTCTCTTTCCTCTTTATTTGCCTTACTCAACCCCAGGTTGAAGAACCCACTCATTTTAGAACTTCATGAGAAGTTAACATCTCTCATGTCTGACCAATGTGATACCATGTTTTGCTGGTTACCTGGACATGTAAGTATCGCTGGTAACACCAGAGCAGACAATGCAGCAAAACAGGCTTTATCCAAGCCTCTCACTGATTTTAACATCCCTTTCAGTGACCTGAAACCACATATCAATAAGTACATCAAATCTGTGTGGCAGGTGGATTGGGATGGGGCAACAAATAACAAGCTCCATCATTTCCGACCAAATATTTGTGATCACTATCCGTCTAGTAACCTTTGTAGAAAGGATCTTGCAGTTTTGATGCCATGTCATATTGGTCATACATGATTTACACATTCCTTTTTGTTAGAGGGTAATTTGCAACCAGAGTGTATTCCCTGCCAGCTGGTGCTGTCAGTGGAACACATTCTTTTACACTGTACCGATTTTAATCATGTTAGAGGGCAGTATTTTATAGTTGGATCTTTGAGATTTATTTTATCTTACGAGCCCGCAAAAAGTCATCTCATTCTTGAATGTAATCAACCTTCTTAATAAATTTTAAATTGTTTTTACCTTTTTTAAATTTCCTCTATCCATATTTATTTCATAGGTTGATTCACACTGCATTTTTTGTACAACTGGTCTCACTGTCTCATTATGGTTCAAACACCTCAGTTTTATTCCTCTTATTCCTCTCATTTCATATTTCAACGATTTTTTTTAGATTACTTCGTTGTGGATAATGGTCTTTTTAAGATACATACTTTCATCGCCACGACATAGCCTAAGCTGCTGATGTGGTGTTTTTTGAGAATATTACTGGCTGATTTGGTCCATTATGTTGAGTAAAGAGTTATAGATGAGATTTACGGTACGGCTGTACAGTGCACAGGGTTACTTACGTAGTTAATTGATTTTTAAAACCAGAAAGTGTGACTTACTCTGTGCAATGCACACGGTTAGTCACACTTTCTGATTATAAAAAAATTGCTAACAGCTATAGCACATATTTTATTACATGCCTTTTCTCTGAAATCCCCATCTACAGCAACATTAAGCCATGCGGAAAATGAAAATCTGTTCCGCACATCTGTACGGAACAGAAATCATTGACCGACTATGTTTATAAAGAAGCGACATTCCACTGGAATTTTCTACAAATCGTGCTCCGCAATTACAATTTGAATTGCTGGCTGTAGCTAAAAATCATTGGTACTCAGGGGACAAAATAGTACCACGGGTTCCCCTTGCAAATTTCTTTTCAACCTACTCACAATTATTTACAATTGGCTGTAACGTAAGTGCAAGCCCTACTTCGGAACTAACTCAAGCTTTTAAGAAACTTTTCCAAACAAGCTGGAAAAAAATAGAGTGCAAAAGCACGAAAAAGATCGAAAAAGGGTCGAGCGAGACCAGCGCTCGAAATTACAGGTACTCTCTCTGCACACCTCTTGCATTTACCGAGCGCATGCATAACAACCGTGACGTCAATTCCTTTTATTTCCGCCATTGTACATGGTCGGAAATTTTTGTGACTTGTGCTATTTCTTACCTGTTATCTTCGTGAACAACTTATTTGTATGTGCTATCTTCATCTGATTGTGTGCAAGTGGATTGTATCCTTTTCAAGCTTTCAAATTATTACTATTTAATGCTATTTTTGATAATTTTTGCTTGCTTTTTCACACATAGTCTTGTTTTCCCCCCACGTGTGAACACAACCATTGTTCTGTTTTCCGTCGGCAGGAAGCTTGATTTCATATTTCATTTTCATATTATGCCTAAGACTATTCCTTGTTCCTCTTGCTTGCAGGTGAAACATGTGGACGACTCTCATTCCACCTGTGTCACTTGCAACAATTGTACTCTGGCCCAATCACGTGGTATTTGTGGGGTTTGGTCCTCAAAATTCTGGGCTTCTGTTAACAAGGTGGTTCTTTCTAGAGCTAGAACCCCTCATTCTCGGGGTAAGGGTAGCCGTGCCTTATCAGATATTTCTGTGAGTGCACGTAGTGACTCTGTCACACAGGAGGCTGATCTGTCTTTTTCTGTGGCGAGTTCCTCTGCAACTGTTGACGGTGCTAGTGCGGTGATACCTGACATGGAGACCGTGGTCTCTTTGTCTTCTGATGTCACTCTTGAGGTGTCTGTTTTAGTAGAGAGCTTCTCCAAGGTCAGCTCGGTGACCCTCTCCGATTTGCCTCCTACGCCATCAACAGTTGCTGAGGAAATTGTTACTACAGATCATATTCTGTATGATGGTGGCTCTTCCATCTCCTCTGGGGATGGTATATAGTCTCGGGGGACTGAGACTGTATCTGCTTCCCCGTGGGAACCCCGGGAAGTAAGCAGCACTTGTTTACTGTGGTAAACCAGTTCCACTTTACTAGTAAAATAGGACCCAGTCACCAATGCTTGGGGTGAAAGTCCTCTAAAATGGGCAACATGTTGATTAACGATTGACTAAGCTTGACTTCATCTCCATGTTGTGTCACGATTAGCCATGGTGCATAAATATGTGACGTTAACCACCAACAAACAAACAAACTGTATCTGCTGGTGTGTCTGTGAGCTCTCAGCCTCCCCTGGCTTTGCGGCGAATCTGTGCGGGTTTGCTGTCTGCTCCGTCTCATCTGGCTAGGTTTGCTCCTAGTCAGTTGAGCCGTTCGGTCACTTCAGCAGCGATTCCTTGCCCTCGAGCGAATCGTTGATTGTTCCTCCTTCCCATGCTAGTGTGCTGACTAGCAGGATGGGGTTGGGACATTGGCATCCAGGGCCTGCTGTTCGGCAGAGGTCAGTGACAGCCCCGGTTAGCTGTCACTCTCGGAACCTTCCTCCGGTGATTCCTCACTGTGTTCAGATTCTGGATGTCAATCGATGCTTGCCGTCGGTCTCAGATGATGGGCAGTTGGGGCCTTCTGCTGCGCAGAGGCCAATGGCAAGATCCTGTCATTCTTGGGATAATCCTCCAGTGTCTTTTCACCGTGTCCCAGGTCCAGCTACCGATCGACAAATGGCATCGGTCTCTTTAGAGGATTTGCATGCAGGACCTTCTGTTCCGCTGAAGTCAGTGATTGCCCTTGGGCATCACAATCGGGACTATCCTCTGGTGTCTTCTCACCATCTCCCTATTCTGTCTGCCGATCGATGTTCGTCGACGGTCTCTTCTGAGGATTTGGGTTCTTCTCTTCCATTCGGAGGACACACCGTCGGGCGATGCTGCTGCAACGGATTCTCAGGGTGACCTGCATCAGGCCGTTTTGGCGCTCACCCGGTTGCTTTCTAGCAACCCTCAAGTTGGCCTCCCTGTGCCTCCTGAGGCACAACCTCCTTTGGTCGGTCACCGAGATGTCTCGCCTGGCCCCTTGGATACTGTACAGTATTCACAGGAGGTTTCTGCTGGTCAGCCCGAGTTGGGCTACGTCTCCTCTGCAACAGAGGATGACGATTTTCTTGAAGGTGATGGGCCCTCCTTGTCAGTCTTGGGGCAGGCTTTGGATTTTGTCTTATTGCCGGACATTCAACCTTCAGACCAGCCATCTGTGACCGTCCAGCCGTGGTCCTCTGTGGAGCGCCGTAACCCTGTTGAGCCTTCTAGCTCTGGGGCTTTGCATCCTCTGCAATTGGCTCAGGTTGTTGGAATTGCTCTCCTGGTCTTCTCCATACCTTAGAATGCCTATCTGTGTGGTCTAGGTAGTACCTTGACTCCTCTGTAAAAAGGACCAGTCCACATCAGATTGTATGCAGGTGCATTGGGTGATAGATTCATTTTGATGGATGATAATGCCTGTCCTTATGTTGCCCATGATGTTGGAGAGTACTGACAGAGGGAGGGGATTGAGTGTATAGACTGGCCAGCAAGATCCCCTGATCTCAATCCAATCGAACATGTCTGGAATGAGTTGCAGCTTGCAATTTCAGCCCATCCAGTCCAGCCAAGAAGTGTCCAGGAGCTTGGTGCCTCCAAAAATGGAGCAACATCCATTCTTGGTCCAAGAATGGAGCAACGTCCCACAAAGGACCACCAGGAACCTGGGAGCATGAGAAGGCGTTGCCAAGCTGTTATTAACAGTAATGGGTCTCATACTCGATATTGAAGCCATACCAGTTCGCTCCGTCAACCTTTTGGCAAATTTGGAAAATTTCCTTTTTTTTACCAGTAATATCCATTTTCCATGGTTATCGTATTCAAAAGCTAAAAAATAATGTCAAACACAAACAAAATCTTAATTTCTATACTTAAATCATTAAAGATATAATTAAATAAAAAAATATATACACTTTTCATTACCATATTTCAACTAAAACGTAAAACAGGTAGTCGGATATACTTGGTGCTTAGCAAACTTTGAGTAGTATAGAAAAATGAAGCAGTTGGCAAGTCAATCATGAAAGAGGGGTGAAATGGGCAACCTGCTTTCAAATATTTCGCTTTCTGACATCAGATGGTAACATTGCTACTCGATCTGTAGACATAGAGAAAACTATGTGAGCTCTCATCTATTCAGAGGGTGAGGACAGGCCTGAAAATAAGCAGTCTGACATTTGCAGAATGAGGTTCCCAGAGGGTGAATTTGATGATGTTATCCCATACAGTGGGCCAATTTATCCTCTGCACCTTTTTCTGTTTAGTTTTGAGACTCTGATTCAGATTGAGGTTCACAGAGGGTAAATTTAGTGATGCTACCATGCTGTGCATGGTAGCATCACTAAATTCACCCTCTGGGGACCTCATTTTGCAGATACAGTCTGCTTTTGTTCTGGCTTTGGTGAGGACTCTAGTTTTATTAGAAAATAAGTTAAAACTCCCCTATTTATCCAACTTATTTTTGCAGTGATAACAATTGTCTGAGTGTCTGTATGATTTGGTTTTATTTTTAATTTTATAGGACACAAAGTACTTATTTTTGGACCCACATCAAGCTTGAATAGAACAGCAAGAATAATTTCTTTGAATGAACAAACCACAATATTGAAGTACCGTAAACTGACTGAGACGACAGCTTTCCGAACCCTGAGAAGAGTGTGCTGGAGAAAACAGAAAAAACGAAGGAAGCAGAAGAAACCCAAGTCTAAGAAATCAAAGAAGAAGAAGAAGAAGATAAACCCATAAAGATTTATTTTAACAAAAAGCTTCCAAAATTGTTTTCAGTTTTTATGTCACAGAAGATTAAATTTATCTGTTTCAACAGCTTTTTTACAATATGATGTTTCTTTTGTATGTTATAAATGTTACACTATTTTAACAAAAATTGTAATTTGATATTGGCTCAAAGATTTCCTGTGAAGGACCTATGTTTCAAACATTACTTTTTCTGAGCAAGATTTGAGCACATTTCATCGATGGTGGATCCAGGATTCTGATTTAATGGTTGGGGCATGTTACAGTCATGTGGTATGATGTGAAATATTATCTGAAGCATATAGCAGTGAGTTGTAGGTGAGCATGAGAGGGTGTACATCAACTATTTGGTAAATATGCCAAACCAGTACTTAACCTTTTACCCAACGGAGACAGTATAAAAATGTATTATTTTAAATATCATATTTTAAATTTTTCTTAAAATTTCACCAAAACCATATCATGTGACCCCTCATTGGAACAAGCTCTAGGAGCACATTCCAAAGAGGGTTCACATGATATGGTTTTGTTGAAATATTTGGAAAAATAATATTTTTTCAGCTGCTGAATTTGCATATTATGCAGGCGGATGTGGCCGATTCGTTGGGTAAGGTGTTAACCCTTTACCTAACGAATCGCCCGCATCCGCCCGCGTAATATGCAAATTGAGCAGTTGAAAAAATGTAATTTTTCAAAATATTTCAACAAAACCATATCATGTGACCCCCTCATTGGAACGAGCTCATTGAGCTCGTTCCAATGAGGGGTCACATGATATGGTTTTGTTTAAATTTTTTGAAAAATTAAAAAAAATGATATTTAAAATAATAAATTTTGATATCGTCTGCGTTGGGTAAAGGGTTAAGCAACACCCATGATGTTGATACCTTCAGTTCACACACAAATTCTCAACAGCTTGTCACATGGTATATTGAAATTCCAAGTTTCTGGGGGTTAACAGTTTGTTATTTTTTGGGGGGTTTCTTTTTAACTGGTAGTGTGCAAAATTATTTTTGGTTCTTAAAATTTCTTTGTGTGTATGCTTTATGTATAGCCAGTAGGCAATTTCCCATAAAATGTGACAAGGCAGATCCTAACAGATAGAATAATATCACTCAGAAGATAATATGAAGCACATCCACAGAATATGAAAGCTTTAAATTGTTGTACCGGCACTTCAAAATAAAGCCCAGCATTCTACCAGTTAATAATTAATTGATAGTGAAGAAATTGTTGAATCTGTTTCGTTCTGGTCTTTACTTTCCATTCTGTTCTTGTAGAAATCCATAAATATGCTGAACAGCACATACATTTGAATGGGTTAAGAATTATTACACGGCGGCATCATGGTAACCGGTTCTCTTCAGGTCACCGAAGTTAAGTCATGTCGAGCATGGTTAGTAGTTGGATGGGTGACCATTTCAGTGACTGATTCGCACTCCCGTGTTGTGTCCTTGGTCAAGGCACTTAACCCCCAATTGCCGACATGGGAGCACAATGACGCTGTGTACTAAGGCATACTGCACATCAATGGTGCGTATGTCTTCAACCTATCTAACCCTGCCTGTGCCGCAGTGCAGAGTTCAGAATTACGATGTTGGAGAGCTGACAGCTGCTCGTCGTTACTCGGTGGCTCTCTCCGGGTACTCTGCCTTCCTCCACCCATAAAACTGTCACTGACATGATATGACCCTGGCTGTTAATGTGTCATTAAACCCTATTAAATAAATAAATAACTATGGAATACTGCTTACAGTCACAAGGCTATAACAATTTCAACTTCTCAATTTCAGTACACTCAAATTCTAAATTACATGTACATGTATTTAGAACTGAAAAGTGATTCTCACAAATAGGAACAGAATTTAAACCCTAAGGGCCTGGGCAAATTTCTTGAATACCCGCTGGACCACAACCTGTGCATTGCCAGTAGCTAAGCAGTGACTTCTAGTCAAGTCTTGGCTGCCCAGTTAGGCAGCCAAGACATGACTAGAAACCACTGCCAAGGTAATATGTCTATTTTCATCAGGATTTCCTCATGATTGCTCCTTAAGGCTACCTGTTCTGAGGACGTAAAAGTCGGAAATGGGCCTTTCAGGGTTAAGGCCTGTCAAAGATTTGAGATGTGGGATGGAACTGATCTGCCCACTTCAGAAATGAACAGCTGTTTGATTTAATCTTGTTGGTGAATTTCATAAAACTGGTGTAGTTTAACATTTTACATAACACAAATAGGTCACAATGCTTGCTCAAAACATTTCTTGAATAACTAAAAAATTTTCAGTTTTTGACTCAAATACACAGCTTATGACCCCTCAAAAAAAAAACCTATAATCTTTCATTAGAACAAGCTCACATTGGAATAAGCTACAGTTTTTTTCTATTTTACACATGTCAAAGAATATAACAGATATCCAGTATAGGAGTATATACAACAAAGGATATATCAGATGGATAAGGCAAATAAATGTCTTTCTCAGGCTCTATCATATGGTCTTATTGGCTCTGATTGGCTCTCTTTTCATTAGCATTGCAAACTTTAAAAAAAAAAGTAACATTGAAATGATTTATGTCGCCTAAATCTCCAAAGTTAATAAAATGGATAAAATACTCCATTACCCAGTGTTATTTTGTATATTAACACTTGACCCTTAATGGATTGGAGATCTTTATACATTTTCATTATCCTTTGAAAGTCTACCACCTGTGGCTTTGCAGTTGTTTTTTTCTAAAAACAACTGACAAGGTACTTAGAAAACAGGTTTTCAGTTTACTCAAACAATTCATGTTGGGGCACCTGTGCATTAAAAAGTTATCAAATTTGGAATTAGGCCCTTAATAATTAAAGAACAAACTAAGTATATAAACCTCTGGGGGAAAGGAAGTAATAATTGAAAAAATAAAATTGATAAATTACCTGAATTAATTTCTTTTAAAAAAGGAAGCTGAGAAATCGAAGATGCTTTTTGTGTTGTGTATTGTTTGAATTTAGGAACTATATTTTCTTGCAGGCCATTTAAAAAAAAAAAAACGTGTTTTTTTCAAACTGTGAACTCCATAAAATATATACCAGATTCAAACATTACCCATCTAATATTAATATCTTACCTCCCTTAAACTTTTGAGAAATTCAAATACCAACATGTGTGTTAGAAATCACATTTGAAAAATAATTTAGTACTCTGTCTTTAAGATTATTTCTGACTTGTTCTAAATTGTTGTACATGAAGTCAGGACACTCCAACATACATTTATCATTTACCAAAGCAGTGTTTTGCATGGGTTTGAAGTCATGTCTTGAATTCCAGTATTATTACTGGTGAATCAGGGTGAACTGGAAAGTTGTAATGTTAAGAAAAATATGTTTAAAAATATCATTTAAAATGAGTGCTAGACACTTGTTCTTAGATAGCATGTAGAGCCATTGATTGTGTATTGAGGCCAGTACTTGGGTAAGAAGTTTTGGATGTAGAAATGTATCAGTGAACTTCTGCAGTATTATTAGTTTTTTTAGTCAAATGTTACGTGTACATTGCATTTTGTTATTGAAATTCCAGTTCACTGATTTGAATAAACTCTTCTTTCTTATAAAAAATTATTTTTCTGTTGCTGCCCGACCTAATTCAAGATATTTTACTGTAGCTGGATCATTTCAGGGTTCAAACACCTTATCAGAACAGAAATTCCTTGACTTCCCATGACTTTCAATGACCTCATTAATAGAGGGTCAGGTCATGGTTGTTCACTTAGTTTTTCAAGTGAAAGGATGCACCTGTGAAAGCTGCTGACTAATTCATCATCTGATCAGAGATGGATTTTCATCCAACACAGTCTCGAGAGACTTTGATGGTGCTGATTGCATCAACACCTATCAACTGGACTGTCCACATTGATGGGGATTGCGTTCAGCTAACCATCAGCTACAAACTTCTATAAACAAGAAACCTCCAAGGCAATATACCAAAAAATGAACTGATACCAATTTCATGGGGATACCGAAAAACTGATTACCGAAACTGTCTGTACTTTCAAATTTTCCTACATTTGCTATTTATAAGGCTTTGTCGAGTCTTGATAGCAGTTGAAGTGTTTGTTTTCATGAAAGAAATTGCTGATTTTCTTTTCAGTTTTGTTAACCTTTAATGGCTTTGGGAAATGCCCTAAATTCCCATGAGACTACAACCTGTACATGTCCAGTTGCTTTGCAGTGATTTCTAGCCAAGACTCAACTAGAAATCACTGCCCAGTTGTTTAGACCATAGACCTGATGCTGTCATGTAAAGGGAACATGCTCTGAGATCACAAAAGCATGATATTGGCCTTCAAAGGTTAAGCTGTGTTTGAAACAAGTCACAAAATTACTATAGATATGATTTGTGTTGGCAAAAGAATGCCAAACTGCAGCTCATTGGATTTGACATTTGTGACATTTGTGACACCATGGTAGAATGATACAAGAATAACTTATTCTGTATTTTCCTGGTATTTGGTACTACATGTATCAGCAAATCTCAATCAAGTCAGATACCAAATACCGAAAAGATACTGTTGTATACCTGCCAAAAAATAGGGCTGCACGATATTCGAAACATTAAAAAAAATACCGTCGTATACTGGTATATCGAAAACTGTTCAGATATTTGAACATATATATCACAATCAAGACTTGAGGCATCACAGTCGGAACGACATGCCTTGATGATGCGGTTCGAAAAGCCTTTACCCAATGCAGACGATATCAACAATTATTATTTTAAATATTAGTTTATCAAATGTTTCCAAAAATTTCTACAAAACAATATCATGTGACCCCTCATTGGAACGAGCTGAACGAGCTCGTTCCAATGAGGGGGTCACATGATATAGTTTTGTTGAAATTTTTGAAAATGATTTTTTCAACTGCTGAATTTGTATATTTCCTGGTCACATGCGGACGTTTCCTTGATTAAAGCGATAATATTATTCATTCAGAGCTACAGTTAAAACATACTCAAGACATCTTGTAAATTAAATTGTGGGTAAATAAATAATGACGATAAACCAATATTTTTGTAATTATACTGGTATTCAATCGATATTGGTTTGAATACCGGTGTATATCGGTTTATTGATATACCGTGCAGGCCTACCTAAAAGTATCAAAGCCGACATAGAACTCAAAATTCCAATACTGCCCATCTCTACTCCAAGGGTTGTGGTAGCGCCTTTCACAGGACATCCACACCCAAGGAAAGACAGACGGGGGCATAGAAACAAAAGAAAAATAAGAAAAAGATGCCTTCATACAGACACTGGGACACTCGGCAAATGGAAGCATGACTTGAGAGGAGTCAGCTGAGAGAGAGACAAACAGGTGACAGAGAGGGAAACAGCCATCAAACTGCCTCCATCATCCAATCAACGCACGCCATTCTGCATCTCATCACCAAAGCGATCGGAAGGCAGGGGAGGTTGTGCGGGAGATGGAAATCAACCAATCTGAACCAGAATCCCCTATTGGCTTTGACCATCAAACTACAGCTCCAACCGATCTGCATTTTCAGACTTCAAGAATGAAGAGATATATGACTACAGGAGCATGTCACTGGGTAAATTCATTAACCCTTTACCTAACAAATTGCCCGCATCCGCCCGCGTAATATGCAATTTGAGCAGTTGAAAAAATTTAATTTTTCAAAATATTTCAACAAAACCATATCAAATGACCCCTCATTGGAATGAGCTCATTGAGCTCATTCCAATGAGGGGTCACATGATATGGTTTTGTTGAAATTTTTTGAAAAATTAAAAAACATTATATTTTAAATAATAAATTTTGATATCGTCTGGGTTGGGTAAAGGGTTAAACTGCTGAAAGAGGCTAGTATCAAGGACCATAGCAATTTTAGATTTGGATTTCATTGGCACCACATCGAATACAAAAAAAATGTTACAGAAAGACTTCAACAGGATACATGTAGAGGCACATAAAATCTTATTTGACTGCTACATGAAGCACTCCTCCAAAATTATTGGACACATCCCAAGCCCAGATATGATACTAAATTATACAGCAAGAGATGGTCGAAAGGGGCTTGTCTGACACCATCCCTGCATGCCTTTGTCACTCAAAACCTTTTCCTTGTGATCTAAAATAAATTTTCTTGACTATATATAATGCTTGATTGGTAATAGTTAGTACTGAAATGGTTAATCGTTTGAAACCAGTTACCTATCAAACCAATTTGAAAAATTCTCAACTGGTTATCTGAAATATTGTTAGTGATCATCATTCCACAGTTAAAGAGTAGTAAATCTGCCGCTTCTCCTTTGGGATAGATTACGCCATGAAGTCATGTTGTAAATGTTGATAAATGTAGACTTTGGCATTCAAGACTTTGTTAATGATCGGCAATTACAGTGAGTACTAAGTAATCGCAGAAACTATTCCATAGTATGTATATAAGCGAACGTTGTCAAGTACTCGACAACGTTTGTTTGTATACACACTACAGAATAGTTACTGCAAATACTGCTTTCTATTTCCTATAGTTTTGATCCTACATTCAGTGAAATAATGACGACGGATAACCGGATATTATCTGATTATCACTCTTGGTTAATCGGTTGTGAAAATAAGCAAACTATTTCAGCCTTAGTTATAGTGAAGTGGTCAGAACCTTGAAAGTGAAAGCTATATCCAGAATATGGAGTGCTTGATAGCAGATAAGCAAGGCACTTAATTCATCTTGCCCATGGGGTGGGGTGACGGTGGCACTGTGTACTAAGACATACTGAATGTAGATGGTGCATTTGTCTTCAACCAATGCTAACCCAGCTTCTGTGGAGTTAGTACCTTGTGACTCTGACAGTTGCTTGCTAGTGATTGGTGGTTCTCTCTGGGTACTCTGCCTTCCTCCACCCCTAACACTGGGATAGGCTACATAATTTTAGATGATTCAGTTGTCAACATACATTTTATGATTTTGACAAAATTATGCAACTTTATTACTTTTCAAAGTGTGATTTACTGGGATTTCCGGATTTGATTATAAACAATAACGTCACAAGTGAATTATGCAATCAACAATTGGGCCATGTATCCGTGCGCGCAAATGAAGATGCTTTGCCGTGGGTGGAATGGGGACTTCATTGTTTTTTGTTTTCTTAACCCTTTACCAAACATGAAAAGCAGACGACACTTGCAAAAACAAATTCTTGAATAACTATTATTTTCATTTTTAGCTCAACTTTGGCGAAGCCAAATTTGAGCTTTTGTCATGGCCCGTCGTCCGTCTGTCCATCTGTCCGTCTAGCCATCTGTCCGTACGTCAACAATTGGATATGGCTCGGGCTAGAGGCCGTATTTATGAACTGATCTTTACAAAACTTCTTGGGTACCTTTGTTATGACCGTGGGACGAGAACGAGTGTTTTTGGGTGCGGTCCAAAATTCAAGATGGCTGCCAGCCGCCATTTTGTACCGACGATGCAGAAATATGTTTTTTGTACAGAACTTCCATATGAAAGCTCTGACTTGAATAATTTTTTGTATGAATGTTTAGTACCATGGGATACATCACATATAATACAGGTTTTTTGTCTCGTGTGTAAATTGTGCAAATTAGACTAATTTTGATGTTTTTTGGTGTTACTTTCAGCACTGTAAATGCAAATACCACTTCGGCTCGGGCTAGAGGCCGTATTTATGAACCGATCTTTACGAAACTTCTTTGGTACCTTTGGCATCACCGTGGGACGAGAACGAGTGTTTTTGGATGTGGTCCGAAATTCAAGATGGCCGATGGCAGCCATTTTGTACAAAATTAGGTGCAATCAGATTTTTGCACAGAACTTCCATATGAAAGCGCTGATTTGAATAATTTTTTGTGTGAATGTTTAGTACCATGGGATACATCACATATAATACAGGTTTTTTTCTCATGCAGAAATTATGCAAATTAGATGAACTTTGATTTTTTCAGTGCGACTTACACACAGAAAGTACACATGTCAATACAGCTCAGACTAGAGTCTGTATTTATGAACTGATCTTCACGAAATGTCTTGGGTACCTTTGTTATCACCTTGGGACGAGAAAAAGTGTTTCTGGGTGCGGTCTAAAATTCAAGATGGCTGTCAGTGGCCATTTTGTACCGAAATTAGGTCTAATCAGTTTTTTGTACACAACTTCTATACAGTTCAGACTGGAGGCCATATTTATGAACCAATCTTTTCGAAACTTCTTGGGTACCTTTGTTATCACTGTGGGATGAGAGCGAGTGTTTTTGGCTGTGGTCCGAAATTCAAGATGGCCACCAGCAGCCATTTTGTACCAAAATTAGTGCAATCAGTCTTTTGTACAGAACTTCTGTATGAAAGTTCTGATTTGAATAAATTTTTGTATGAATGTTTAGTAACATGGAATACATCACATATTGTAAGGGGTTTTTTTTCGTGCAGAAATTATGCAAATTAGATGAACTTTGATTTATTCAGTGCTACTTACACAATGTGAGCACACATGTCAATACGGCTCAGGGTAGAGGCTGTATTTATGAACCTATCTTCACAAAACTTCTTGGGTACCTTTGTTATCACCTTGGGACAAGAATGAGCGTTTCTGGGTACGGTCCAAAATTCAAGATGGCTGCCAGTGGCCATTTTGTACCAAAATTAGGTCCAATCAGTTTTTTGTCACAAGTTCTATACAGCTCGTATTTATGAACTGATCTTCACAAAACTTCTTGGGTACCTTTGTTTTCACCTTGGGACAGGAACGAGTGTGTTTTGGGGTGCCTTTGTTATCACTGTGCTATGAGAACAAGTATTTTGGGGTTCAGTCAGACCCACTCTGGGACTCAAAGATTTTTTTCTAGTTTAGCATCTGACTGTCACCCACCTTTACAATACTTTACCTATACATTTGTTACAGGCAACGGTCAGTATTTATGTACAGACCGTTACAATACTTTATATGTACCTTTGTTATCAGGTCATTACCTAGATGTTTGTCATTGCTGTGTCACATACTATACATGTGCATGTCTTTGTCTTGACAAGTTGAGCTACAGTGTCATTGACACTTTTATTTGTCTAAAAAAAATAGGTTATGACCCCTCATTGGAACAAGTTCGTTCCAATGAGGGGTCATAACCTATGTTTTAGATACAAAAAATGAAAAAAATAATGAAAATTAATTGCCGATTTTTTAGAATAGTGCTGGCCAGTTTTGGCCGTTATGTTAGGTAAAGGGTTAAATAATATAATTATCGTTAATAATGAAAAGTAATAAACATAGTAATCGCTTGACTGGACTGGTTATGTGAAATAATTCATTCGAGGCGAGGGACTATATTGTAAAACACTCGAGCACATTCGCTCACCCCTCATGAATTTTTCATGTAACCAGTGCAGTCATGTGATTACTCTCCATTTAACTGTGAAGACAATTTTAAACAATTTTAGCTCAACTTGACAAACTATGAACGTACGAACGTCCACAATTTGCTTTGGCACATCATACAGGTCGCATTTATGATCGGATTGCTTTGAAACTTGGTGTGCTTGTTTGAGGTGTCCTCTAGATGAGAGCTGTGGATTTTCTTCCAATTCTGTCAAAAAATGTAGCCACTGGCAATGACCTTTGAACTTAGTTTTGTTAGGCATCAGTATTTCCCTTTGGTACACCCTACAGGGCACATTTATGATCGGATCACTTTGAAACTTGGTATACTTGTTTGGGGTGCCCTCTAGATGGGAGCTATCGATTTTCTTCTGTTTCTGTCAAAAATAGTTGCTGTTGGCAATGACCTTTGATGAACTTAGTGCAGTTATGCATCAATATATCCCTTTGGAACACCCTGCAGGGGACATTTATGATCGGATCACATTGATACCTAGTATGCTTGTTTGGATAGATGGGAGCTATGGATTTTATTCCATTTCTGTAAAAAGATGTTGCCATTGGCAATGACCTTTGAACTTTGTTTAGTCAGGTATCAATATATTCCTTTGGTATGCCCCACAGGGCGCATTTATGATCAGATTGATTTGAAACTTTGTATGCTTATTTGGGGTGACCTCTAAATTGGAGCTATCGATTTTCTTCCATTTCTGTCAAAACACATGGCAAATGTTGGCAACGACCTTTGAACTTAGTTTAGTCAGGCATCAATATATTCCTTTGGCACACCTTTCAGGGCACATTTATTATCGGATCGCTTTGAGACCTGGTGTGCTTATTAGGGGTGACCTCTAGATGGAAGCTGTCAGGTTTTCTTCCATTTTCATAAAAATTTTGCCATTGGCAACGACCTTTAAACTTAGTTTTTAGTCAGCCATCAATATATTCTTTTGCACACCCTACAGGGCACATTTATGATTGGATAACTTTGAAACTTGGTATGCTTGTTTGGGGTGGCCTCTAGATGGGAGCTATGGATTTTATTCCATTTTCGTCGAAAAATTTTTGCCGTTGGCAATGACCTTTGATGGATTTAGTGCCGTTGTGCATCAATATTTCCCTTTGGCACACCCTGCAGGATTGAAAATTACCATTTTTGCAGACTGTATTCTCTTTCAAACAGCTTTGGATAGGTAAAGGTTTACAGGAAACAACATTTTATTCAAATAATTTGTCATATCTTAAATGATATAATAATTGACTGGTCAGCTCTACATGATGGTATACAAAACACCTGTCATCAATCAGTATTTCTGATAGGAAACATGAGAGTAATATTAACATAATTACATGTATAGCTGCAAACTTGTTTACATGTATACACAATATTTTGGGGTTTTTCCCAGTTCTCAGTTGAGAAAACCAACCGTTACCAGATTCTCAAAAAACAAGTATTTTGCTGACAGTACCAATCTTCATGCTGACAAGAGAGGCATTGGGTTAAGCATTAGAATATAGCCTCTGGCGGCCATGTATTTCCATCCTCTCATAGACCATTCCTGTCAAGTTTTGGTTCACATCAGCTGAGTAGATCCAGAAAAGAAGATAAAAATGTGATTTCCCATAGGGTTTCTATAGTAACTTTAAGCCGCAATTGTGGCCATGTTTGCAACCCAATCTACATTAAATGAGGGTAGTTGGTAGAAAGGGTCCCAGTTATCATGTATGTGAAGTTTCAAAACATTTGGCCTTGCAGTTTCAGAGGAGAAGATTTTTGAAAATCGTCCAACCAGAATAAAAGAATGCCTTTGGCAGCCATGTTTTTCATCTGAAGGGAACTAAATGAGGATCGTTTGTAGAGGGTGTCCCAGTCATCAGCCATGCAAAGTTTCAAAACATTTCGCCGTGTAGTTTCAGAGAAGATTTTTCAAAATCCACCAATCAGAATCAAAGAATGCCTCTGGTGGCAATGTTTTCAAACCCACAGAAACAAAATGAGGACCGTTTGTAGAGGACCTCCCATAGACTAACCCTGCCAGGTTTGGTTCATGTCAGCTCAGGAGTTCCAGAGAAGAAGATGAAAATGTAAATTCCCATAGGGTTTCTATAGTAACTATAAGCTGCAATTGCAGCCATGTTTGTAACCCGAGCAACATTAAATGAGGATCGTTGGTAGAGGGGGTCCCAGTCATCATGTATGTGAAGTTTCAAAACATTTGGCCTTGCAGTTTCAGAGGAGAAGATTTTTGAAAATCGACCAACCAGAATAAAAGAATGCTTTTGGCTGCCATGTTTTTCATCTGAAGAGAACAAAATGAGGATCATTTGTAGAGGACCTCCCATAGACCATTCTTGCCAAGTTTGGTTCACACCAGCGCAGTGGTTACAGAGAAGGAGATGAAAATATGAAAAGTTGACAGACAACGATGGATGCCAAGTGATAAGAAAAGCTCACATGGCCTTAAAAATGCATGGATTGTTCTGACAATGAGGGCACACAATGCTGCTATGTTGAAGTTTCACCAAATAACATTGGAACCAATGATCTTCAAGTTTGCCATTTCACTTATAACTTACCAAAGTCCAGTTGAGCTACAGTGTCACTGACACTTTCATTGCTACATTTCAACAGTATGCATCCTGTGATTTTGCAGTTGTTTTTGGGAAAGTCTTGGCTGATGTTATAGGCATCCAAGTCTTGTCTAGAAATAACTGCCAAAGCACTTTGAATGTAACTTGCAAGTTTTCCCAAAGACTGAGTGTTGGGCACCTCCTTTGTTGTAGAAAAAAAGAGATTAAAGTTAGAATTAGGCCTTTAACCCTTTACCTAACGAATCGCCCGCATCCGCCCGCATAATTTGCAAATTGAGCTGTTGAAAAAAATTAATTTTTCCAAATATTACAACTAACCCATATCATTTGACCCCTCATTGGAACCAGCTCAATGAGATGATATGGTTTTGTTGAATTTCTTATTTAAATTTAAAAAAAAAATAATTAAAATAATAAATTTTGATATTCTCTGCGTTGGGTAAAGGGTTAAAGGTAAAACGTCCAAGTGATTTGCACACAATGAAGAATAAAACTGACATTTCAAATTTTAGTACCAATATTCTGAAATTTGAACTAATATTAAATTCCCTGCCTTTTAACCCTTTACCCAACGAATCAGCTGCATCGGCCCACACGGGTAATGCAAATTCAGTAGTTGAAAAAATATTATTTTTAAAAACATTTTCAACAAAACCATATCATGTGACCCCTCGTTGGAACGAGCTCGTCGAGCTCGTTCCAACGAGGTGTCACATGATATGGTTTTGTTCAAATGTTTTGAAAAATTTTAAAAAATTGTATTTAAAATAATAAATTTTGATATCGTCTGCGTTGGGTAAAGGGTTAAGGAACATTTGATGGAAAGTACTTCATCACACCTATTGAAGCCCCCTCCTTCCTGCTGTCCAAATTATAGGTTTTTTCCAGTTGGAAGAGGGGAAGACGGAACAAGTTTAAAAGTTTCGTACAAACCAAAAAATTTTGCTTGAAAGATTTCAGATTGGGCAACCAAATTTTAATTTGGCCCTCAAAGCTGTTACTTATTGAAACTTCAGTCTAAAAACATATTTTTTAGCCAAAATATTAATTATTTTCCTTCCATTTTGCAATATTTTACTAACAAAAAGCCTCAAAATTAGCTCGACAAGCCGAAACTTTTCAAACAAAACTTTGAGTTGCAAGGACTGTCATCCCCAGCCCTGCTTTATCTATGCCACTGATGGCAGGACAAATTTGGCAGATGTGCCAGGAGAAGGGTACAAAATTTGATTCCACCAGTTCTCTGGCACAACTGATAAATTCTCCCCACTGTCCTAAATTATTTCTAGACAAACATTAATATCCTTCAGGACATTATTGTTTATGAATAACTAAGTACAGTAGAAACCTGTTAATTGAATATCCCCTTTGTCAATGAAAAAATTATTCAGTTAACAGTATTCAAATAACAGGGATCTGGCACTTTTCCTGTATTCTATAGATAAAATGGACATTTATTCTATTATATCTTGTTTGACAGAGGTCATAAATCTCTGTCAAACAAGATATAATAGATTAAATTCCCGCATTGGGTATACTGAATTCAAATAGCGGCTTTCAGTGAATGTCAGGGTAATTTCTCAACCAAGCCTGGAAACATGCACTCTGTCATTTGCAGAATGAGGTCCCCAGAGGGTGAATTTGATGATGCTATCCCATACAGTGGGCTAGAACCCCCCCCCCCCCCCCCCTTTTACCTCTTTCCATATAGGCCTGACTTGATTCAAAGTGAGGGTCACAGAGGGTAAATTTAGTAATGCTACCCTGCTGTAAAGGGTAGCATCATCAAATTCGTCCTCTGGGAACCTCATTCTGCAGATGACAGTCTGCTTATTTCCAGGCTTGTTCTCAACATATTACAAGATTTTTTATTCAATTAACAGGAGTATACTCTGTAACATATATGCAATTAACAGGTCAAATTTGTACTAGAGGTATGGGAAATGTTTTTTCACTTAGAAGTTACACTACTCAAAGTTTGCTAAGCACCAAATATTTGACACATCATTGTGAAATTTGCTTGTGACATATTTGTGATATTTTTGGTGGATATGATTGAGGAATGTATTGAGATGGCCCCCAGTGTTTATATTAGCTCTCTTGACAGGCTGACTTTTTGTGACAGTCATGGAAAGCATGTACCCCTTGATTTTCGTTATGTTCTCGTGTACTGTCTACATGTTCATACCATGTGCAAGGTATTCAATCTTCATTTCAACACAAACCCTCGTGATTTAATGATTGAAAATGCAAAATTTAAATGTAAGAAGACATTTGTCTGAAGCAGAAATGTGCGGACTGTAGGGATGGTGGAGTAAGGGGGTACCCATCGTCAGGTTGGTGAAGCCCTTGGTGTGCACCATACGGTGATCACCAGAGCCTGGGCAAGATTTTCAGCAGTATGGCACACCAGTAAGACGGCATGGTGGTGGCAGAGAAAGGGCAACATCTGCAGCTGAAGACCGGTTTTTGATCATTCAGGACCGTAGGAATTGCTTTGCCACAGCAACCCAGCTTCGCAGTGACCTTTAGAATGCATCTGGGGTAAATGTTTCGACGCAGACTATCCGGACAAGGTTGCACGAAGGTGGTCTCCGATCGAGAAGATTATGTATTCGCAATCCGCTCTCTCAGAACCTCCGCCAGGCACGATATGGACCGCGTTGGATGGACCAGAAAAGATTGGCGACCTGTCCTTTTTACAGATGAGTCAAGGTACTGCCTAGACCACACACGGATAGGCGTTCTAGGGTATGGAGAAGACCAGGAGAGCGATTCCATGCAGCCAACATTGCTGAGAATGTCCGCTATGTTGGAGGGTCAATCATGGTCTGGGGCAGCATCAGCCGGGTTGGACATACAGAGCTATGTATCCTTGAACGTGGTACATTGACTGCACAGCGGTATATTGATGAGATCCTGGATGTCCACATCTGATTGTACGCAGGTGCAGTGGATGATAGATTCATTCTGATGGACGATAATGCTCGTCCTCATGTTGCCCATGCTGTTGGGGAGTACCGACAGAGGGAGGGGATTGAGCGTATGGACTGGCCAACAAGATTCCATGACCTCAATTTTGTCGAACATGCCTGGAATGAGCTGAAGCTTTCAGTTTCAGCCTGTCCAGTCCAGCCAAGAAGTGTCCAGGAGCTTGGTGCCACGCTGGTCCAAGAATTGAACAACATCACACAAAGGACCACCAGGAAACTGATTGGGAGCACGAGAAGGCGTTGTCAAGCTGTAATTAATGGTAATGAGTCTCATACTCGATATGGAACCCATACCAGTTCGCTCCGTCAACTTTTTGGCAAATTGAAAAATTTCCTCTTTCAACATTAATATCCATTTTCCATGGTTATTGTATTCAAAAGCTAAAAAATAATGTCAAACACAAATAAAATCTTAATTTCTGTTCTTAAATCATTAAAGATATAATTGAATAATATATATATACACTTTTCATTACAATATTTCAACTAAAACGGTAAAACGGGTAGTTGGATATACTTGGTGCTTTGCAAACTTTGAGCAGTATATATTCAATTAACAAGGTTATTCAACTAAGAGATATCCAGTCAGGTGGGTTCCACTGTACTACACCCACACACCTTGATTACTGCAGCTGTTTTTTTTATGGTAGTCCAATTTTCATTGTAGTTGCAGTTGTAGTCACAAATTCCAATGCCCAACAAAACGTTATTGGATCGTTATTATTCTGTTGTAACAGGAACATTTATATAATATACATAGTAAAAAAGTGTTGCACTCCCTGGCTTTTTTCGGGGTATCATCTTTTTGGTGTGACTGAAAAGACAAGGGAATGAAACTTAAAAATGGGATGGTACATACACCAACAAACAAGTCTTTTGCCTATCAAATGAACTGAAATGTGGAATCCCATGACCTCATGGTGTGTAAACATCTAGTGCTTAAGTAATGCGTTAAAATTCAAGAAAAATGAGATAGTTTTAGGTATGGCAACAGATGGAAATTTAATGTCGTTAAAAAGCTTCCGGTAGGTTGAAAGGTAACATACAGAGAGTGAACAGGCATAGTCAATATCGTGTACTTTCGCCCAGTGCATGGATGACAGCTTCCAGTCTACGTCTCAAACTCATCGTCGAAATCGCTCCATGGGCAGCTGCTTCCACTCTTCATGCAATGCTGCTTCCAGTTCCTGCAAGTTCCGTGGAGGAGGATGGATCCCTGCCCTGTATTCGTCGGCCCAGAATGCCCCATACGTGTTCAGTGGGGTTGAGATCTGGACTCATTGCCGGCCATGGGAGGTGCGTCAGTGCATTGTTCTGCATAACCTGGGTCACAGCTCGTGAACGATGCGGCCGAACATTATCATCCATGAATATTGGCCTGGTGGCAAGTGGATGACTGTCAAAATGAGGCACAACAACTGGATCAAGCACTTCCTGAATGTAGCAATCGCCTGTTAAATTGCCTTGTATGGTCACTAGATCCAGCTTGCAGTCAAAGGAGAAGCATCCCCATACCATAACCGATCCAGTTGCATGGGGTACAGTCGGCATGGAGTTTCTAGGTGTATAAGCTGTACCTGGACGCCTCCAAACTCTGACTCTACCATCCACAACATGCAAAAGAAACTTGCTCTCATCTGACCAGTGGACTCTTATCCAAGACCTTAAGTTCCACCTTTGTCTTAGTCTACACCAGGCTAGACGTAGCAGCTTGTGGTTGTTTGTGAGTTGGGGACGCTTGATGACGCTTCTGAACCTCAATCCAGCGGCTTTAAGTCGATTTCTCACTGTCTGACTACTGATCTGACAATGATGGAGCCATTGGCGTTTCAGGGCTGCACTTGAATTGAAACAAAGGGATGACGCCTTACCAGTCGTAGCAATGCTCTGTCTTCCCTGTGTGTGGTTGTATGAGGTCTGCCTGAAGGTCTACGATCCTTTACGTCATTAGTTTGGGCATGTTTTCTCACCAAGCGGCTTATTGCGGAGTAATGATATCCGGTTCTTCTGCCGATTTCCTTAAATGAAAGAACTGCTGCATGAAGGCCAATAATCTGCCACCTGACTGCTTCTGGTATTCTTGCACCCGGTATTCTGCATTGCAATCGATAAAACGGCCAGTCAAACGGTTTATATAGGCGAGATTCATCACATAAAGATACTGCAGTTACCAAAAATCATGGGGTGTGGGATTCACGTGCTAGTTGCTGCGTTTTGGAGATCATTTTTTCAACAAAAACATAATGACTTTATCACCAAATCCCAACTGAATGGTTATCATCAACAGTCTCGACGGGCGTTTTGGATATGCCAACGTAATCAGAGTTTTAATATGGGGGTGCAACACTTTTTTTTACTGTGTATAGAATAAATTCACACAAAATCACCAGGATATGGGGGATTGTCCAAATTCTGTTTATTTTAATATTCTTGTCTCTTTTATCCTCCTCCACGTAGTGGGGGAATATGTAGGAGTGGGTTCTGTCAGTCATTTCATCCAAACATTCATATGTTCATCCTTCCCCCTATCCATGTATCTGCCCTTCTATAAGTCCTTCCTTCCATCCATCATGCTCCATCTCTTGTCATCACATTTTAAAGAAAATTGTTCAAAATACTTTGCCAAAATTTGATATAGAGCTGATTGGGGATATCATGAATAGGATTGCAAACCAGCAATGTTCAAGTATTTCTTCAAGAGTTATTGCCCTTGATGGACTCAGAATTTCTTGTCATCACATTTCAAAGTAAACCGTTCAAGGTTTGCTTTTCAAATTTAACATATTGCTTTTTTTGTGATAATATCATGAATGGGATTGCAAACCAACAATATTCAAGTATTTCTTCAAGAATTATTGCCCTTCAAGGGCTTGACATTTCTTATCATCACATTACACATTCTTATCATCACATTTCAAAGAAAACCGTTGAAGATTCTTTTTTTTCAAATTGAATATATAGCTTTGTGGTGATATCATGAAGGGGATTGCGAACCAGCTGTATCCAAGGGCTTTTTTCAGAGATTTTGCCCTTCTTGGACTTGGGTGGGGGTGCAGGCTATCCCATGGCATTGCACATGTTGAATATATATAACTGACAAAATAGCTATGCAGCTAACAGGATTGCCTTTTTCCACATTTAAAACTGTTCAATACATTATCAGGGCACCTGTGACTTCTTGAATTCCTTGAAAGGCCGGGATTTTAGAGAATCTTTGCCAGGACCGAGAAAGTCATTAGATATTGGAACCTTCCTAGAAAGTCATTAGATATTGGAACCTACCTAGAAAGTCATTAAATGTTGGAGTCTACCTAGAAGGTCAGTAGGTAATATAGGCCGTTTCTGGACCACTTGGTACATGTACTGTACGGTACATGAAACATGGTGCGTTTACCATCGTAGGATTCGGTGTTAAATCGCATGCTTGTTTGCAAAAAATGTCGTTTTTTATGGTGTCCCAGAATCGGCTGTTATTTTGAGACTCCTAGAACGCACTTTTAACGTTCAAATACCCGTTGGCGAACGTGTCGAATGTAAAAAAGTGAAAAATGTACGAAGTTGTACATTTTGTTTTACATAAAAATTTTTGTTTACGTTCCCATCGTGGATTAGACCTTCAATCTATCGTTGGTGAACGCGAAAAAAAACGCCTTGCCGGTTCTAGACCAGTATAAAAAAAACGGTTTGCCGATTCTGGACCAGTGTCCCAGAATCGGCAAACGGCTTTTGAGGTGGGGATTTTCCCATTTCTGACGTAAGTGGGGGAATACCCATAGTGGGATTTTCCAAACTCAACAGAAAAAACTAAGTTTTTTGGAAAATCTCTACTGTATAAACTTACTGAGAACGCCATTTGTCACGCTCGAAATGTATTACGGGCTTTTATTCAAATGAGCGTCAATTGTCAGTTAAATGGTTTAACTGAAAAACTATTCAATGGATGAAAGCGGAAACAGTTCAAAAGATTAATTGATATGATTTAAACGCGTTTTTTTGAAAGCGTTACATTACTGATGTGTTTACTTACAATTTTGATTATCAGATGTAATTATTCTCAAACGCGTTAAATCAGAAACCGGTTTCTTATGTACTAAAACTTTCAAACTTTTCAAAGTTCTCCAGTTCGCCATTGAGTGAATAATCTGTGATGCGATTTTAACGCGTTCAGAGGCAAAACGCATTTATAGAGGTTTATCATGTAAAATGTTTTTCCTCAACTGGTTTTTAGTTATTATATTAAAGACAGAAGATTTTATTTACTTAAAACATAAAAAATAATTATACATTTAATTTTGAAAATAATAAATAACTCACATTAGCATACTCAAAGGAAATATTAATAATTTAAAAAACGAAAAAAAAAGAAGTTTTTACAGATGGATGCTAAATGCCGAGATCAGCTTTTAAATGAATATGAACGTGCCAAAAAGGGCATTCAATCGGCTGACAGAAGCAGACGTCTTGGAGAGATCGAACTCAAACGCGAGACCACAAAAATATTTAAACCCTTGACGGAGGTTCAAGAGCGAAGCAAGAAGGAGATCGTTGACGAATTGAGACCCTTAAAAGAAAGTTCTTTGAGAATGGGTTCGTTGCCCGGTAGTTTTACAAACCAGTATTCATTTCAATCTACACCGGATTACGTTCCCATGAGAATCGAAACCGATGTGAGTGAGAGCGATGATAGAGCTTCGACTATCACCACGGATAGTGTCACGCTGTCCGAGGATGGTGGTAAGAGAGATCTGTTGTATGGATTTTATAAGGATTCGGACGGTAGAACTTTTGTGGGTGACACAGAAGTGGAAATAGATGATGATGAATTAACCGTCGGTTCGAATAGATACGAATTAACTTCCGGACTGCGCAAATTGCTCCTTTACGACAAGCCTAAGGATTACACGGCACAGGATTACAACAATTACGGCGACGTTCTGGTTCAGACCAACGCCATGAAGAGAAATAACGATGACAGAGAGACGAGACCTAAAGCCAGCAGAGGTTACAAGTGGACGAAAGTGGTGAAACCTATATGGAATTCGCATAAGAAGTTCGTCGAATCGGTGGCTGGTAAAGGGGTGGAAACCACTTTTCTTCTGAGCGATTCTGATGCTCTGTTTCAGAGACTGAGATTGTTGATGGCAAGTAGACGCGCTGGTAACACAGGATTAGATAATGAGATAGTTAGCATATGCGACGAATTGTTAAGACAGAAGGTTTTGAATAAAAACCATTATAAAAGGCTGATTAACGAATTGAAGGATTGATGTATATAATAAGTAGACAGAAACAAACAAACAAACAAAAATATATAAAATAAAAACAGTAAATTTTACACTAGAATAATAAAAAGTATTTAAACAACAAACGATTTACCAGTGAAAACAAAATATATATTTTAAAATAAAAATATGTTGGTGATAAAGAACAGGGGATACGTTAGAACTTACGTTCAAGGCTGTTCTGGCATTGTCGATTCTATAATGCGAGCGTTCATGAGTGATGCGGGTAGAAAACTCGCATCGACTGCGTTTGAGGTCGGTAAGAAGACGGCTTTGGATGCTGGTAAGAAAGCCGCTTCCAAAGCCAGTGGTAGGATAGCTTCTGTGGCTGGCAAGAGGGCAGCCGACGTGTTGATCGACAAGTTGATCAGTCCACCGGCGAAGCGAGCTGCGTTAGAGCAAACACCGAAAAGTTGGAAAGATTTTAAGGATGCTGTGGTACCCATACAAGATTTAGCCAAAATGATGAGTGGATCTGGATTGAAGAGAACTCGCGACGGTATAATATAAATAAGTAATAATATTAAAAACTGAGTTTGAAAAAACATAAAAAATTGTGTTTTGAAAAAATCTAAAATAACAACAACAAAAAATAAAACAAAGATGAACATTAAAGATATGTCTTGGAATGACGCCGCGACCAAGAGGTCGAATAATGAGTTCTTTCCCAAAAGCATAAGAAGCTTGATAGTGGGAAAATCGAATTGTGGAAAGACCAATCTGTTGATGAATCTGTTGTCCCGACCCGACTGGTTGGATTACAACAGATTGTTTGTGTTTGGCAAGAGGTTGTTTCAACCCGAATACAGATTGCTTCGAGAGTGCATGAATCGTAGATTGCCCAAGGACGTCATAGCCAGAATCTTTGACAGTAGAAAGGAATTCGACAAAAGTGAAGCTCCTCTTTCGACCATTTTGGACGGTGCGGCGATGGAATTGATGAAGAGAAATGCATTTTCGAACGTCGAGTGTTGATTTTATGAGAACGCTAGTGACGTTCTGGATCCTCGAGAATTGAAATCGGAAGATAAAAATCTCATGATTTTCGACGATCTGCTTTTGTAGAGACAGAACCGATGAGAATCGTATTACGTTAGGGGTCGTCACAGCAACGTGGACTGTTTCTACCTGTCGCAGAATTATTTTCGATTGCCCAGACAGACGATAAGGGAGAACGCTAATTTTCTATGTCTCTTTCACCAAGATCTCAAGAATTTCAATCACATCTACAGCGATCATGTCGCAAATGACATGAGCGCAGCAGAATTCAGGAGATTCTGCAAGAGGGTTTTGGATGGAGGACTTTACAATTTCGTCGTGATCGATTTGACTAGCGAATTTAATTGCGGAAAATATCGGTGCAGATGCGACAAGTTTTATGTTTCTGATGATAATAAGATAGAGCGTGAAAATAAAAAAAAAATTAGAAAATAATAAATCTTCAAATAATTAGTTTTTGAAAAAATAAAAAAAATAAAATTAAATATAATGTTCGAACAAGGAGAATTGTTAGAATGGATAGCCGAGAAAATGGCTGAAAAACAATCCATTCAAATCATGGTGAGTGGCGATTCGACTCGATTTGCGATGAAATTCGAACCTTCCATCGAATTGAATAGAGAGAAAAGATACGAGATGGCGTAGGTGAATCTGGAGACTTATTATTCCTTTCCCGGCACCAAAAAGAAAAAGTATTCCGACGGAGTGGATTGGTTGGAGATTTGAATTCCCAAAGGAAGTTATGACATAGACGATTTGAACAATTACATTCAGACGCGAATGAAGACGGATGGAAAGGGAAGCAACAAGATCAGACTCACTCCCAATCCTAATACCTTACAGACGATGTTGGATTTGGAAGATAATTTTCGAGTGGATGATTCTATAGGCAAGATGCTGGGATTCGATCGAAAGATGTATCGAGGCCACGCGGCATCTGAAAATACAGTCGACATTCTCGCAGTCAATAGCATTCTGGTGAACGTGGATGTGATTGCTGGAAGCTACGTGAAAGGTAGCGCTCAACCGACGATCTATTCCTTCTTTCCAAATGTGTCGCCCGGTTATAAGATCGTGGAACGACCTCGAAAATTAGTTTATCTACCAGTGATTTTAGACACATTGTATAGTCTCAAAACCACGTTGACGGATCAAAATGGTGAACTGTTAGATCTTCGCGGAGAGAGGGTGACGATACGATTTCACATAAGAGAAATATAAAAGCAAAAAAAAAAAAAATATTGTGTTTATATGTAAATAACAAAAATAAAATAAACGCAATATTAATTTTACAAAAATTATTTACATATATAATTATCATTAAAACAAAAAAAAAACAATTGAAGAAAATATATTTTAAAAAACGAATTATGACACTACGTGGTTAAAAACGTGAACATATCCGCAGGACAGAGGAAGAAACTTAAGAGAGCGTTAACAACTCGAGGCGAGGCGGAGAGATTCAAATTCACTCACGAAGATCTGATGAGTGGTGGTCAGGATTCGATCGCCTGGACCAGAAGTCAAATCAAAAGGATGGAGAAAGTGATTCGTGATGGAAGAGGGTTGACAGTGAGATTGAGTCCCGCTCAATTGAGATACAATTTGAGAATGAAAGGCGGTTTCCTACCGCTTTTGGCAGGAATCGCCGCAAAAGCATTACCCTTCGCCGCAAAAGCATTACCCTTTCTCGGAAAGACTCTCGGCGTGGGAGCTCTCACGGGACTCACGAGTTCGGCAGTTGAGAAATTAATGGGTGGCAGCGGACTGTTTTTGAAGAAGGGAGGAGCCATGTGTCGCGTCCATGTAAATGACAGCGGTAAAGGATTGTATCTAGAACCCGTTAGAGGTGACAACTCTTTGAGTGGAAACGGTCTCTATCTGAAGAGTGGACGGAATGTTGAGCGACTCGGCAAGGGTTTGTTGTTTGGTGAGAATTCGAAATTTAAGAATATACCGATTTTGAATATGTTATTATAATGTAAAAAAAATTATATAATTTTATAAATATAAAATATAAATCATAGAAAGTATAAAATAATATATAAAATGGATAAAAAGGTGGAAAAACAATTAGACGATAATGATGAATATCGCGAGATAGAGTGCGAAAAAGATGTGGAAAAATGATTAGACGCTAATGATGGATATCTTAGGAAAGAACTGATAAAAGAGTTAAATAAAGATCGGGACATGCGGTTGAAATTTAAAAGAATGACGTTTTCCACCGTTACCACTACCTTCTGAAGAGAATGGTAATGATGCTTGTGTTATCGAGAGATGCACAACATTCGTTCATAATTATGATTCAGATAAACAAATGTTTTCTTATAAAAAAGTAGCATATCACAAAAAAAAGAAAAATGAAAAGAAGAATCGACGCTGAAATTTGAGAAAAAAGGAAACGTTATTATAATATATGGGCAATAGTGAGGAAGGAAAAAAAAAAAAAAAAAAAAAGTAATGAGATCTAAAGATGATCTCATTACTTTTTTTTTTCCTTCTTCTTCGCTAAATATCAATCTCTCTATTGTTTATATTTCCAAGTCCGTTATTAGCATGTTGACACTCGTGTTTTCTCCTTTTTTGCAAATGTGTTGAATGTTTATCTTTACTTTTTAAAGTTTTTTTACTTCGGTCAATGCGCTCTCACCACCCGATTTGTCCACGAGTTCGAGAGAGATTTTTGGATATATGTAACTTCCATAGGGCAACGACAAATTGATCTTGTCGAATTCTCTGTCTTCGGCGACGATGATATTCTGCAGATCGCTTTCGTACTCGTAAAACAAATCGAGCATGGCTTCGTCCAATTTCAAAGGCATGCTATATTTGTCGTATTTGTGCTGTAAGCCCTTCGTCTCGACCTCATTCAATTCGATGGAATCATGTCGTTGTAATCTATAGATTTTACAACTGAGTTTCTTACACGTTTCGACTCGTTTCAATTTCAATTCGCATCTTTGAGGTGTTGTTGTCATGATCGATTATTTGGGTTTTTTTTGTTTTATGAATTCTTGCAAATAATGTATATTTTAAATTTTTGTATTTAATAATTTGATAAAAAAGTTTTTTTTTTTTTTTACTCTTTATATATATATATATAAAAAAGTTTTTTTAATTTTTTAATTTTCTTTAAAGTAAACATTTTTTTTTGTAAAAGTTTTTTTTTCTCTTTATATGAATAAAAAGTTTAAATTTAACGTCCTTTTTTTTTTTCTTGTATCAATTCAATTTTTTTTTTTCCACGTTAAGGAACATAAAAAATTGTTTAATTTCATTAAAAAAAAAATTTTTTTTTTAATTCCTTCAAAAAAAAAAAAAAAAATTTTTTTTTTTTTTTGAAGGAATTAAAACATAAGGAACATAAAAAATTGCACGTTAAGGAACATAAAAAAATGGATTAATTTCATCAAAAAAAAATTTTTTACATTAAAGAAAAATTAAAATAAAAAAAAAAAATCTTTTTTATATATATATAAAGAGTAAAAAAAACTTTTTTAACAAATTATTTAAAAACAAAATTCGAAAAAAAAAAAAATTCTTAAAAATGGAGCAAACAAATAAAAAAATGGAAAATTTAAATGAGAAAACCATACCTCAGTTAAACGAGATTTGTAAACTATTAAAAATTCCACATTTCAGAAATCATAGAACTAAATAAAAAAAATTGAAGTCATACGGGAATATTGTTTGCGAAACGATGGAAAGAAAAAAATCAAAAGTATCGGAAGTGGATAAACTTAAACAGTCAAAAAATGCATTGATTGTGAAAAAGGAGAAGACGACTAAACGAAAAGCCATTGAAGAACTTCAAGTTTCAAAAGAAAAGAAAAACTAAAACGAAAACGAATGATGTACTTCAGATTCTAGACAAACGAGATATATCGAGCGAAATTCAACTAGCAATCAACGAAGGGAAAGGAGAAGAATATGCAGCACAACTTGTCATGGAACTATTCCAATCGAAGCCTGTAGAACGGGAGAGTGCGATCAAAGGCATTTTTAAAACTTTCGATGTGGTTCCCTCGTTCAAGAAAATCGATCCGAAATTGTTTATGGAACAGGTGAAGAAAAAAGTATTGGATTTGTTTCGCGAACACATGAACGTGGGACAAAAAATTAAGATGATACTCCATTGCATGATGAATAAAATCAACATGAAGTCTGGCGAGAGCATCGTGAAAAATGCATATTTCAGATCTAACGTCGAACGTGTACTTCGAGGTTCAGATTTATCGGATGTTTTCGAAAAGATGAAAGACAAGATGTTGACGTCTCTCGCGAATTATCAACATGAAGGTAGTAATTGGACGTTCGATGAGGTGTTGAAACTCGAAATTCATATAACTAAAAATGATTCACTGAAAGGGTCTTCCTATGTGGAATTACCGTATTTCTTAGCTAAAAAACACTCCGTGGTCAACGTGAGAAATAAAGATGATCAGTGTTTTAAATGGGCAGTCACTTCCGCTTTATACCCTGTCAAAATGCACTCTGATAGAGTTTCTCGTTACGAGGAGACTTCTAAAAATCTCGATTGGACCAGAGTGACTTTTCCAACACAGTTAAAACACATCGAACGTTTCGAGGCTCAAAATCCCACCATAGCAGTGAACGTCTTGTGATACGATGATGAAAAACGAATGATCTATCCTCTCAGACAGACTTCGTAGCTCGAAAGAGAAAAGACGATTATTTTATTATTGATTTCGAATGGTGACAATCATCATTATTGTTGGGTTAAAAATCTGAGCCGATTACTGTCGAGACAAAATAATAAACATGAACATAAGATATGTTTATGTTGCAACTGCATGAACATGTTTCAGAGCAAAAAATCGTTAGCGAAACATCAGGAATATTGCAATGAAAATCAAGGTGTCACCATCGAAATGCCCAAACCCAACACCATCGTGAAGTTTGAAAATCGCAATAGAAGGTTAAAAGTACCATTCGTCGTGTACGCTGATTTCAAATGTTTCACCGTGAAAATGAGTTCCTGCCAACCTAACGCTATTCAAAGTTACGTCGAAAGATATCAAAAACACATGCCTTCAGGTTATTGCATTTACTTGAAATGTGCTTTCGACTCGCAACTCAACATGGGTCCCTTCACCTACACGAAACAGTGCGAAGATGACGACGTGGCTCAAAGGTTCGTAGAAGAGTTAGAATCGAAAATTCAAATGTTATACGACAAATTCAAAACTCCAGCGAAAATGATCACGCGAGAGCAGCAGAACGAAAATAACAGAGCCACCGAATGTCACATATGCAGACAATCGTTCAACGAGAATTCAGAGGAAAATAAGAAGGTTAGAGACCATGATCATTACACGGGTCTATATCGCAGTCCGGCTCACAGCAAGTGTAATTTAAAATATCGAGACGCCGTTTTCTATCCGGTGATATTTCACAATCTCTCGGGTTACGATAGTCATCTGTTCGTGAAAAATCTCGGCACCTCCCACGAAGAATTAAATTGCATCGCGAACAGCGAAGAAAGATACATTTCATTCATGAAATGGAAGGTCATAGAGAAGAAAAGAGTAATCAACGGAGAGACATTGGAAGAAAAAACGAAATCCATTCGTAGAAGCATACCTTTCATCGACAGTTTTAAATTCATGTCGACCGCTCTGGAAAAATTAGTCGATAACATGAGTAAGGATAAATTAAAAATCACGAGCGAACATTTCGGAGAACGAGTAGATGATATGTTGAGGAAAGGAGTCTATCCTTACGATTACATGAACGATCTAAAGAGATTCGACGACAGCGCACTACCTTCAAAAGAAGATTTTTATTCAAAATTATACAAATCCGACATTTCCGACGAGAATTACGAACACGCTAAAAACGTGTGGAAATCATTTGATATGAAAACCATGAGAGATTATCACGATCTCTATCTGAAGACTGACGTTCTGCTCTTGGCAGACGTGTTCGAAAATTTTCGAGATGTCTGTCATCGAAATTGTGATCTAGATCCCGCTTGGTATTTCACCGCGTGGGACGCTCTGTTGAAGACCACCGAAGTCCAATTGGAATTATTATCCAACGTGGACATGTTGCTCATGTTCGAAAGAGCTACGAGAGGTGGCGTCTCAATGATCTCCCATAGATATTCTGAAGCTAACAATCCCTACATGAAAGAAGGTTTCGATTCGAAACGGTTGAATAAATACATACAGTATTGGGACGCTAATAATCTGTATGGTTGGGCTATGAGTCATCCTTTACCGATTGGAAATTTCAAATGGGTAACGGAACCAGAAGAGATGCAAAAATGGAGAGACTATCCTTGCATTTTAGAAGTCGATTTGAACTATCCGGAAGAATTACACGATCTACACAACGATTATCCACTAGCTCCCGAACGAATGGAACCAAATGAAGGAGACGAAGAAAAACTCATTCCCAATTTATCTAACAAATGTAACTACGTCATCTACAGTGAGAATTTGAAACAATATGTCGATTACGGGATGAAATTAGTCAACATACATCGCATCATTCGATTCAACGAAGAGCCTTGGATGAAAAAATACATCAATCTCAACACGAATCTCAGAATTCGAGCCGAGAACGATTTCGAAAAAGATTTCTTCAAACTCATGAACAACTGTGTGTACGGTAAATCGATGGAAAACATTAGGAAGAGAACCGACGTTTGACTCGTCACATCTGAGAAAAGAGCTAAAAAATTAGTGGCAAAACAATTACAAACACCGAACCATATTCGACAAAAATATAGTAGCCGTTCACATGCAAAAAACGCACCTGAAGTTCGACAAACTGTATTATCTCGGACCAATCATCTTAGATATAAGCAAACGATTGATGTACGAGTTTCACTACGATTACGTCAAACGAAAATTTGGTGATAAAGCCAAACTACTGTTCACCGACACTGACAGTTTAGTTTACGAGATATAGACAAAAGATGTATACCAAGATATATCTCCGGTCGTGGCCGCATGGTTCGACACGAGCAATTATCCCATCGATCACCCGTCCAACATTCAATCGAACGACAACAAGAAGGTGTTAGGTAAATTTAAGGACGAGAGAAGCGGTAAACAAATTGTCGAATTCGTGGGCTTGAGACCCAAACTGTATGCTTATCGTCTAGAAGATGAAGAGATCAAGAAGTGCAAAGGGGTTAAAGCGTGCATGGTGAAGAAAAACATCTCTTTCCAAGAGTATAAAGATTATCTGTTAGGAAGTGGTCCGGTGTATAAGACTATGAAATCGATTTGAAGCGAAAATCACGACTTGTATACCGAAATAGTCAACAAGATTTTGCTGACGGCCGACAACGATAAGAGATTCGTGTTAGATGATAAAATAAACACTTTGGCACTCGAACATTGGACTTTAGATGATAGGATTTCAGATATGATTGAGGATGATAGGATTCCAGATATGATTAAGGATGATAGGATTCCAGAAAATCAAGAGGAATTAGATGGATTCAAGATTATGGAAATCGATAGAGATCTCGAGAGAGTTAGTTTAAAAAGAAAAAAAAAAAAATAACGTCATTTTTGTGAATTATAATAAAATAAATAAATTTAAAAAAAAATATACGCATTTATGAATAAGAAAATAGAGATATCCGTAGAAGGTGTCGTCTTACCTAACGAACCCCTATCCAACATCGATCTGTCGAATGCGGCAAAGGATTTGAAAATCAAAGATTTTCTAGGCGTGTTTTCCAGAGATGCCTTGCCAAAGAGAAGACCTCGACAATCGGAATGCGTAATTTTAAATCTAGATGATTTATCGGGTGAAGGCACTCACTGGGTGGCATGGTTCAAGAACGGGAAGAAGAAGAATTATTATTTCGACAGCTACGGAATCTCGCCACCGAAAGAAATAAAGAACTATTTCAACAAATCGATGGTTCGTTACAACACGGAACGAGTGCAATCACCAGATGAAGTGTTTTGCGGTCACTTATGTCTCTACGTTCTCAAGAGATGGTCTGAAGGAGATCGGTTTCAAGACATTCTCAATGATTTACATTAGAGAGAGAGATATTTTTATAGTATATAAAGGTAAAAAAATTATTTAAAAAAATTTAATCGAATAAAAACGAAAAAAATAAAATAAGTGAAATAATTCATTTTTTAATAAACTGCGTTTGAAATATATTTTTTAAAAACAAAAATCTCAAAACAACATGCCAGTCGATAAATTTGGTAGAAGTGTCGATGAAAGCCAACCCAAAAAGAAGAGGAAGAAGCTCGAAGTCGATGATGGTTACGACGTTGCCAACTTGGACGAACATTACGTTCGGAGATACAAACCTTGAGAGGAACCTTTGAACATGAACGATAAGAAGCTCTACAATCTTCCCGAACTGATAGATCTCACAGATGCTGTGACTAAAAAATACGTCGACAGGGGGAACGCGGATTTCGAACGAATCATGCTAGATAATTACGTGGATAAAGCCATGACTGATGATCTCGATCTGAAATTCAAATGTTTGGTGAATGTCGCAAATCCCATAGATCCCACCGATGCCACGACCAAGAAATACGGGGACGACTCTCACGTGCGATTCAGCGAACATCTGAGAAATAGATACGTTCAGAAAATGATGCACACGGAATTGAACGCCAATTCTAACAAAATAACGTATGTGGCCACTTCCACGAATCCCAAGGACGTGGCGACCAAACACTACGTAGATCTGGAACAGAGAAAGTCTGATGGACGAGAAATGAAATCGGATCTGAATGCGGAATTCAACAAGATATTGAATCTGTCGAAGGTCGACGAAACGGATGTGGACTCAACCACGGTCAACAGGGGCTACGTAGATTCTGCTGTGATACGATCACAAGAATACGTAGAATCGCAAGTGGACGATCTCTACCTGACCAAACAATCTGGCAGAACCATGGAGGTTGGTATCAACATGAACGGTGAGAATTTATTCGGACTCAATCACGATCCCGAATTCGATTCCAGCATGGATGACAACTCAGTCTGGAAAAAGGGCGACATCATGGAAGGTAAACTAGACATGGGTGGACACGTGCTCACAAATCTACCGGATCACGTGAACATGACAGACGCCTGCACCCTGATTTCGGTGGTGGAAAGACTCAAATATGCTAGAAAATTGATCACCGTATTGGCCGAGGAGGCCCGCACATTAGAGGAGGGAAAAACCGAGTGGTCTTTCGGAAACGGAGGTAGCAGATTGAAACATGGTCAGGTGGGATATCCCTTGCCGTTGGGAGGTGAAATAATTTGAATGGCTCTGGCTTCCTCAGATTTGAATAACAGAGCGGTCGTCAATCTCGTGGTGAATGGAGTAGAGAGCAATAAGAAATACAGCGTTGAAAAGACTGAGAATCAACACGCGAATGTTAGCACGTTCGGCATGCCTCTCAAAGTGAATGCCGGAGACAGGATTAATTTCATTATGAAAACCAATAATCCTGAAGCCGCCAGTTCCGTGGTGAGTCTACTGATCGAACTAGATCCTTTGAACAAACAGTGAACGCATGGAAATAATTAATTAAAAAAATAATGTGTGATTATTAAAAACAAAAAAAAAAGTAATGAGATTTAGAAAGATGTTCAATCTCTCTAGATCTCATTACTTTTATTTTTTGGGGGGGGTTCTCTTTTAATACGTTATTTCTCATGATGTTTCATCTCGTGAAATTGTATCACCTATCTCCAAACACGTGTCGACATCTATTTTAGCATTTCGAAGAGCTTTTATAAATTCTCGAAAAGCAGTCGGTCCTCTATACATCAACGTGTCTAAAAGTTTTCTGGTCTTATCTTCTATCAAGATTTTACTTTCGATTTCACATCTCATATAATCAGTCAATATCAAAGGTTCTGTTTCGACTAAAGTGTCTAAAATTGTTGCTAACGAATCTTGTGAAATATTTTTAATCAAAACACGTCTGTGTCTTCTTAAGTATTCTCTTTCTTTATCATTCATTTTTATAATAATTTTTTAAAATTTTTATTTATATATTTTTTTTTCACACACATCTCTCATCGAATGATCGACATCTTATTTCCATCTGATTCAAATTGTAATTCTCTATCCGACAGGACCAGGGCGAAGGCTTCGGTTTTTCTCGGTACGTTCCTATCGAATTGCATCTTGATCTGAATGTCTAAGACTCTACTCTTGAGTCGTTCACTCTGTTTACTGACATCGAATACGAACATGGGATACATTGACTTGTATTCGCCGGGAGATATGTTAGGGTTGCTCGTCAATTCATCCAGACCGTGATACTTCTTTCTAAAATCAGCGGCGTCACCGTACAGTCTGCAGAAATCGTTCTTGTCGAACAACGCATTGTAATCGATTGCTGGATATCTCGTGGCGTTCAGAAACACTTGCATGTTTCTCAAATGGCAGTGATCGAACAGCGATGCATTCTTTTCCTGAGACCCATCCCTATCGGTTTGAAACGCAATCATGATGAAACGCAGTCTCTCAGAAGCAGATTTCACCGTCAATCTCCAATCGAAGTGATTCGTGGAGGGTGGAATGCTAGCCGTGTCACACTGTCTCATTCTAAATCCCACAGGTAATTTACTCTTGGATTCTATGATCTTGTAGAGATGCATTTTTTCCACGACCGAAGGCTTCACGTGCGGAATGAATATCTTCTGTAGAGTTAACTTACCCGCATCAGTCGCAGGGAGTCTCACTTCCTTTTCGAATCAACGTCAGATTGTGTTTGAATCCGTACATGATCTTGTTGTAATTGTCCGCGAATCCGAAGATGTGTTTCAAAGGTATCCTGAATGAAAACGTTCCTTTAGGTCTGGACGTCTTGATGATGTAGTCGAATATCGCAGCGGCGCCGGCGTTAGCAGGGCGACGGTGTCTTTCATCCACAACTGATTAAGACATCTGGATTTCAAAAAATCATCAGGATACATTAAGAGTCCGAACATCGTGGTGGCCTGACCGGGATGAAACACAGATTCTATCTCTTGTCCACATAGCATGTATTTTATATTACTGAATAGATGGATGGTTCCATTATTGACTAGAGTAACCATGTCGTCGTCGGCGTAGTCGCTCCCATCTTCCTTGGTGAGACGTCCCTGCACCACTATGTAACTCTCGCTAGGATGGACGAATAGATCTTGAGTTTCGATGTTGATTCTTATCTCTCCCGCATTGTTCAAACTCGTTCCGGTTACCGGTTCGTATTCGTGAACCTCATATTCTTGAATACTTTCATCTTTCACTATGCTTTGTGCTATATCTAGTATATTTACCATTTTTAAAGGGTTTTTGTCTTTTTTTTTGTTTATTAATTAGCTTGTTTTTTTTTTATCTAAAAATAGTTTTAATTATTTTTTATTATTATTTTTCTCTCCTATATATATATATGTGTAAACAAGAAAATGTTAAAGAGAGTAAATAAAAGAAATTTGTTTTTCTTTATCAAAACTTTGTCTTCTGTAATTGTTGTTCGTAAAACTTTCCAATGATCCCTTCTCCATCCAAAGCTTCGATTTCGTAAGTCACCGGATCGGTGTGAAATATTTTGATTATCACGAAGATTTCCGAGGTCCATCGAGGAGTATAAACCTTTTCGAAGTGCTTCTTATAAGCGTAGATTCTCACTCGATCGCCGACTGCAAATTTCGGCGTTCTAGACTTCTTCCTGATCTTAGATCTCTCAGGATATAGAACCGCGTAGACCCGTTTTTCATTTCGAGGATCGCTAGCTTCTGTGGGAGTCATCTTGATCGATCTGTGTCGCGTGTTGTTGTAATCTTTAACCAGACCGTTCAGAGCGTATATGTATTTCTTTGTCGAATTCGCCGTGAAGTATCTATGCATCTTTTCCTTCATCGTTCGATTCCAACGTTCCACCACGCTGGCTTTCTCTTCGTTTTCGATCGAGTAGAGGTCGACCAATCGATGAATGTGCTTGTTGTAGAATTCCTTTCCCTTATCCACCCACAATTTATTCGGTTTTTGAGAAGACAAGTCGAACATGCTTTTCAGAGCCTCGGCGACGCAAGGTCCTGATTTATTCTTCAAAGCTCTGATCCAACCATATTTGGAAAGCACGTCGATGACCGTCAATAGATATTTGACACCCTCGTTCCACCTTGAAAACGATCTCATGTCAACCAAGTCGGCAGACCAAATATCATCCAAACCCTTCACGAACACCCTTCTCTTTCGAAATTTATGCACGATGGGTTTGTGTAACCCCTCGGCCAATTCGCTCGTCAATAATCGTTTCTTCTTCTTTTCAGATGCGCTTTTTTTTTTAACGCCCCATCCGAATCGACGTTTCGCACCGATCAAATTGCCGACCAGCGAACGTTCTATCTTCTCTCTCCTGGTCAGATTCGATATGCCTCTCAATTTCCCCAACATGTTTTTATCACAGACATCGTTGTGAGTCTTTGTGTCGGGATGTCTGGCGTAGCATAGATCGTGATCATACACGGCCGCGGCCGCGTCCACCCTATTCACAGGTTTGCTCCAAGATTTAGGAGTCAGATCGGCGTTGAGTCTCTTGTTCAATTTCGTTCCAGGTCCCGTGAAACTGTGACCAGGCAGATGCATTTCGAAAGGTAGATTATTGATCATTTTATTCACGATGCCTTTACCTTTGCTCGCGTTCTTTTTTTTGACAAATCGAGTCTTGATAGAACCACACACGTCGCAAATTCCGCGAAGCATCTGTCTGTCATTTTTAGTTCGTACTTCTTGAGAATTACTTGTCTCGGTAACTCTCTTACACTTTACGCAATACATTTTTTTTAGAGTTATTTAAATTTATTTCTTTTTTATTTTATATATAAATTTAATATTTTTTTTTAAATATTCTGTTCTTATTATATATATATTTTTTTTCAATCACTGCTCTTGAGTTCTATCATCTTACTGAATTCCTCCCTAGCCTCTTTCCTCCCCTTTTCCACGAGAGAATCCTTTATCTCTTCCTTGATGATCTGATGAGTCTTGATTCTCATGGCTTCTTTCGTGGCTTCGTATTTCGTTTTCTCACCCAATATCGCGAAGTATTGTCCGTCCAATATCCTACCGCCTTTCAATGCCATCGAATTCATTTCGGATATTGTGTCGTTCTTGGAGTCGGCCAAGACGCGAATCTTGTCGTGTTTCCTCGCCTTCAGATATAATTTCCTACTCAAAAAGTTTCCGAGCGTGCTAAACAATCCGGCGGCGAGAGCCACTCCATCTATGGTTAATACGATCAGAATACCGACCGCGGTCGACAACAATCCGATGCCGGCCGCGTGTAAACCCAAGGAAATCGTGATGAGTGTTGTGTCGATCACGTTGACGAATTTCACGAAACGCGAATACTTCTTCTTGAGAGAACAACGAGAATCTCTCTCTTGAGTTAGATACGATTGGATTCTACTGATTTGATCGATGTGATACCTCTCTCCTCTTTCTTTTTCTTCTAGCGACGGTGCCGTCGGCAAAACGCCGTTCGGCTTCTCGTCCTCGTCATCATCTAACGTCGGATACAATTTATTTCTGGTTCTCATTTTTGTGTTTTTTTTTTCTTTCTACTATTAGATAAAAAATTTATGTGTGTATTTATTTTTTATTTTCTATTCTCCCTTATTTTATATCAACTAGAAAAAACTTAGACGTATGCTTCATTGAACAATAATTTCATGATGCATCCCTTGTCTTCTAAAATCAGACTTCTGCGCGCCAATTTCAGTTCTTCCGAAACTGTGGGCTTGTCTCGATCCTTACAGAAGAGTAATCTCTTCCAAAACGCGATCACTTCGTCGATTTGAACGCGTTCGAACGCCGGTTCGAAATACTTGACGACCATATCTTCCCTTTCCATCGTCAGACACAAATGATTCTCGTGATCGAAGTCTAGGTGATCCCGACATCTGACGCATCGTTCTAACAAGAGGCGACTTAGTTGTTCATTCACACAGAATGTGTAGGCTCTCATCAGCAGTTTTAAAAGAAACCTTGCTCTAATAGCCTGTGAAGCGCTCATGATTTACGTATTTTTTTTTTATTATCTATTCGATTTGATATATTTATTTTTTTAAATAACTATTTATTTATATTTTTTTTTCTCTCCTATATATATCAATCACTTTTTTTATTTCCTCGACCTTCAATTTGATAGGTCGCATGACCACCTTCTCGAAACTTCGATTTTTCTGATGGGCGTGACCCCCACGACGAGGGGAGATAACTTTGTATGATTAAGTTTATGAGAATCAAGCAATCTGATTGGTTAATTAGCAGGTCACGTGACCACCTCCAGAGCCTCAAAAGCCGTTTGCCGATTCTGGGACACTGGTCCAGAATCGGCAAACCGTTTTTTTATGCTGGTCTAGAACCGGCAAAGCATTTTTTTCGCATTCACCAACGATAGATTGAAGGTCTAATCCACGATGGGAACGTAAAAAAAGATTTTTATGTAAAATAAAATGTACAATTTCGTACATTTTCACTTTTTTTACATTCGACACGTTCGCCAACGGGTATTTGAACATTAAAAGTGCGTTCTAGGAGTCTCAAAATAACAGCCAATTCTGGGACACCATAAAAAACGACAATTTTTGCGAACAAGCATACGATTTAACACCGAATCCTACGATGGTAAACGCACCATCTACCATGTACCATACAGTACATGTACCAAGTGGTCCAGAAACGGCCTACATTACCTACTAAGGTCATTATATCTATCGAGAAAGTCATTTGTTATTGGAGTCTAACTAGAAAGTCATTAGATATTGGAACCTACCGAGAAAGCCGGTATATACAGGCCTGAAAATAAGCAGTCTGACATTTGCAGAATGAGGTCCCTAGGGGTGAATTAGATGACGCAATCCCATACAGTTGGCTAATTTATCCTCTGGGTACCGCTTTCTGTTTCGTTTTGAGACCCTGATTCAGATTGAGGTTCACATATTCACATAGGGTAAATGTAGTGATGCTACCCTGCTGTGCAGGGTACCATCACTAAACTCACCCTCTGGGGACCTCATTTTGCAGATGACAGTCTGCTTATTTTCTGGCTTGATTATATATTGGAATCTACATAGAAAGTCATTAGGTATTGGACCCTATCAAGAAAGTCATTAGATATTGAAATCTACCTGCAGAATGTCATGGGATATTGGAATCTACGTATAGAGCGTCATTAGATATTGGAACCTACGTAGAAAGCCATTAGATATGGGAACCTGCCTATCGAAAGCCATTAGATATGGGAACCTACCTAACTAGTCATCAGATATTGATACTGGAACCTACCTAGAAAGTCATTAGATATTGGATCCTTCCTAGAAAGTCATAATATGTTAGAACCTTCCAAAAACGTCATTAGATTTTGGAAGTTTCCTAGAAAGTTATTCGATATTGGAACCTAGCTACAAAAAGTCGTTAGATATGGGAACCTACCTAGAAAGTCATTAGATATTGGAACCTTCCTAGAAAGTCATTAGATATTGGAACCTACCTACAGAAAGTCATTCGATATTGGAAACTACCTAGAAAGTCATTAGCTATTGGAACGTAACTAGGAAGTCATTAGATATTGGAACCTACCTATACAACGTCATTAGATATTGGAACCTACCTACACAAAGTCATTTGATATCGTAACCTATCTAGAAAGTCATTAGATATTGGAACCTGCATATGGCAGTCATTAGATATTGGAACCTACCTATAGAAAGTCATTAGCTATCTGAAACTTCCTAGAAAGTCATTAGATATTGGAACCTTCCTAGATAATCGTTAGACATTGGAGCCTGCCCAGAAAGTCGTAGTGGATCCTCCCTAGAAAGTCATTAGATATTGGAACGTACCTAGAAAGTCATTCGATATTGGAACCTACTTATAAGAACGTCATTAGATATTGGAACCTCCTAGAAAGTCATTAGATATTGGAACCTACCGATAGAAAGTCATTAGATATTGGAACCTACCTATAGAAAGTCATTAGATATTGGAACCTCCTAGAAAGTAATTAGATATTGGAACCTACCGATAGAAAGTCATTAGATATTGGAAACTACCTATAGAACGTCATTCGATATTGGAAATTACCCAGAAAGTCATTAGATATTGGAACCTACCTAGAAAGTCATAGATATTGGAATCTACCTATAGAAAGTCATTTGATATTGAAACCTAACTATAAAAGGCATTAGATATTAGAACCTACCTAGAAAGTCATTAGATATTGGAACCTACCTATAGAAAGTCATTCGATATTGGAACCTACCTTAGAAAGCCATTAAATATTGGAACCTACCTAGAAAGTCATAGATATTGGAATCTACCTATAGAAAGTCATTAGATATTGGAATCTACCTATAGAAAGTCATTAGATATTGGAATCTACCTAGAAAGTTATTATATACTGGAACCTTCCTATAGAAAGTCATTAGATACTGGAACATTGGAACGTACCTAGAAAGTAATTAGATATTGTAACCTACCTAGAAAGTCATTAAATATTGGAACCTTCCTACAGAAAGTCATTAGATATTGGAACCTACCTATAGAAAGTCATTATATATTGAAACTTTCCTAGAAAGTAATTCGATATTGGAACCTACTTTTAGAAAGTCATTCGATATTGGAAACTACCTATAGAAAGTCATCCGATATTGGAAACTACCTATAGAAAGTCATTAGATATTGGAACCTAACTATAAAAGTCATTAGATATTAGAACCTACCTAGAAATCCATTAGATATTGGAACCTATCTATAAAAAGTTATTAGATATTGGAACCTACCCAGAAAGTCATTATATATTGGAACCTTCCTACAGAAAGTCATTAGATATTGGAACATTGGAACTTACCTAGAAAGTCATTACATATTGGAACCTACCTAGAAAGTAATTAGATATCGGAACCTGCCTAGAAAGTCATTAGGTATTGGAACCTGCCTAGAAAGTCATTAGATATTGGAACCTGCCTAGAAAGTCATTAGGTATTGGAACCTGCCTAGAAAGTCATTAGGTATTGGAACCTGCCTAGAAAGTCATTAGGTATTGGAACCTGCCTAGAAAGTCATTAGGTACGGGAACCTGCCTAGAAAGTCATTAGGTATTGGAACCTTCTTTGAACATCCTTGAAAAAAATGAGATATCAAGTGATATGAGGAGATTAATTTAAGCAATATTCGGCTTGTCTCACAGCAAGGTGACTTTTGCTGGAATGGATATTCTTTGCCAAATCGTATGTCTGCCTGGTGAAAAGATACTCGTGTATTAAATTCATGGAGATGCTTCATAACTCCTTGCATGCCAGAGGCGGCGGAGCCGAGGGAGGGCACGTGCACGAGGGGGCACGTGCCCCCCTCACTTTTTTCTCCAAGTACAGGTACCCAAACGGCATTTTCCGACATAACATACACAACCCCTATGGTCACTACACATCACCTATATATATATGACCACACTGATTTTCAAGATTTATTGAATAAAAATAGAAAGCTACAAATGGAGCGTAATATTTTAAAGGACGGTTTTAAAGTTATGATTAGCCCTTTAAACCCGAGAGGCCGCTTTTCTGCCCCATGAACATAATACTTTATAAATACATTAAGTGTGATACCAAGTAAGTGAATGTGTGGAGTCGACAAATTAATATTTTCAACGTGCAGCCCTGAGATTGGACGGTTAAAATATTAATTGGTTTGCCCACAAATAATGAATATGGCCTCTTCCAATTGCTACCATTGAATTGATATCGAAGATACCACCAGCGTTCTAAGGGTTAAGTAAAAACAAAACAAAATAAATACGCTGAGGTTAGTGTTTTAAATAGAGTGGGTTCAAGAGTGAGGGGTAGCGTGTATAAATTTATATATTTCGCATGAACACACCGCCCCACCACCATTGACACCCCCCCCCCCCTCCCCCGCACCGAAGAAAATTATTTTCCATCATACACCCTTACGGCACCTAGAAAGGTGTGACCCTCAAATTTCTGGAGCTTCCGCCGTCTCTGTTGCTCGCTGTTGGTGAATATTCCTGCCCGGGACAAAAAATCTCTTGTCACTGAAATAAGTAAAATTTGGGCACCTTTAACCGAATTGTCCCCTGTAAATTGATTGAATTTTTTTGACCAATGATTTTTGGCGTTCAATTTACATGAATTTTTTTTTTTATCAAATCTAGTCATGGCTGCTTTATTTATTTATTTATTTATTTATTTATTTATTTATTTATTTATTTATTTATTTATTTATTTATTTATTTATTTATTTGGGATTAATGACACTTTCTGCAGCCAGTGTAACCTCGTGTCAGACAGTTTTACAGGAAGGGAAAGCTCAAGTACCCAAGTACCCAGAGAGAACCACCGAGCGATGGTGAGCAACTGTCAGACTCCCCAACGTACTAACTCCACACGAGAAGGGTAATCATTGGTTGAAGACAAGTGCACCATCGTCGTGCAGTTCGCCTTTGTACACAGCGACAATGTGCCCCACGTGGGCAATCAGGATTAAGTGACTTACCCAAGGACGCCGCAGTTGCCTCTGAAGGGGATTGAACCGTAAATCGTTCGGTTTGAAGTCCAATGCTGTAACCACTGAGACCCCCTGACACTGATATGAAAATATAGAAATTTCAGTCAGGTAGCAGTTGTTTGTTTCCCATAATGCAACTAGGGATCTAAGCAATTCCATATTGTGTAACAGAGCTCGATGAGCTCTATCAAACAAGATTAAATTGGTTAAATTCCTCCGCGCATTATGGGAAAAAATGTTTTTTGAAATTTGTTCATTAGTGTACCGAGGGTTAAAACAGAAGCTTTTGGGTACGAATGCTCAAGGATTACATTACGGGTAACTGTGTGTAAGCCATGGACTGGAATAGCTCCCAACTTTGAGAATCCTTGCATTTCTCTTCTCTAGCCCCTTGAAAACTCTTAAAAATATACCAGTAAGGTCCTGGAAACCTTTTGAATTGACTGCTCATACACAACATGAACCCTAATTAAGAAGCTTGCTGTTGAAGTGTGTGTAACACCTCAGTTTATTATATAAACGGGGAGTGTGTGAATCCATGATTTAATCCGTTCACTTCATGTCCAGCTAAAAATTGAAACTTTGATTATCTCCCTTGATATGAAGAGTAAATAGAAATTTTTCTGATTTATGTGCGGGGCTACCGGTCCTGGGACGAGTTGACCTGCTAGTTAATAAATAAATACATACTGCACACACAGAGAGAGAGAAATGCTGCCAAAGCGAGGCTTTTTTGTCATAATAAGTCTCAAAACCTAAAGAAAAGCATTAAAAGAACAAACGGAAATTCAGCTGATAAGCCTCTAGGTTCAAGGTAGGTACTTAATTGGATTACAAGGTTGTCACTTATTAGTCTGTTGTTAATAATTGATTTTTTATTGATTGCATCCATTAATTTTGTGTGGGGGTTTTCCCTTGCGACGTGAATAACTTATTTTGTATTAATTCTTACAGGGGATTTCCTTAGCGACTCGAATAAATTTATTTGCTAATGAATCCACGACGGTCGGAAGGGAGGATCAATGAAAGTGTCAATGACACTGTAGCTCAACTTGTCAAGACAAAGACATGTACATGTATAGTATGTGACACAGCAATGACAAACATCTAGGTAATGACCTGATAACAAAGGTACATATAAAGTATTGTAACGGTCTGTACATAAATACTGACCGTTGCCTGTAACAAATGTATAGGTAAAGTATTGTAAAGGTGGGTGACAGTCAGATGCTGAACTAGAAAAAATCTTTGAGTCCCAGAGTGGGTCTGACTGAACCCCAAAATATTTGTTCTCATAGCACAGTGATAACAAAGGCACCCCAAAACACACTCGTTCCTGTCCCAAGGTGAAAACAAAAGTACTCAAGAAGTTTTGTGAAGATCAGTTCATAAATACGAGCTGTATAGAACTTGTGACAAAAAACTGATTGGACCTAATTTCGGTACAAAATGGCCACTGGCAGCCATCTTGAATTTTGGACCGTACCCAGAAACACTCGTTCTCATCCCAAGGAGATAACAAAGGTACCCAAGAAGTTTTGTGAAGATCGGTTCATAAATACAGCCTCTACCCTGAGCCGTATTGACATGTGTGCTTACATTGTGTAAGTAGCACTGAATAAATCAAAGTTCATCTAATTTGCATAATTTCTGCACGAAAAAAAAACCCTTACAATATGTGATGTATTCCATGTTACTAAACATTCATACAAAAATTTATTAAAATCAGAACTTTCATACAGAAGTTCTATACAAAAGACTGATTGCACTAATTTTGGTACAAAATGGCTGCTGGTGGCCATCTTGAATTTCGGACCACACCCAAAAACACTCGCTCTCATCCCACGGTGATAACAAAGGTACCCAAGAAGTTTCGTAAAGATTGGTTCATAAATATGGCCTCTAGTCTGAGCTGTATAGAAGTTGTGTACAAAAAACTGATTAGACCTAATTTTGGTACAAAATGGCCACTGGCAGCCATCTTGAATTTTAGACCGCACCCAGAAACACTCGTTCTCGTCCCAAGGTGATAACAAAGGTACCCAAGACATTTCGTGAAGATCAGTTCATAAATACAGACTCTAGTCTGAGCCGTATTGACAAGTGTACTTACTGTGTGTAAGTCGCACTGAAAAAATCCAAGTTCATCTAATTTGCATAATTTCTGCACGAGAAAAAAACCCGTATTATATGTGATGCATCCCATGGTACTAAACATTCACACAAAAAAATTATTCAAATCAGGGCTTTCATATGGAAGTTCTGTGCAAAAATCTGATTGCACCTAATTTTGTACAAAATGGCTGCCATCGGCCATCTTGAATTTCGGACCGGACCCAAAAACACTCGTTCTCGTCCCACGGTGATACCAAAGGTACCCAAGAAGTTTCGTAAAGATCGGTTCATAAATACGGCCTCTAGCCCGAGCCGTATTGGCATTTGCACTTACAGTGCTGAAAGTAACCCCAAAAAACATCAAAATTAGTCTAATTTGCACAATTTACGTACAAAAAAACCCCCCGTATTATATGTGATGTATCCCATGGTACTAAACATTCATACAAAAAATTATTCAAATCAGAGCTTTCATATGGACGTTCTGTACAAAAAACAGATTTCTGCATCGTCGGTACAAAATGGCAGCTGGCAGCCATCTTGAATTTCGGACCGCACCCAAAAACACTCATTCTCGTCCCACGGTCATAACAAAGGTACCCAAGAAGTTTCGTAAAGATCGGTTCATAAATACGGCCTCTAGCCCGAGCCATAGCAGCTTGGCACTTACAGCTCTGAAAGTAACACTAAATAAATCAAAGTCAGTCTAATTTGCATAATTTACGCACGAGAAAAAAACCCGTATTATATGTGATGTATCCCATGGTACTAAACATTTATACAAAACTTTATTCAAATCAGAACTTTCATACAGAAGTTCTGTACAAAAAACTGATTTTTGCATCATTGGTACAAAATGGCCACTGGCAGCCATCTTGAATTTCGGACCACAACTAAAAACACTCGTTCCCGTCCCAGGGTCATAACAAAGGTACACAAGAAGTTTCGTAAAGATCGGTTCATAAATACGACCTCTAGCCCGAGCCATAGCCAATTGTTGACATACGGACAGACGGACAGACGGACAGACGGCCAGACGGCCAGACGGACGGACGGACGGACGGACGGACAGACGGACGACGGACGACGGGCCATGACAATAGCTCAAATTTGACTTCGTCAAAGTTGAGCTAAAAATCTAATTTGAATGAACGAAAAGTTTCAGCGCGCCGAAGGCGCACAGGGACGATGTGGGATTGAAACAACTTTATTTGCTTTTGAATCTACAAGAGTTGGAAGCGGGGCCAATAATCTTGTTTGGTTCGAGTCTGCGCACTAGCAGAGGGGTACTGGAACATCGAACTGGAAGGGGGAAGGGGACTAGACTCCACGCAATTTAATTCTATTGTGTAATTTTAATTTTCCAATCTATAGTAACTTCCCGTAGGGCCCGCATGCCGCCCTACACTACTATAGTTTGTATTAGCCCCCCCCCCTCCCCCAGTTCCGATTCCGATTTCAATCCAACGGCTTATGTAATGGTCAGTATTGGATAAATGGACGCTCCTTTGGGTGACCGCCTCACCAAGCAAAAACGATAAATACAGGAAATCAGGTGGGTAGCCAGGATTCTATAATAGTGAGTGCCCTAGCCTGTTTTTTTTTTAGGTGGGGAGACAACATGATACTTTGAAAGCCGTTATTGGAGGGATGGGGGCCTCCCCAGTCCTCCCAAGGGATCCTCCTATGGTAGATCCCTTCTCCGAGAAACTTTTGCAAAATTCAGTCCTATGAGAACGAACCTAAGACATTTGTAGCTCAAAATTGTAGACCATTTTAGGGCCCTATGTTATGTCAAAGTTACAATAAGCCAATGTCTGCCCCCTCCCCCTCCCAGACCCCAATGTAACTTTGACATAACATAGAGCCGTCACTCTGGACAATTACACTAAGCTGGGCGTACTCCCGGCGAGGCAAAGGTTTGTTGGGGATGATTGGGTGACTTCCGATCCACTGTCCCGAATTCACATTCCTGAATACACAAGAATTATTGGGATGTTGTGTCGGTCAGCTCAAGGAAAATGGTTTGTATGAGTTTGTTCAACACCTTTCGACCATGGAGGCGGTATCTGTTTTGGTTCTATGGTGGCAGCAAAGGAGACAAAGGTAATGGAATGTGGAAGGCAGAGGTTCAGTCAGTGGTGATTAGATGACATTTTCTTCTTCTCTATGGCTGGTGACTTACAGCTCACCCGGGGAGGGTTAACCAATCACCTGCCGCCTGATGTCTGTCGACCGCCTTTACATAATTGACTTGAAAAAAAACCACCAGTCCTAATTGAACCACATTTGTTTTTTTAATATTCTCCTTCACAATCAACAATAAGATTTTTTTTTTTGTGATATTTGGTAAACAACATCCTTTGAGTGGTCAGATTCTAGTTTCTTCAAATCAAGTCCCTTGGTTCATATTTAGGTTGGGAGCCCCCAATTTTTACTTAGTGCAGTACATGGAAGTTCTTTAATCCTTTACCTAACACTTGCAAACAAAATTTTCAAAGAACTAATTGTTTTAATTCTTTGTGTCAAAAACATAGCTTACGACCCATCACTGGAATGAGCTCAGCTCAAAATGAAACAAAAATTGAAAATTGAATGGTTTTCCCAAACTAATGGTAAATGCCTATACATATGGTTCTCTATACTTTCGAATGAAACATCTCTCTGACAGAAAAAGTGGATGTTCTGCTGATCTGAAAATCAAATTTGCTGTATCACATGGCATTGGTTATATTTTGCACTTTCAAGCTGGAAAGTCTTCTGAAAACGAACTGTCATTGTTTTATGTATTTATTGGTGTTTAAGGTCACATACTTATGCACAATGGCTAATCGTGACCGTGACAGTTTAACGGGTGGAGGACGCCGGAGTACCCGGAGAGAACCACCGAGCAACGACGAGCAGCTGTCAGCTCTCCAACATCGTAACTCTGAACTCTGCACCGCAGCACAGGCAGGGTTAGACATAGATATCAGATAGAACACGTCTTATATCTATGGGGTTAGATTAGTTGTAGACATGCGCACCATCGACGTGCAGTACCCCTCAGTACACAGCGTCATCGTGCCCCCATGTAGGCAATCGAGGTGAAGTGTCTTGCCCAAGGACACAACGCGGTTGCCGCAGGTGGGATTCGAACCGAGGACCTCTCGCTTGCAGTCTGCACCTCTACCAACTGAGCCACCGCGCCCCCCCCCCCCCCCTCCCAACTATCATTGTTATTTTTATTTGTGGAAAGCTGTAGGCTTTTTAAATTATATTAATTTGAGTTTACATAAGGTTCAATCTGATTCCTCCCAGATTTTCTCCAGCCCAGGCACATAACGGATTCTCTTCTGAGTAGGTTGGATCATTTACCCTCATCAAACTAGAGCTGTGGACAATAACAGATGATAAAATAGTTAGCTACTGCCTATTAACCCTTTGCCTAACACGAAAGGAAAACGGCACTTGCAAATAAAATTCTTCAATAACTATTTTTTCTTCTTCATTTTTTGCGTAAAAAACATAGCTTATGACCCCTCATTGGATGCGATTTTTGTGAATAGCGCTGGCCGGTTTTATCGTTACGTTGGGTAAAGGGTTAATGGTCTGTATTGACCTATAAAATTTTGTACTCGAACATAAAATGCCGAATTTTGTCTTCAAAATTGAATTTTAGGGTAAAAGTAAAAACTTTACAAGAGTGTGTAGAAAAATTGCATCCGGCCTTCTCTACCTACATTTTTTTTACTGCCCGAGTGCCCCCCACCCCCATACGAATGGTGATCTTTAGTGTGTCCGAAAGTGCGCCTTTAAAAATGTCTACGAGATGACTGCTGAGATGAAATTGTCTGTTTTTAAATGTATTTTAATGGGCCCCTGTTGATTGGTCTCGTTTTGTTGAACAAAAATAAAACTGATAAATTTAAACTACGTTCACAGAGTTGTTCAAATTGGCCGCCATGTCCAGTTGAACTAATTTTTACCTTTTTAGGAAGTTTACACACTCTATGATCAGGCGCAGTGTCAGATCAACTTCCGTGTTTTAGTCAACAAGTTGTTGGTTTTGAAGTGGTTTTCCTGTGGAAATGTTTGATTTAAATAACAAATCGAATTGACCATGTAGTTTTAGTACATTGAATATAAACTACCACCTGAGCTAGAGAACGATTCGTTAACCCGAAGCTGTGAACATAACCGCAGCAGTTTCAAAATGGTAATTTTCCTAAATTCGTGCACAGTTGCGGACAGTAGACAAGTGGACGGGTGTCGGTCAATCAATGTTTACCATTGTTATACTTTTAATGCTGACCGCCCAAATGACTGAGATAAGGTTACGGTACATGTTTCCGGGTTGAACTATCAACAAAAGAGTTTCATCACAAGACTGATTTTAGTGATTTATAATGATATTAGTTAGGGAGGCAGGAAGCACGGGGGCGGAGGGGGCAGCTGCCCTCAATCGAGTCCATGCATTCGGATCACGGAGGCGAGAGTGGGAGCGGGCAGACAATGCCCCTCCCAGGTTCGTCACTCAACTTTTTCAATAATTTATTCTCAAAGTAAAGCTAAAATGCACAACAAATCCATTCTGGGAGCTTTCAAAATTCAATGAGGAATTTGAGAGGAGTTGGCCCCCTCCCAATGGAATAGAGACCCCTCCTCTCTAACTCCCCATCTCAGGCCTTTGGCCTTTGAGACATGCATGCTTCGGTATGTCATGGCAGGGCTTCTAGTGTGAGTAAATGCCCTTTTCCCAGGGTCTGATCCCCCTGCCTTGAAGTGCTTCCGACGCACCTGATATTAGTTTCCCTGTTCATTTAACAAGGTTTGGGGAGGGTGTGGGGAGGAATATAAGCAGGGTTAATTCGGGACCTTCTCTCAGAAAATCAGTTCAAAATTTGTGATCTAAGAAGCCATCGAGTTGATTTTAGGCCATTAGTCCACAAATTTTCCCAAACCATCCAGTTTGAGCAATAGTCCTATGGTACATTGTGTAGCCTGAAAGCCACTGGGAGAGTTGCAATACACTTAGTGGCTGCTGACTGTGATAGTGTATGATAACAGCCCCCAAGAACAATAAGTTCTTTGGTATAGGTATGGGAAGTAGGATAACCCTTATGAAAAAGTACCATGGTAAACCATGGTAAATCCCAAAATACCCTGGTAATACCATGGTATTACCAGGGTATTTTGGGATTTACCATGGTTTACCATGGTACTTTTTTATAAGGGAACTAGCAGTCACAGGGCTGAAAATGAACAAAATTAGTGGGTGCAGTTTTAATTTCCCATAAAAACAGAGAAGGAAGTAAATTGCACCTGTAAAAATTAAAGTTAGTACTGGTAAAATGTTACTTCCTGAATTTAGAGGGAATACTGTAACTAAACACCAGAAACAGGTGCTGACGAGAGCAATTACACTCGCACCCGTCTCATTTCCAGGACTGAACATTCAAGTGTGTACATATACTGTTTTGTGTACATGTACATGTATGTATAAACATGTACATCAGCCAGAATAATTGCAGTGATCGACTGATAAAAAAATAACCCGTCATCCAGAAGGTCGAGGGTCCACTTGACAATTGGCAGATACCCGATTGCGAAGTTGAATTATTAAATACTTTCAGTGGACAATAAACATTAACCCTCTGTTCATGGTGGGGGAGGGGAGAAGATGAGTAATATAAGCTCCATTTACTGTGCAGCACTGACATTCAGCACTGATGGTTGAATTTGGTTTTAATTCTTTGAAATCAACATACTCAGTTATCAATTATCACAAAATTTTGTAATAGGAAACTCATAACCATGCATATCATCTCGTTGAATAGACATTGTCATACCACAAACCCATATTGGGTCAACTTATTGTTGGTACAGTGGAGCCCACTTAATTGGATATTTCTTAACTGAATAACCCTGTTAATTGAATATAATTTCCCAACACAAAACCATTTACCATAACTCAAGTACAAATTTGACCTGTTAATTAAATATAGGTTATAGAGTAAATTCCTGTTAATTGAATAAAATATCTTGTAACCTGTCAAGAAATTACCCTGACTCTCCCCAGTTTTCCATTGTTTATAGACTTATTTGGCCTCAGCACATCCAATACAGGTATTTAATCTATTATATCTTGTTTGACAGAGCACATGGAGCTCTGTCAAACAAGATATAATAGAATAAATGCTAAGTTTATCTCTAGAATAAAGGAAAGTGACACAATCCCGGTTAAATGAATACTCCTGTTAATTGAATAATTTTCATTGTCAAAGTGACTATTCAATTAACAGGGTTCCACCGTATATAATTGAAAAACTGTTTTCACTTTGGCAAATTCCACTGGCAATTTGCAATATTTCAAATGTCAATGTGACATTTATTGGCATTATTGCTGGACTTATGTTGACAAATAATTATATTCAGTGCTGGTGCCATATGGCCAGAAAATCATGTCAATGTCCTATTGGGTAGCCCTAATACCATATAGGGAATTACAGGTTAATGTTCTGTTTGACATGTGACTGCTCCCTACACTTTGATTAGTCAAACTTCAACACTGCAGCCAATTGCAACTCTATAGTAGGATGTATATGTAATTTATCAATGAAATATTTACCGGGTGAAACACATTCAGCTTTCCTCTGTTCACCATGCGTTCTTGTTACTTATTTATTGGTGTTTAAGGTCACATACTTATGCACAGTGGCTAATCGTGACAGTTTTACGGGTGGAGGAAGCCGGAATACAGGAGAGAACCACCGAGCAACAACGAGCAACTGTCAGCTCCTCAACATTCTAACTGTTCAAGCTCCGCTCAAGCAGGGTTACAGCGGTTGAAGACATGTGCACCATCGGCGCCTTAGTACACTGTGTCATCGTGCCCCCATTTAGTCGACCAGGATACAGTGCCTTGCCCAAGGACACAACGTGGGTTGTCCTGGACGGGGATCGAACTTGGGACCTGTAGCATAGAAGTCCAACAGTCGACCACTGAGCCACCACGCTCCCGTTCTTGTTACAAATAGGTACTGTATTTCTAAATGATTAATTGAGCCCTATTCCCTGCAAATTATGCACATCAATTAGATCGTCAAACAATAACCCAATGTTTATTTCTACTTCCAAAAGGAAACATCAGTGACCACTGATGTTGAAAGTCAACAACCGATGGTTTCTCGATGAGTCATTATCGACTGATGCTGAATGTGAATGCCGCAGTTCAGCCGATCACTGCATATAGATAATTGGCATAATATAAGCATTGCTGAAACTTCACCCACCTCCCAGCTCCATGTCCTCTGACTAAAACTTATTTAAGGTTTATGAATTTAATCTATTTGAGATTGGAGGTTTTAATTTTTCCGATTCAGTTCAGTTTCAGGAAAAGACTTTGGTGTCGGTTCAGTTTTTCTATGTGTTAAGAATATATACATGTAGTGAATAACATTTCAGACTCCTTAACTTTGAAAACATCCCCAGTAGAGAGTCTGACACCATTCGCCACAAAAAGTCCTGCCTGAAAGAAAGCCATTGAGTTCAGCCTTCCTTTGATCATTCTTTAGGGCTCTAAGGGATCAGTTGCTAAGCCAGGGTTTTCGCTAGGAGAAAATTTGTGGGTCCGGTAGTTTAAAGAAAGTGAAACTCAGATGCCGAAGGCATCTGCCACACGTGCCAAAGGCATGTGCATATAGAGGGGGGTATAGAGGGGGTCTGGGCGGGTTCTCCCCCCCCCCCCAGGAAAATTTTGATTTTTAGGTGCTCTCTGGTGGCCTCTGGGGGCATTCTGGTTGCTAAAATGCTGAATAATTGAAGTGGAAAATATGTATTTTTTCCTCCTACAATCCTCTAAATTCTCACAATTCTACACCCAAAACAACACAAAATCCACGAATCCTGACAGTGACTGCGATGCTTGACCTCAATTTTTTTTTATACAACCTGATACATGCCAAAGTAAATAATTGGAAATGCAGATAGAACGAAATATTTGAAAAGAACCATGATGCAGACATGTGATGTCATGCACGTGCAATTACATCATTTATCGAAATAAAAGCCAGTGATTTCGGACCAAACACAACAATTTGAGTCCGAAATTTTATAGGCGATGTTTAGGATTTGAATTTTGTTTCCCCTCTCGTCTGGGGGTTATAAAGTATCAGGTTGTCGCCAGTAATAGCAGGCATAGTATACAACATAATTAGGATCCTGAGTGTCGTTACGATACAGCATTGTACTCGACATTTTAACCACCAGCTTTTCTGACTGATCATAGTATGATCGGCGGGGGATTGGGTCTGGTCGACGGACCTGCAGCCGGTCTAGCGGAAACCCTGGCTAAGCCTTTGGAGTCAGACAAACCCACCCACCCCCACTCCGAAGGAATTGGTGTAACAAATGAATAAATTTCATCGTAGGTATTTTTTTCTTCTCATTGTCACATTTTCTCCCTTATTGACTTGTCTGGTGGACGAGTCAATATTTATTTATTGATGTTTAAGGTCACATATTTCTGCACAATGGCTAATCATGACCATGACAGTTTTATGGGTGGAGGAAGCCGGAGTACCCGGAGAGAACCACCGAGCAATGGCGAGCAACTGTCAGCTCCCCAACATACTAACTCCACGCAAGCAGGGTTAGCATTGGTTGAAGACAAGTGCACCATCGACGTGCAGTATGCCTTAGTACACAGCGCCTCCGTGCCCCCACGTGGGAAAAAGGGGGTGAAGGTAACTTTTGGTCAGTTTTGTTGAGTTTTGCAGTCCCGTTTACCACAAAAATATGGAACAATCAGAAAACCCCCAAAATGCTCAGCTCTACAGTACAAGCCAAAATAAGTTGTAGCAAAACTGCAAAAAACTAAGTACACTGCTGCTTCTGCACTGATATGGCCAGAATCTGACATCATATCCTGGAAAGCTCTCACTGAGAGCTTTCCAGGATATGATGTCAGATTCTGGCCATATCAGTGTAGGAAGAGAAAGATACATAGTTTATAGTGGTTATCCTACAACTTAATTTCAGTGTAGGAAGAGAAAGATACATAGTTTATAGTGGTTATCCTACAACTTAATTTGACTTGTACTGTATAATCTATTCCACTTAGACTATAAGTACCATAATGACATTCAATCTTAATCATAACAGAAGTTTAGTGATGAACCGATTATCAAAACTTGCTATCAACCAATTACCGATTATTTCTCTTCCGATTATGCTGATTCCGATGGTTGAAATAGGACACAGAAGAATATCTGTTGGTGCCTGTTATACTACAAAATTTCATTTATAAATCATCAGTTACGAAAGCTTAATACCACATAAATTCTCAGAGAATGCATATTTAGTGCTGGGCAATATCAGCCAAAGTAATATTTGCATTTTGCCCGGTTGGGGTGTGGGTGTGGGGAGATCGTTATTAACGTTACGATCACACGATATTGTTCTCGTGAAGATTGTGTTTTATTCCGGTAAATAATATTAATACGGTTTTGTGTAAGGATACAATACACGTGGCTGTATTAACCAGGAATATACTGGGCACACATACTTTGTGTCTTAATTGAATAATAATTTTGATGTTAATGAGTGTTGTGAGGTCGTATGACGCATAGTTTTCATGTATGTCAGAATGTATTATTCAATGTTCTTTTTCAACTTGTTACCTCCCTTGATGTATTTCTCCAATGTTTACATGAACTCTACAATCAACATTGGATAGAAACATCAAGCGATGTAACTGAATTAAAAAATGAAATTGACAAACTGAAAATGTTTTTGTGAGAGTCATGTGACTTACATGTTGCATAACAATCATCTATCATTGAAAAAAAGAGTGTTTTTTAGTTTTTTCTCCAATTTTAATCTCTTATTGTATTGTGATGCTTGCATCACAAAGTCCTACAGACTAATGGCTGAACACATTTTATTTATATATGTACCCAATGCAATGTTGTACAGCACCATGATTGAAGGCCAGTGACTTCAATCAGCTGGGAAATTGTGGTGATCCCGTACCGATTGCAGTTGGTAAATTCCCTAATATGTCTGCTCTGCAAATCCCTAAAAATGCACCAGACAGATTTTTAATGGGGAAACTTTATTGAAATGGCCAGATATCAAAGAGATTTTTAATAGTCAGTGTTAAATATAGAATAACCGGAAACTGCTGGTTTTTAACTGCCGGTTGTCATAATCGGGCGATGCCCCATAACCGGCCGGTTCCCATTGCTGATTCCGATTATCGGTTCATCACTACAGAAGTTGAACATTGGCCACAATTTCTTTTATGGAAATATAGTTTTTTTGAAACCACATGATCAATAATAAAATTTAATCCTTTATTTGTTGATTCTTCGACAAGTGATAACTGTTAGGGTGGTGTGTCATTGGCTAGGGCTCAAACCTTTATTCAGTGGTAACTGGAAAATGACACCTCACATAAAGTGTGACAAGGTAGGGAATTGCACGTTCTGATGCGATCAAATAACAGGCAGATTTTACAGAGTTAAAAACTTGCTTAGGGAGCATGGTAGATCAGTGGTAGACTGTTGGACTTCTATGTTAGAGGTCCCAAGTTTGATCCCCATCTGGGACGATCCTCATTGTGTCCTTAAGCAAGGCACTTTATCCCGGTTGCGTACATGGGGGCATGATGATGATGTGTACTTCGGCGTACTTCATGTCCATGGTGCACATGTCTTCAACCACTGTAACCCTGCTTGAGAGGAGCTTGAACAGAGTTAGAATGTTGAGGAGCTAACAGTTACTCATTGATCCTTGGTGGTTCTCTGCTGGTACACCCGCTTTCTCCACCTGTAAAACTGTCATGGTCACAATTAGCCATTGTGCATAAGTATGTGACCTTAAACGCCAATAAATAAATAAATAAAACTTGCTTTCGGAATGATCCTATGTTAATTTGTTCCAGTTAGATTGAGCCTGATCATTTACAGCTCCTTTTTGTGCCTTTAAATTCACACAAATAGTAATGTTAAATGCTGTTTCCAAATAATGGAAATTATGCAGCATTTAAAAATGTAAAGTTTCCCTAATGTATGCAACAAACATGAGGGTTCAAACAATGCAACAGATAAATGAGTTTAAAAAACCACAGAGTTCACCAGTGAAGCAATGTGCATCGACAGTGTCGTATACAATACACACTATCGATACAGATTGCTTTCCACTAGCAAACTATATATGAGCATGCTCTTTTCACTGGTGAACTATGTATGAGCATGTATTCAAAGCATGAGATTTGAGGTGGGTGGTATACCAAAAATACCAAATGGTAAATGGTAAATGTATTGTAGAAGTAATACCGAAATACTGAACCGAAGGAGGAAGAATATACCGAAAACCCGGGGTACTTTAAAATACCTGCCACAAACATACAAAATATGAAGGAACCACCAGAGGTACTGGTATGCTGACTTTGACTGAACATGGCCAATTTAATTTACAGCCCAATAAGTAGCCAGATTAAGGCTAAGACATCCAAAATACCTTGAAATTTTCTCAATAAAATTATACAAATTTGGATGTCATAGGAACCGGCTTAATGAGCCGGTTCCTATGACATTCATATTTGTATGGTTTTATCAATGTTAGTGATATAAATTTTTTAAAAATATCTACATTTTATTTATTTCATTGTGTTGAGTGAGGGATTATGGACCAAATTAAAGCTATTTTTTATGTAGGTACCAAATACAGTACCAAAACCGAGATACAGTGGAGCCCACTTAATTGGATATCTCTTAACTGTATATCTCTATTAATTGAATCTAATTTCCCAACACAAAACCATTTACTATACCTCCAGTACAAAGTTGACCTGTTAATTGAATATAGGTTATAGAGTAAACTCCTGTTAATTGAATAACAAATCTTGTTACCTCTCGAGAAATGACCCTAACTCTCCCCAGTTTTCCTTTGTTTATAGACCTATTTGGCCTCAGTTCATCGAATACAGGCATTTAAACTATTATATCTTGTTTGACAGAGCTCATGGAGCTGTGTCAGACAAGATATAATAGAATAAATGCTAAGTTTATCTCTAGAATACAGGAAAGTGACAATCCCTGTTAACTGAATACTCTTGTTAATTGAATAATTTTCATTGGCAAAGTGGCTATTCAATTAACAGGGTTCCACTGTATAGGGTCAGAAAAATACAGGTACCAATACTGAACCTAAAATTTCAATACCGCCCATTTCTACATGAGATCCAATATATTTATATTTATGGCATTACCTGTTCAATGTTATTTGTGATTTATTTAAGTTACATGGAAATACATCTTAATAAAATCTTTAATTACTTTTCAGCCATACCATTGGCAGAGTCACAATGTTAAAACAAGTGGTGTGGATGATATGGTCCTGTTGCAGAAAATTAATGAAGCGGCCATTGTGGAGAACTTGAAGAAGCGGTTTATGGATGATGTTATATATGTATCCTTTTTCATGTATACACCTTTCATCTCTACACACCACCCAAAAGTAGGGTTGTGAGTCTGGAAAGGTGTATTCTATGTTGAGCTCATGTGTTCATATAAATATTGGTGGTCAATAGGGGTGTGGTGGGGGTGCTTTTGTGGGTTTGGGGATGATGTCATTCGAATAATTTCTGTCACATTTATGGACTTGTCATCAATGAGTTTTTTTTGTCACCAATAAGTTTTTTTTGTCACCAACGAGCTTTAAAATATCATGGCACTGCACGAATTGTTGCAGCTTCTGCACTGTGACAGTGCGCGCTAGTTTATACTATAAACCAATGGCCCAGACTAGCTGGTGCAAACTCAAAGTTATCAAGGGCCAAACACAAATTTTGAACCCCCTAATCCCCCAAATTTGCTTGCAAAACCGAAAATTAAAAGTCTTATCTGGTCCTCCATACTTTTACTCTCCACACATGCGCAGCCGTCAGGAAGTGGCCGGAATTGGTGCAAACATCATTTTCTTTGTTTGACCCTGAAGTCAGCAACAATGAACTGACATCTGTGCTTTAAAATCTCCTTTTTAGCTGACCTGAGTCTGACTGCAAGTCAGTGTGAGGTATTGCCATCACTTGGCGTTCGTCATCCGTCGTCCGTTAACTTTTGCAAACCTGGCTTCTTCTCCACAGCCATTCAGCCAAATTCAAACATATATTGCACAAACCATCCCTGGGGTATACTCTTTCTATTTTGTTCAAATGGAGCGGTTACCTTATTCGGGCTCTGGGCAATGATGCCAAAGCCTAAAAATCTTTAACAATTTTTTTCTCGTGAACCACCAGAGAGATTGCCTTTATATATGGTATGTAACACTCTTTGGTGTTGAAGATTAAAGTTTGTTCAAGAGAAGTTGGTAGATCAATATTTGGGCTCTCTGTAGGCACATATCCATTTTGGGCTCCACTCCAAATTTCTATTTCAAGAACCGTTGGGCCGATTTGAACCAAATTTGGCATGAAGCGTAAGTGGGTCCAAAGTACTTGATTGATGCCCAAATATTTTTTTTCGTTGCCCTGTGGGGACCCCAGGAGCTAAAAATAGAAACAAATTCAAATACCCATACTTTCCAAACTACACAGAACAGAGCACTGTTATATGATATGAAGCATCCTTTTGACTGGTAGAATGGATTAAAAGAAAAAATGGCCATCAGTTGTGTTAGGGTGTTCTGTAGGGGCGTTTGAAAAAATGCTGAGTCAGCATATTTGCAAAAATTGAAAAAAAAATTTCTTCAGAACCGCTGATTAGAATTCTTTGATATTTGGTATACAACATCCATAGGACGGTCAAATACAAGTGTGTTCAAATCGACCGCCTCGGTTCATATTTGGGCTCAACAGAGGAGCCCAAATAATTTACTTAGGGTGCTATGGGAATAAGCTTTAAAAATCTTCTTCCGATCATACATTCAGATTCTTTTGGTACTTGGTATACAGCATCTCTACAGGCGTCAAATTGAAGTTTGTTCAAATTGAGTCTCTGGGTTAATATTTGGGCTTCCTATGGAAGCCTGAATATTAACTTGGTGCAATATGGGGAATAATCTTTAAAAATCTTTTTCTTCAGATCCACCAGTCAGATTCTTTTGATATTTGGTATGCAGCATCTCGGGGGGGGGGGGGGGGGGGGGGGGGGGGGGGGGGGGGGGAGATGCAAGTTTGTTCAAATGGGATCCCTGAATGAATATTTGAGCTCTTTATTGGAGCTCAGATGTTAACTTGGTGCAGTATGAGAAAATTTCTTAAATTTCTTAAAAAATCTTCTTTTTCAGATCCACTAGTGAGAATCCTTTCATATTTGGTATGTGACATCTCTAGAGGTGAAAGATTTGAATTGTTCAAATCGACTCACTGAGTTAATATTTGAGCTTCCTATTGGAACCTGATTATTAACTTGGTGGAATAGGGGGGATATTCTTTAAATATCAACTTCTTCAGATCCACCAGTCAGTTTATTTTGATATTTGGTATGCAGCATCTTTAAGGGGGTTAGATTCAAGTTTGTTCAAATGGGATTCCTGGATGAATATTTGGGCTTTTTATTGGAGCCCAAATTTTAACTTAGCGCAATATGATGACCTTAAACATCAATAAATAAATAAATAAATAAATAGTGCAATATGAGAAAATTTCTTAAAAATCTTCTTTTTCAGACCTGCTATTGAGAATCCTTTCATATTTGGTATGTGACATCTCTCGAGGTGTAAGATTCGAATTTGTTAAGATCGAGTCCCCTGGGTTAATATTTGGGCTTCCGCTGGGAGCCTGACTATTAACTTTGTGCAATATGGATAATAATCTTTAAAAGTCTTCAGATCCACGAGTCAGATTCTTTTGATGTTTGGTATGCTGCATCTCTAGGGGGGTTAGATTCAAGTTTGTTCAAATGGGATCCATGGATAAATATTTGGGCTCTTTATTTGTGCAATATGAGAAAATTTCTTAAAAAATCTTCTTTTTCAGACCCACTGGTGACAATCCTTTCATATTTAGTATGTGACATCTCTAGAGGTGTAAGGTTCAAATTTGTTCAAATCGAGTTCCTGGGTTAATATTTGGGTTCCCCAAGGGAGCCCAAATGTTTACTTAGTGCAATATGGGGAATTATCGTTTAAAATCATCTCCTTCAGATCCAGCAGTTGGATTCTTTTGGTTGATAGTCTGGTAGAAAAGTACCTATTTTTGGGGGTGACCCAAAATTCTTGGTTAAAGTTTTATTCGTTGCTTATTATTCATCAGTGGGGTGTCCACGATGATTTCTAGGGGGATGTCGCCTTGTCACCCTTGCGCAATTTTTTTAAATCCAAGATAGCGCTGCCTATGAAAAATCGTCACGCAATTTCATTCAATGTTCTCGTGTATCTACATTTCATCACCCATAGGCCCAAAACTCTGAATAAAGCTGAAATTCTTGTTGAGGACAGGAATGCCAACGGAATAGGTCCCATCTATGAGATTTCCAGCCTCTCAAGATCCAAGATGGCCACCCAATTCCTGTTAGCGCATATGTATCACTTTGTGTTAGTTGATATCTAAGTCTTTGCTCAAATTGTGATTCCATACGGACAAATTTATCATTGAGTTGTAGAATAACACACATTTGCCTTGAAAAAGATTTACTCCCCAAAACGGCAACAAGATGGTCGTCAAAATGGCGACCATTTTTTGTAATTTCAACAATGTAGGTTTCATTCTTTGTCAATTGCTCGATCATTTGTGTAATTGGAAATTTGAACATAACATTTCTTAGCCTTAGTACTGGTCTGTCACAACTGCAATCAAGTTAAGATAGGACCAACTGGTTGTTACGGATGGAGAGGATGGTCCAGTCCAGCTGGGAGCCTAGACTGATCAGGACTGCAACATTTTAAAAGGGGATTGGAGCCCTTACCGCTCCACCCGACTTGCCCTCAGTTCTTACTTTTCTGACATTTCTAAAAAGACAGTTTGTTTGTCTCATGAGTTCATGCGTTGGAAGTAATGCTCAGGGGGCTGAAATTCCTGCCTGAATGTTTCAGAGCG